>CM065392.1:15297500-15652500 GCA_033060915.1 Euryodendron excelsum | reverse complement strand
GCATAAAGGGGAGTTCCTAATGGAGTTGGGGTAGCAAGGAGCTTCCTTGCAGGCGTTCTTATGGGAACATAGGAAGCCGGGGGTTCTAGAATCTTATACCCCTCTTGCGGGAACATTGCATCGAGCTCTTCATCTGTCAATGGTCGATTTCTCTCTTCAATATCTTTCTCCCACCTCAATAAATTATACTGCTCAGGAGTAATGGCACCACGCAAATTAATAGCTCCAGGAGTTGGCGTAGCAAGTTCAACCCCTCCTACAGGAGTCACACCAGGGGTATATGCTGCAGCAGAGGTAGCACCAGCCGTTGGTGTGGTGCTTCCCATTGTTGCAGGAGTCTCATCCCACCTTGACCTCTGACGTTTTGGAGTCGGTGTAGCAATCCCAGCCAGCTTTGGTGTAGCATCCCAAGTCATCCCAGCTGGGGTAGCACCAGGAGTAACCCCTCCAACAGCAGGGGTTGCATCTGAATCAGCCAACCGACCAGGTGTGGGAGTCTCATCCCATCTGTTCCTCCTGGACAGGGAGGGGGTCGCATCACCAACTCTTCCCGGTGTTGGGGTTGCATCCCACCTTCCGATCCCTGGAGTCGAATCCGGCAAATCCCAATCAGATGCAGTCTTAGCTTTCTTCGCGTTGTTATCCTCCTGAGATTGATCCCACCTATTCCTCCTCTTCTGGGTTGGCGGGGCACCAGCAGCAGCAGGCTCTGTCTCCTTATCAGATGCTGCCGCCTTACTCTCCTGCTCCTCTTTCTTCTTCTTGGCAATTGCCCTCAGCGTCTCCTCTTTCTCTCTCTTCAAGGCCTCCTCTCTCATGACATCAGCGTAAGTCCTCACAGACACATCAGGGGTCTTATCCCCGCTTGCAAACGCATCATGTCGCTCTGGAGAAATTACACGGTTCAATCGTCTCCGCCTGTAATCATCCTCCCTATCAATAATCCTCTGAGGTTTCTTGAACCCCATGGCCTCGTCTTCATCCCCGCCCCTCGGCATATCCTTCATTATGGACTTGGGGGCCGTGTACGAAGCCAACTTCCTCGCGACCTCCGAGTCCATGGCGTCAAAATTCTCCTCCTCATCATTGACAGGTATCGATTGCTCGTAACCCTCAAATGGGTTGTTGCCACCATAAAGATCAGTGTCAAAAGTAACTGAAGTGAGGGATGCAAGCTGTTGCTCCAACTTTTTCCTCTCTTCTTGGGTCTTTGCAATCTCAGGATCCACAGACGCCATTTTCGTTATTCGAATTGTGTCTTCCTTCAAAACCCTAACCCTAACCTCTAATCTAGTAATTTATTAATCTTCTCTCACCCTCGGCAACAAAAAATATATTCACCCACCCAAACCTGCGGAGACACATCATCGTCTCTTCAATTGATAAAAAAAATGAAACAAAACGAGAGTGCAAAAGGCCTTTTTACCGAAAGTTATTTATTTTATTTAATATATATTATATAATGTCACTTTTTAATATTTATCAAATAATGATTAAACGTTAATTTTATTGATGCTTTTACGATTAGCACCAATCCGAATGACAATTTTATTTTTATTTTTTCTTAGTCGATAAATTAAATAAAAATGTTAATTAAAATAACGCTCAATTTTATTTTTATTTTTTCTTAGTCGATAAATTAAATGAAAATGTCAATTAAAATAACGCTTAAGATCGCTTAAAACAAAAGACGTCAATAATATTGACGCTTTTTTTTCGAAGAGAAAAGCGTTAATTTGATTGACGCTTTTATTTTAAAAAACATCAATTTCATTGTCGTTTTTAACCGACATCGCCTATATCAAAAGTTCTCGTTCGAAAGCGTCATTAGGTTTCATCGACCCAGTGCAGTGCTCTATCGACGCCACCATTAAAGGAAGTCCTGCATCGTCGAAGGCATTAGTGCTCTCTCTCTTGCTTATTGAACGAAGCCCTCCATTGCTGCTCTCTCTCTCCCGACAGCATTAAGGTTCTTCATCAACATTTGCAAGTTTGTCTCCCTCTCCCTCTCTTTCCATATATATATATATATATATACATTGTGAGTATATATATATATATATGTTGTATGTTCATATCGATAAGTGGATTCAAGTTGTGTGCCATTTTTGATATATTTTTGCTTTTTCTTATTTTTTTTTCTAAATGTACTCAGATCGTATATCATTTTTCTAAACTTCACTACCCTAACTTTCTATCTGCCAACTTGCAACTACCCCAATGGCCTCTCTCTCTTTCTATATATATATTGTAAGTATATGTGTTGTTGATTTGAAATAAAAGAAAAGAAAATTCTGAATGTTTAATTGGTTTCCACAATACAAAAATGGTGAGCTTTTTTTTTTTTAATTTTATAGAAATTCAGTATTGTGCTTTATGACTTACATCTTTCATCTTTAAATTGAGTATGGATGTGGGCATGGACTCTTGTTTGATACTGGTGCTATGTTTAGGCCCACACTGTCAAAATTTGAGTTGGAAATTGAGAATGTGCTTAGGTCCACACCGTAACATAAGAACTTCAAATTAGGGTGTTGTGAAACTTAAAATCACTGCAGTTATCAATTTCAATAATGCTGGAAAAGATTCCTTTAAAAAATATAAATTGCTAAATCTACAGTAAATTCTTATGCTAGTTGACTGTGGTTTGCAAGGTGTTTGTATTCCGCTTTACCTTGGGACTTAGGTATTTTCTTAAATTGTAGTCATTTGTTTTATCTCGATACCACATCTAGTGTCCTGGCCTTTCCTTGCCTTGTACATATAAATGAAAGATTTAAAGTAACATGATAAGGAAAAGAAAAAGAGAAAAATTTATATAGTGTTTCGGTGTATTTTCATCTAACTACTATATTCATATGTTTAATTACAGTAAGGTTGATTGAATGGGTACCATAAAGGTGATGTGCTATTAGCCCCCGCGGGGGGGAGGGGGGGGGGGGGGGGACAATAGTACAAGGCTCTGATGAAGGCATATCATATGATACCGAAGCGAAGGGGTTTTACACTATACAACGCAAAATAACACTGGAAGAATTAGAACAATTTCTTATACCTAAAGTTGTAAATGAAGGGAAAAACATTCGTTTGAAGTTGATATGCAAACATCTCCATAGACAATAGAAGATGTTCATTTATTACAAGAAGGTGCCCATCAATGATGACATGACCTTGGATAGTGTGCTGAACATCCCACCATATTTTCCCACAATGAATTATGTTGAACTGTTTGTGGAGAAAGAGAACATAACGAGTATGTTGAATGTACCAGATCCGATGTATTCAGGTTATGGGGCATACAATGTTCCCGGCTCATTCTCTGGGATTTGACTCAGGGGGCATACAGTGGCATTCCCGGCTCATTCACTGGGATGTTGACTCAAGAATCTTACAGCAGGGCTTTACAGTATGCCGATATGTCCCCACACCCGTATTATCCAACGTATGGGTCATACACAGCCGGGGGATCACAGATGCAACACGATATTGGTACAAGTTCAAAGGCTGAGCGTCTATCTCCAGTACACCTATCGACTTCCCCAGTTGATAGGTTCTACTGGCTTGTTGATGAGTACGTTAATATGGGTGGTGATGGAGCTGAGGGATGCGTACCTGACAGTGCAGGTCCTGATTTGGACGTGAACGAGGACATTGACGTTGAACTAATGGCTGATGATGAATATGATGATGAGGGGCCTGAATTTGGTGAACCGCCATCATTCTCAATTGCTATACTAGAACGGTACACTCCTATTCCTTTCTTCACAAACTTGGAAGGGGGTGGTGATGCTATCGTAACTAGTCGGGACCTTTATTGTCGCGGGAACGTATGGACCCCGTAGAGTTCAAAAAGGGGATGATCTTTAAAGACAAAGATTCGGTGAAGTATGCAATAAAGATGTACAATATAAAGAAAAGAAAAGAGTATGTGGTGGTGGAAACGGGCAAGAATGTTTGGGATATAAGGTGCAAGCATGATTGCAGCTAGAGGTTTCGAGCCTAAAGAAAGAGAAACATAGTTTCTTTGAGGTCAAGACGTATCTCGGTCCATATCATTTTGTGTTTGCAAGATTACAGAGGGACTACTGTAACAGTCATACTAGACTCAGTTAAGGTAAACTATATTTCTTTTAAACCAAAGTAATTTAAAATTAAAACGAGAGTTGTTTATGTGTACACTTGAATGTGGTCGGTGTTTGTGTACAAGAAGATGCAAAAATGAAGGTGGCATCGCTTATCACCACCGTACGAACTGCATTGGAGCACACAGTATCTTACAGGAAAGCATGACTTGCAAAAACAAGAGCCATTGAGGTGATATTTGGGAATTGGGACAAGTCGTACACGAAGCTTCCCCCATATATGACGGCACTACAGACCTTTAATCATGAGATAGTTGTAGACTGGAATGTGTTACCGTCGACTACACCGGATGAGGTGGTGTTTAATTATGTGTTCTGGGCTTTCAAACCCGCCATCGATGAATTCGCTCACTGCTCTCCTGTTATAGGCATTGATGGGACTTTCCTTAATGAAAAATATACCGGGAAGATGCTGATAGCTATCGTATCAACTGGCGATCAACACATTTTACCACTTGCTTTGCCATTGTAGATGAAGAAACTACAACGTCGTGGTCATGGTTTATTAAGAACTTGAGACGGCATGTAATACCTAACCGTGAGGGTATCATGTTGATATTTGATAGGCACAGGGGCCTGTTGAATGCTGTTGCGCGGTACTTGAAACATCCGCGTTTGCGACCGGTTGGATATCATCGATATTGCCTCATGCATGTCCGTAGCAACTTCAACAAGAAATTCAGCGACACGAAACTTATGGATTTGGTATAGAGGGCTGGTAGTTGCCATCAAATTTGGAAGTTCAACTTGATTATGAAGGAGATCGAAAATCTTAAACCAGAGGCATTAAATCGATTGCAAGAGATGGAGGCTGAAAAGTTAACACTTGCACATGATGCAGGTCGTAGGTAGGGGATTTTGACTACAAACTTATTGGAGGGATTTAACAGTGTATTGAGGGGTGCTCAGAATGTGCCCATCACGGCATGTGTGGAAACTACATTCCACCGATTTGTTAAGTATTTTGACGAGAGGAGAATTGAGAGTATTAAAAATCAGGCTGTTGGTTTGAGGTATGGCCGCAAGCTACCAAAAAAAAAAGAAAAATACCAGTGCAAAGAAAATACACATTTGTTGAGAGCGTTTAACAGGTAAATGCGCTACCATCACGTTTAAGATGACCAGTATTTTTGTGACAATGAAACTGATTTTAATTTCATTCACAGGTAAAAAGGTGAATATGAGGTCGAAACCACACACCATAAGATGCTGGGTGGGCACAAGCAGGTTGTAAGACTTAACCAACCCAACTGTTCTTGTTCGAAATACATCATCAACAAATATCCATGTTCGCACATGCTTGCTGTCACCGAGGACTTAGGCGTCGATCTGTTTTACTTGGTGGTGCTAGAGTACAGAATTGATGTATACCCATGCATTTGGGATTCTAATTTTAGCCCAATGCCCCATGAAGATTACTGGCCTTTGAATAGTATGCCTACATTGCTCCCCAATACAAGCCGTTTGTGATCACTGAATCCAAAGCCCGGTAGGCCCAAAACGGCCTGTATTCGCAATGAAATAGACACCTTCAGGTAAAAACATAGCTACCACTGCAGTCTTTGTCAACAAACTGGGCATGACAAGCGAAAATGTCCGGAGAGGCTTCGGCGAGTGGCATAGTAGTAGTTGTTATTTGGACACCTTAAGTAACTGTATTTTGTTATGTATGTAATTTATTTTGTTATGTAAGGTAGTTGTCTTGTCTCTATCGAATCATGGACTTAGAATAACATAGACTCATATTACATGAAACATAAAATCTCAAATATGACCACTACATGGATATGTTATATGAAACATAAGATGACAAATATTACCCTTACATATTAACTTGCTTCACACCAAACTTAACTAGAAACATGAATAAGTTTTATGGACTGTGTTCGTAACAACACAGTGGTTTGCCAGCAACCGAAAGGCTACTAGGTAGATAATTAATATAGTCATTGTCACCTTCTTTTTCTGAGAAGTCCGAAAGTTCTGGGTCAGATACAAGCAACGGTTCTTCAATAATGTCTATTATTCGTTGTGTTGGATCAGCATATTCTTTCTTTGCATGCTCTGTAAAATGATACATATCCAACCTTCGTTGCATTTGATTAATCTCGCGTTAGAATGCTTTTATGACCTTACTACTTGAATATGACAGACTGCCCCACACCTTAGCTGAACGAGCCTTTGGGACACGGAGGCCGTGCCATCGGCAATACATCTCTTGGTCACGTCGTTTATCGAGTAAGTCTTCCCAAGACAACCTTAACCTGTTGCATTGGTCGTCTGTCACACCGCAGGGTGGTCGTTGGGATGCCTCGCCAATGAATATGTGGCTAACCGGACCCGTCGTATCGTGCATTACGATAGGTTTGTTGAGAAATAGACGTTTTTGGCCATACCATTTGTTACCGATTGTATCTGTGTACGTACCCACCCTAAGGAAATCCAAAGAGGTTCGGTTATTTGAGTGCGTGTCGTCGCCTAGGACCAAACGACTGGACGACGCACCTTGTAAGCCTTTTCGCTTCGACATCTTTGCAGGTGTGGGTAAGGTTTATGACTTCTTGACGTTATCACACAACTTATATAGGCTATAATGGTTTCACGTGAAGCCTGCAATTGATTACCCAAGTGATGCCAATATGTGGACGACAATGTCATAGTTTTAGACTCAATAGTTCACGTGAAGGGTTTTGTACAGTGTAATGGATTTATACTGAAGACTTGTTATGTCATCCTTCACTTAAGACTTGACATGATAGGTATGGTTCATTACTTTTCAGGCTTCACGTGAAGTTTTGAATGGAGTAACAGTAAATACTTTGAATGGACTTGTCATGTCAATTTCTGCAGCCTCTTGCATAGACGGTGCAATGCCTATAATGGCTTCACGTGATTCTTGAAATTGATTAAGACCATAGGGTATGGTACATTTCTTTTCAGGCTTCATGTGAAGCTTGAAATACCCTAACAATAAATACTTTCAAATGACTGCAATGGACTGAGACTGAGGACATTTTTTTCAGCCTTTTATGGACTTGTCATGTCAATTTCTGCAGCCTCTCGCATCAACGGTGCAATGCCTATAATGGATCCACACTCGAGCATGTTGGCGATTACTAGAACTATTTATAGAAAAACTCTATCCCCAATGGACTTTACATTATTGTAGTGAACATTGTCCATCGGCTTTTACTTTATGCTGAGCTAGACCTTTATCCCCTCGGATACTTCCGTACTTGATGCATATCGGTTTCTACGAGTTGTACCAGGTTAGTTATATTTAGCTTGACCACCCACTTATCGCAGCCTTGGTCGAGAGGTGGCAACAAGAGACTCATACATTCCACTTGTTAGTTGGAGAGGCCACTGTGACACAGGACGTGTCTGTGTTGGTGGGCTTACTTGTTAATGGTGAGCCGATTGGAGACGTAGATGGTAGGGGTGACGTACAACATTGGCAGCAAATTTGTCGAGAGTTGTTGGGCGCTGAGCCCAACATCCAGGATTTCAATGGTGGCCGTCTTAGGCTTTTGTGGCTATCTACCACATTTCAGCAATTGCTAAATGATGCTGACGAGATGACTATGCAGTACTATGCTAGGGCATATATCATGCAGCTCATTGGAGGGTTAGTATTGCCAGATAAGTCATAGAACTTGTTCAAGTTGATGTATCTACCATTACTTCGAGATTTCGATTAGGCTGGCCGATATAGCTGAGGTGTGGCGGCCCTTGCCTTACTTTACTGGATGATGTGTTGGGCGACTAAGACCGACATGAAGGATAGATGAGGTATTTTGGTGTTGCTACGGGTATGTGGTCGTTATAGGAAATGTTATATCTTTATGACTTTTTATAGGGCATTCTTCGTTATGTTATGCTATTTGTGTAACAGATATGGGCTTGGGAGAGATTCCCTAGGATTAGCCCACGTCGACGTGTTGTACCGACTCTTGGACAACAGCCACTAGACATTGGAGATCAGCAACACCTATCCGTTGGGCCATAGGGTGCTAGGCATTGTACTTATAAATTAAAAATAAAAAGAGTTATGAAATGTGCAATTACTATTAAACTTTGAATGTTATTTAAATATTTTTTGTATTGTTTTAAAATAAGGTGGAAGAGTAAGTTTGTACTAGATAAAGTCCCCACCCATGTTGTTGCAGTGTATAAAGACCAGTTTGATCGGTTGAGAGATGATGAGGTATGCTTTTAAGTACTTACATTTTTTATTCTTACATTACGTAAAGTAATAGCTATTTATCTCATAAGCTGACATTTATATTACATGATTTAGTTTGTGTGGCAGCCTTATGGTCGACACTGTGAGATCATCGATACCCTCCCTAATTATTGTCATATTGGGAGTGACATATGGATGGCTAAGGTTCCACTTATATGCTTTGACGTGGTCGAGTGGTATTTGCCTAGTCACGTTCTTCGACAATTTGGTCGTCGCCAGGTCATACCTACAGCTCGACACTGGTATTGGTCTTCATAGCATAGACAGGAGGGGTAGGCCTGACATAGATTGGTTGCAGTTTCATAATCCTTTTGTCACTAGATGGAGAGAGCGACGGCAACACATTATTACTGGTGACCTAACAGAGGAGCCTATATCACGTCACGACCCTTACGTAGGGTGGTACCGTTCTATCACGCACCCCTTGATTAGGAATCCGACGTACAGGCCTTTGGCTAGTTACCTTGGAGTCGGGGGGAGACATGATATTTTGGTAAGGGTATTGTATAACAGCATATAAAGTAGACTACTATTGAATAAAATAAATCTCTTCATTTTGAACGTTTCTAATATAATATTCATTATGATTTATTGCGCTACAGGCCCAGTGTGTCACCCTTATGCAGCAGCGGGCAGCCGACACCATTCGCGGATACGATGCTGATGTAGGTTTGGAGACGCTTGTGTTCATCTGTGACATGTGTGACACGACCCTGCACATTATACGAGAGGATTACCGTATACATGCGGTTGTACCATATGCTCCAGCCATGCCACCCCCTTTGGATAAAGCTGACCCTTTCACTCCTGTAGATCCAACGCTTCCCACAGTAGGGCCTTCCATGTCCAGTCATGTGCCACACTGGTCAGAGGCCGTACCTACTGATGCAGCCATGCCGTCCCCCGTTCCAGTGCCACCCCCTTCAGATATAGTTAACCCTTTTACTCCGGTGGGTCCATTGGCCATCCTCATTTAGTCAGGTGTCATTACAGTTTACTGATGTTGGGCTGTCCACATCTTACATTCGACTAGATCCTCTAACGGCCCCTCGTCATCGTGTTTCCCTGGTACAGTATTATCAGGATTTAACAGCACCGTTTACATCTGGGGGTGACGTATGGCACAGACAGTTGAGCCACAACCGATTGGTAGGGGAGAGGACATACGGGACCTCCGCAAAGAGATAGAGGTAGAGGTAGAGGTAGAGGGAGAGGTACAGGACAAGCAAAGGGTGGATCTCAGATGCATAAGTTCCGGAGGATGATAGCTACTACCGTTTTGGATAGAGTCATCATACCGACATTCACCGGCCCGTCATCACCTCTTTTAGGGTTAGATGATGAGACAGTGCACCATTTACCTCCACCAGCAGAGTGGGCCTCACAGATCACACAGAAGCACCCACCATCGACTTCACAGGCAGATGAGGCAAGAGTTAGGGATGTGCACCCACAGATAGATGAGGCTCAGTGGGGGGTAGGTGGAGATGAGCGAGCACAGGCCTCACAGATCACCCACGAGTAGCCAGCACCGACCACACAGGTTGATGAGGCGGTTATAGGATATGTGGTCCCACAGGCTGAGGCACCCACAACGCTCCCCATTGTATATCGTAGGAGTAAGAGACCTAGACAAGCACCTACATGTGGTACATAAGATGTATTTTATATGCTTCCTTGTGGCTGAGATGTGGTCACTTATGTTATCTTTTTTTTTTATACATACGATGCTTTTTTTTTTGTACAAAACTCATGTATATGTCATTAGTTTTTAGTAATATATTGTCATATTTTGAAACATTTATAAGTATTAAAATTCAAAAACTTTTCAAAAACTAGCGACATTTAACGATTTTTTCTAACTAGCGATACTTAGCTATTTAGAATCACGGTTCGGGGATGCCAAATCTTGCAAACGGCCTCCATTTGGTGCAAAACTTGACACACAGTACCGCCTCGGCAAACTACAGCTGCAGGAGGTGACGACGCGTCAAACGGAATCCCGGTGCAGAAGTTAGTGCATTTTTCCTTCTCAAAGACTTAGCAATTTCAAAAACTTTGGAATCGGGGTTCGAGGATGCAAAATCTTGCAAACGGCCTCTATTTGGCGCGAAACTAGATACACAGCACTGTCTCTGTAAACTACAGCTGCTGGCACTAACGGCGCGTCGAACAGAGCCCTAGTGAAGGAGTTAGTACATTTTTTTCCTCCCTGAGACTTAGTGATTTGAAAAACGTTGGAATCAGGGTTCGGGGATGCAAAATCTTGCAAACAGCCTCCGTTTGGCGCAAAACACAACACACAGCACCGTCTTGATAAACTACAGCTACGGAGGCTGACGGCGCGTTGAACGGAGTCCCGGTGAAGGAGTTAGTGCATTTTTTCCTACCGAAGATTTAATGATTTCAAAAACTTTGGAATTGGGGTTCAGGGATGCAAAATCTTGCACACGGCCTCCGTTTGGCCCGAAACTAGACACACAACACCGTCTCAATAAACTACAGCTGTGGGCACTAACGGACATCGAACAGAGTCCCGATGAAGGAGTTAGTGCATTTTTTCCTCCCAGAGACTTAGCAATTTGAAAAACCTTAGAATCGGGGTTTGGGGATGCCAAATCTTGTAAACGGCCTCCGTTTGGCGCAAAACTCGACACACAGCACCGTTTCGATAAACTATAGTTGTGGATGCTGACGGTGCATCGAATGGAGTCCTGGTGAAGGAGTTAGTGCATTTTTCCCTCCCGAAGACTTAGCGATTTCAAAAACTTTGGAATCAGGGGTTCGGGAATGCAAAATCTTGTAAACAGCCTCCGTTTGGCGCGAAACTCGACACACAGCAATGTCTCGGCAAACTACAGCTGCGGGTGTTGACGGCGCATCGAATGGAGTCCCAGTGAAGGAGTTAGTGCATTTTTTCCTCCCGTAGATTTAACAAATTCAAAAACATTGGAATCGGGGTTTGGGGATGCCAAATCTTGCAAACAGCCTCCGTTTGGCGCAAAACTCAACACACAACACCGTCTCGATAAACTACAATTGTGGGCCCTGACGGCACGTCGAACGGAGTCCTGCAGACTTAGCGATTTGAAAAATGTTAGAATTGGAGTTTGGGGATGCCAAATCTTGCAAACGACCTCCGTTTGGGGCGAAACTTGACACACAGCACCGTCTCAGCAAACTACAGCTGTGGGCGCTAACGGCGTCTCAAACAGAGTCCCGGTGCAGGAGTTAGTCCATTTTTCCTTCCCAAAGACTTAGTAATTTTAAAAACTTTAGAATCATGGTTCAGGGATGCAAAATCTTGCAAACGGCCTCCGTTTGGCACAAAACTCGACACACAATACCGTCTCAATAAACTATAGTTGACGGCGCGTCAAACGGAGTCTCGGTGAAGGAGTTAGTGCATTTTTTCCTCCTAAAGACTTAGCAATTTGAAAAACGTTGGAATCAGGGTTCGGGGATGCCAAATCTTGCAAACGGTCTCTGTTTGGCATGAAACTTAGCACACAGGACCATCTTGGCAAAATACAGCTGCGGGTACTGACGGTGCATCAAACGGAGCCCTGGTGCTATGGTTACTACATTTTTCCCTCTCGGAGACTTAACGCTTTCATAAACTTTGAAATTAGGGTTCGAGGATTTCAAATCTTGCAAACGGCCTTCGTTTGGCGGGAAACTTGACACGCAACACCGTCTCAGTAAATTATAACTGTGGGCATCGATGGCGCGTCGAACGGAGTCCCGATGAAAGACTTAATGGTGAAAGAGTTAGTTCATTGTTTATCAGCAAAAAGGAAATTTTGCTGATATAAAAACGTCATTCACATTGACGTTTTTAGTTCAAAGAGGCAAACGTCATTGCAAATGACGATTTTAAATAGAAATCGTCAAACCTGTTGACGCTTCTTGACGATTATTCGGAAACTCAAAGTTGGTAGAGAAAATTAAATGTAAAGCATCATTACGTTTGACGCTTTTATGAAAGACGTCAGTTGTAATGACGCTTAGTCTGGGTTTGATAAATATTCAAATTTTAATTCTTGTTTAATATATATTGATTAAAATAAATATATTTTCGTAAAGGCCCAAGTGCAAAATCTTCATAAAAAAATAATAAAAAACCCCTGAATAAATAAACAATTGCATACAAGAAAGATAGCGAAAGAAAAACTAGGGTTTACAGAAGAAAGAGTGGGTTAATTCCTATTTCTAAAGGGATTGTTTGTCACTTTAGCTCGTCTTTCAGCTCTCCTCTTCGTTGAAACCAGTCGCAGTGTTTTGGGATGCGAGTGATTCGAGAGAGACAGAAATGATAAGGTGGCTATATGTATATCTATGTGTATCGTATATATATATAATTTACCGTGTAAGGTGTTTGCTAATGTAATCTAGGTACTTCGGACCCAAAAAAAATTGTAATCTAGGTACTATTAATTTTCGGAACTTGAAAAATAAGGGTCCACCGACTCTAAAAAGCATCGACTTATACTCGGTCTGGGCATGTAAAATATAAATTAATAATTGATATATTCATAGTGAAAGAAATGTTAAATGAATGGAAAGGGTGAAAATTAATTGGGCTAATTATATTTTGCATCATTGTACTTTATATTAAATTTTATTTCAGAACCTTCATTTTTAATTATAATAATTAAACCTTTACATTTATAATTTGTTGTAATGTTAACTTTCTGCTAACTTCTGTTTAGAAAATAAAAGAAAAATTGTATATAACAAGCACGTTGCCGTTTTCATGAGACAAAGATGTAAAATCATAATTCTTTTTAATAATCTACTACAAATTCATTTTAAATTACTTTAGAAATATGAGTGTAATCAATTTTGCGATGTATATAATATATTTAGGCTTCATGTCAAAACTCCAAACTCAACTCCCGTGCAATATATGTGAGTATTTAGGACAGAAAATGGTTGAATTTTACATATTTGTTTTTTGAAAAATGTCATGGAGTTATCACATGCGAATTTTCTATTAATTTTTCAAATAGAAAGGTGATATTAAAACAAATTATAAGTGTAAGGGCTTAATTATTATAATTAAAAATAAAGATCAATGAAGTAAAATTTGAGGTAAAGTACAAAAGTACAAAATGTAATTAATCCAAATTAATTTGAGTTGAGATAATAGAAACATCAATTATATTGTGATTCAACAAATATAACAAGCCCTTGATAAAACATAACTAAAGAAGCTTTACTAGATCCGCTTATAAATTAATTTATTTAAGTAAATTATGACTTTTATAATTTTTTTTTAAGAAAAAGTTAAAAACATTACTTAAAAGGCTATGGCAAAGAATAAAGTTAAATTTTGGTTGAAAATAGCTAGACAAATAAGCTAATTGAAACGAATGAATTGAGTAGTTGAAAAAATGCTTAGTTGAATTGAATTGAATATAATTATTTGTTTAAAGCTATACAAATTTTCTTTTTTTTTGGTACTAAAAATGAATGGTAATTACGTTTTCCCAACCATACCAGCTCGACTAGACCAGAGACCCACCAAATGTCTGGTCAGGTCCCATTCAGAGCCCCATCTTGGCTCCCCTTGGTTCCCTAACAAACCAGTCCTTCAGGTGTGCTTCCCGCTCTGTCCATCTTTCCCATCACATTGGTGGGGCCTACAACTGACACTGGACACTGTAGTGTGCACTTGAAGAATGGGCGTAGAGTGTGCGAAGGACAATCACCCTACTCTTAACACAGTTTTGACACATGCTACGATGGAGTGGGGGAACGACCCTCTCAAGTGCCCTGACACAGATTTGACCGTCCAATGGAACACCGCTACGTGGAAAGGTCACCAATCACCCCCATGCATGCATACAAAGGGAAACAAATGCCTTATTCACCAAGTACGCACAAGAGAGAAAAAAACCCCAGCAAACTACACTTTTGAGTAACATTGTTCTCCTGAATCTAATTTAACATCGGAGGGCATTTAGCAGGCACCACACTGGTATGTTTAGAACAGGAGATCACCAACTAACAAGAGAGAGCTCATCGAAGGCCTGGGGGCAAGACACCATAACATAGCTGCATCATCAGCTGGTGCCATCTATGAGAACGACTATTTTCATGATTTTTTATGGTCTTGACTAGGTTTGGGATTAGCATTCACCCCGAAGGAAGCTTAATGGCGAATTCAAGTGCAGAAAAGATAGCAGCCCTTGAGAAGACTGTGGTTAACATGATGGTCATCATGCAACAATTGGCCTGCTAGAATGCAGAGTTGCTCCAATGAGCTCCAGCTCCATCTGGAGGGATTCCACTACCAGCTGCCCCATTGGCGGCGAAACGTGAGGATCAGGAAGTTGATGGAAAGCCTACCAATGACAACCAAAATGGGAACAGGAATGGCGGACAGGTTGAGGATCACCTCGTACGCCATGACCTCATATCAAAAAAGCATAAACCAGTCATGCAGTCCAATCAAGAATGGAGATGGTAGGCGACAAACTGGAAAGCACCCATGCTTGAGATGAACAACTGAGGGTCATGCAGGCCTAAATGGCAGGGGTCTTGGCTGCTGTAGAGGCCATGGCTACGAACACGGTGGACGTGCTCATCCGCAGAACGGCTTCACCATTCACCCAAAAGGTAATAGACTATCCCCTACCCTTGAAATTTAAAATGCTGACGGTGGACGCGTTCGACAGCTCTAAAGACCTGGTGGACCATTTGGAAATATTCAGGGCACTCATGCACTTGCAATCAGTGCCAAACGAGATCATGTGTAGAGCTTTTTTCATCACGTTGAAAGGCTTTGCACGAACCTGGTTCAACAAAATTAGGCCAGTGACGGTCTCTACCTTTACTGAACTCAGTAAGCTCTTCGTGAACCACTATATCAGGGCGTAGAGGCAAAGAAGGTCAGCTACGCACCTGTTGACTGTAAGGCAGAAGAAAGAGGAGACCCTGCAGGAGTACGTAAGAATGCTCAATTAGGAGACTCTAGCGGTGGACGACGTGGATGACAAAGTGGCCGTCACGGTGTTCATAAGCGGCATAAGAACTAGAAAGCTCCTCTTTTCCTTGTCAAAAGGTCATCTCTAGACATGGTCGAGCTGATACTTTGAGCTTAGAAGCATATGAACGCAGAGGACGCGATGAGCGCTAGGCCAGAAAATGACGGAGGGTGCAACTCACACGTAGATAAGAAGAGGTCAGGTGGTGCCTCGAACGAGGAAATGGAAGTAAAAACGAACCGAAGCAGCAACTAGTCACAAAATAGGGCAGAAGACAGATGCAAGCACTATCGCGAGCTGGACCAAACATTCACTCCCCTCACAACGAAGTTGAAGGATGTTCTGATGGAAATAAGGGACGATCCGGCACTAAAATGGCCAAAGCGTATAAAGACACCCTCGAGCATGCGGAACAAAAAGAGGTATTGCCCGTTCCATCGCAATCACGGCCATGACACGGAAGATTGCATCGACTTAAAGCAACGAATCGAGGATCTGATCAAGCAAGGCAGGCTTGGTTGATACGTCGCGGGTTGAGACCAAGAGCAAAGGGACCAACGTAGCCCAGCACGAGCCCAAGCCAACAACTAGCCCATTAGAAAAATAAGGGTCATAGCTGGTGGGTTCGCGGGAGGAGGGGAGTCCTCTTCAACATGGAAGAAACACGTTTGGGAGATCCAAACCAAGGCAAAAGTAATGCTGATCAAAGCACCCAGCAAGAAGACGAAGACTAAAGGCCCCGTGATCACTTTCATAGAGGAAGAAGCTACTGAGCTGCATCAACCACACGACGACCCTTTGGTCATCTCCTTGATCATCTCCAATTTCAAAACCTAGAGAGTCCTGATCAACAATGGTAGTTCAACGAACATTCTGTTCTAGGGGGCCTTCGAGAAGATGCAAATCGGTAAGGACAAGTTACAGCCAGTCAACTCTCCCCTAGTCGATTTTACAGGGGACCGGGTAGTTTCCCTCGGGTCTATCGTCTTACCGGTGACCCTAAGGGAGGAACCATATCGGGCGACGAAGATGATCCACTTCTTGGTGGTGGACTGTCCGTCAGCCTACAACACCATATTAGACGAACGACGCTGAATAAATTCAAAATTGTAACGTCCACCTACCACCTTAGGATTAAGTTCCCAACCGAGAATGGGATCGGGTGTGCAAAGGGCAACCAGAAAGAGGCCCGGGAATGCTACATGGTGTCCCTGAAAGGGGAGGCCACCAAAGAAACCCTGATCATCAAAAAGCTCGAGCCTAGGGACGAAGAAGAAGTCAGAAGAGGCGAGCTGGCGAAGGAGCTGGAACATGTGCTCGTCGGGACACAAGGGCAAAACAAAACAATAAAGATCAGGGCTGCAGCACCTGTGGAGCTAAAGGCGGGGTTACGACAATTCCTTAAGGAAAATACTGACGTGTTCGCCTAGTCTCACGAGGATATGCCCGGTATTAATACAAGAGTAGCAGCTCATTACTTGAACATCGATTCTAAGGCTAGGCCGGTCAAACAGAAGTGGAGAAACTTCGCGCTTGAACGAAATGATGTAGTGGCTGAAGAAGCCGAGAAGCTGGTTTAAGCGAAGTTCACTAGGGAAGTGCAATACCCCACCTGACTCTCTAATGTCGTCATGGTGAAGAAGTCCAACGGCAAGTGGAGAATGTGTGTTGACTTCGCCGACCTGAACAAAGCATGCCTAAAAGACAGTTTCCCTCTGCTCACAATTGACCTCCTTGTCAACTCCATGGCTGTGTATGAAATGCTAACCTTCATGGATGCTTTTTCAGGATACAGCTAGATCCGAATGGCCGAGCGCAACCAGGAGCATACAGCCTTCATCATTGATCAGGGGCTCTATTGCTGCAACGTGATGCCGTTTGGACTGAAGAATGCGAGGGCAACATATCAACGACTGATTAACCTCATGTTCAAATCACAGATCGGGCGTAAAATGTGCAAGTGTACGTGAACGATATGTTGGTAAAGAGCAAGAAGGCCATCAGTTACCTACAAGACCTCGAGGAGACGTTCCGCACATTACACAAGCACTAGATGAAGCTCAATCCATCCAAGTGTGCCTTTGGCGTAGCCATGGGGAAGTTCTTTGGTTTTATGGTCTCGTACCAAAGGATTGAGGTGAACCTAGAAAAGATCCAAGCCATCATTGACATGCAAGCACCCCAGACAATGAAGGATGTTTAGAACTAGCAGGGCGTGTGACAGCTCTGAATAGGTTTATCTCCAGATCCACTGACAAATGCTTGCCCTTCTTCAAGATTCTATGCAAGGCATTTCAGTGTACTGAAGAATGTGAAGGCTTTCCACTAACTCAAGCAATACCTGAGCTCGGTCCCGCTGTTCAACCAAACTGCTCCGAGGGAAGAACTGAATTTGTATTTGGCAGTTTCAGTGATAGTGGTGAGCTCAGCCCTCGTCAGAGAAGAAGAAGGAATCCAAAAGCCGATATACTATACCAGCTGGGCACTACGAGGGGTGGAGGAACGATACCTAAAAATGGAACTCATGGCCCTAGCCTTGGTGACAGTCGCTCGGCGACTGAGACCTTACTTCCAAGTCCACATGATAGTGGTACTCACAGACCAACCTCTGAAGAACATTCTACATAAGCCAGAGACGTCGAGACATTTGGTAAAGTGGTCAGTCAAGCTTAGCCAGTTTGATGTCCACTATCGACCTCGCTGGCGATCAAGAGGCAGGCTACTGCAGATTTTATAGCAGAATTCACTAACCTTCCCATTGCCACCCTTGAAGACAACCCCGTCGACAGCCATTGGGTCTTAAACGTTGATGGCTTCTCTACTGACGATTCTAGTGGCGCTGGCATGGTCCTTGTCACTCCTGACGGTCACAAGATTGAATATGCTCTCCGCTTCAAGTTCCCCGCTATAAGCACCCCATTTTTGACCGCTCGGCAGTCTACACTCCGTCCAGACTTGTTTTTAAGTCATTGTGGGCATATCCCAATCGAAACCAATTCTCTAGGTCCAAATTTCGTCTTTCCATCGCTTCACGGGCCTGCCAGGCCCAAATAAAGGCAAAATGACCAAAATGCCCTTAGGGGCATTGTCCTTTCTTATTCCAATTCCAATCCCTCTCTCGAGACAGTTTATTCCTCGAGACGGTCCGAGTAGCGAAACTACTTACAAAACCGTCAGAGTAGCGGAAATAATCACAAATAGGTCAATATAGGGAATTGGCAACAAACCCCTGTGTCATGACGACTGCCGTTAGAGTGGCAGAAACACTCAAAACCCAGGCACGTCTCTTCAAAGACGGTAAGACCCCTTTCCAATCCCACTCTCGAGACAGTTTATTCATCGAGACGGTTCCAATCCAGGCACGTCTCTTCGGAGACGGTAAGACCCCTTTCCAATCCCACTCTCGAGACGGTTTATTCCTCGAGACGGTTCCAACCCAGGCACGTCTCCTCGAAGACGGTAAGACCCCTTTCCAATCCCTCTCTCGAGATAATTTATTCCTCGAGATGGTCCGAGTAGCAGAACTACTCATAAAACTGTTAGAGTAATGGAAATACTCACAAAACCGTTAGAGTAGCGGAAATACTCACAAATAGGTCGATATAGGGAATTGGCAACAAATCCCTGTGTCACGATGACCGCCGTTAGAGTAGCGGAAATACTCAAAACTCAGGTCAACACCATTGTCTGCTAACCCACTTTGGTGAAAAAGGACCAAACTGTCCTTTGGACCTTTTCCGAGACTTTCCGGTCAAGATGACCATTTTGCCCCTAAGCATCCGAATGCCCCGGGAACCACACTGGCTCTGGGTATCAAACCGGTAATGTTCCGAGAATACTTTTTATAGTGTTCTCAACCTTCCTTTACATTTCCGGACCATTCCAAGTCAGTTCCGGCCAACCCGGTACAAAATGACCGTTTTGCCCCTAGAGGGCCGGCCTCCTTCTTCGACCACACTGGCTCTGGGCATCAAACCAGTAATGTCCCAAGAATACTTTTTATAGTGTTCCCAACCTTCCTTTACCTTTCCGGACCATTCCGAGTCAATTCCAGCAAACCCGGTACAAAATGATCGTTTTGCCCCTAGTGGGCCGGTCTCCTTTTCCGACCACGCCGGCTTTGGGAATCAAACCGGCAACCTCCGAAAACATTCTGAATAATGTTCCCAGATCCCAAGTCTTCTTCCGGGACAATCCGAGTCTGTCTCGGCAGTTTCCCGGTCCAAGTGACCGTTTTGCCCCTAAAGGCCCGGTCAACCTTTTCAACACATCTTATCCTCACTTTTCAAGTCAAATACCTCCAAGACACTATTTTAAGTGTTCCTGCTCCTTTCTGGCCTTCCGGGTCATTCCCGGCTCCTCCAAATCATTCCCGAACTTTCCGGAGTCACTCCTAGTGAAGCCAGGCTAAAAATTGCATGGTAGTCACTAGTACCGGCGCCCAAATCTAGTCAAAGATACGTTGCTTGCCGACTTATAAAGTTTCCTAAGTGGCTGGCAGCACTAGTAGTGGCGCCAAGCCAAGAATTGGCCTGGCGCCACTCCTAGTGGTGCCAAGAGCAATTTTACCCTGGCACCACTGCAACAGGCGCCGGGTTTGTCCAACTTCTATAAATACAGAGCCTTATTCAATGTGAAGGGGGTCTGCAAACTTAACCTAAAAATCCTATATTTCGATATACAGAGCTCGAGCACCTCCAAAACCCTAGCCTCCCTAGGTTCTCCCAAACCCTAGCCACTATACACAAACCCTAGCCTCCTATACACTCATACACTCCCCCATACACTCATACACTAGCCTTTAACCATCCTTTGAAGACTTGAAGGGCTGCCATCCAAAGCTTGAAGACAACTCTTGAAGACTGAAGGTGAAGATCAAGACAAAGACCGAAGACCGAAGACAGCGCGACGCGCAAAATAAAGAAGACATACGGTAGGCTTTTTCTTTAATTTTTTATACTTCCCCCTCTCTCTTCTCTCTCCAACCCACTTGGGTTTTCTCTATTTTAATCCCTCATCTCTTTCCCCACCTTTCTTTACATGCTTGAAATAAGGGGACTCCTGGTCCATGTGTAGGATTGGGCTATTGGAGAGTCACCGTGTCGGGGGCTTTCTTCCAGTCTAACCAAAAACCACGTGGGTCCGACCCCCTTGATTATGTGGTGAAGACTTAACCTTGTATGTTCACGACCCCAAGTTGCATTGTGCATATCATAGTCTTGCATCTTCCAAAAACTGTTTTCAAAGTTGTTTTTCAAAATGTTTTCAAACTTATTTTCAAAATTGCATCAAAATCTCTTTTTCAAAAACATGTTTTCAAAACCACAATTCTAGGGTGATTCTAGCCTTTCCATGGCTAGGGTTGCTTTAGGAAAGTGTTACATTAAAAGTGACATTTTTGGTCTATATTTTCAAATCTTATTGTTTTCCAAAACCACTTTCTTAAAGTAGTTCTAGCCCTCTTATGGTTAGAATCGCTTTAGGAAAGTGAGGCGTTTTCATACTTTCCAAAACTCTCTCTCTTCAAAAATTTCTTCCTAAAAATCTCTTTTTTAACATACTTTCCTAAAACTCTCCTCTTCAAAATTGTTTTCAAAAATTCCCTTCCAAAATCTATTTTTCAAAACCCCCTTTTTCAACTCCTTTCCAAAACTCTCTCTCCTAAAAATTCACTTTCTAAAAACATTCCCTAAAAATCTTTTCAGAAACTCTCTTTTCCAAAATCTCCCTTCTAGAAATTTCCCTCTAGGATTTTCCTTCTAAAATCTACGTTTCTAAAAACACACTTTCCAAAAACTCTTTCCTTAGAGTCCAAGTCAAGCCCTAGAACCCACAATTAGAAAACCCTAATTTTCTTCCCAAAAACATGATTTTCAAACTCTGTCCCAAACCTAGGTTTCCAAAACCTCTTGTTTTCACATTCAAACGATACATGTTTCCAAAACCTCTTTTCTACGTTAAAATTCTACACTTTCAAAACTAGGGTGTCTAGAATCTCCCTTTCCAAATCCTTGCCAAATCCTATCTTCCCTTTAGGAAACCAAATCAAATCTTCCCGTTTAGGAAACTAGATCCCGTCCTCCGTTTTTGGAAATAAAATCCAACTTTTCTTTTTTAGAAACCGAATCCAATCCCTTCCTAATCCAACTCTTCCCTAATTCAAATCCTTCCTAAACTTCCACTTTCCTAAATCTTAAGTTTCCAAAACTTGAACATAAAAATCTTTCCTAAACTTTAAGACTCAACTTTCACATCTTTCCTAGTTCAACCCTTTCCTAATTCTACCCCTTTCCAAAATCTTTTTCAAATCCAAGATTTCAAATCTTTCCAAATTCAAAACTTTCTAAATTTGAAACCTTCTTAAGTTAAATCTTTCTAAACCTAGAAACTTTCTAAATTCTAAACTCTCTTAAACTTCAAATCTTTCCAAATCTAAGACTTTTCTAAACTCAAAACTTTCTTAATTTAAGACTTTCTTAAGTTGAAACTTTCTTAATTCAAACATTTTTTAAACTAAAAACTTTTCTTTTTCAAACATTTCCCAAAACGAAACTTTCCCTTTTTCAAAACATTTCTAAATTCAAAACTTTCCAATTTTCAAAACTTTCCAATTTTCAAACTTTCTTAAATTCAGAGTTTTCCTAATTTCAAAACTTTCCTAAACCTAAAATTTTCCTAATTTCAAACTTTCCAAAAATGACACTTTCCTAATTCGAAACTTTCCTAATCTAAATTTTTCCTAAATTCCAAGCTTCCAAATCTTTCAAGATCTTTCTAAATCCAACATTCCAATCTAATCTTTCTTAAACTTTCAAGTCTTCCTATGTCTCCTACCTTTCCTAAGTCTAGGTTTCCTAAACCTCCATCTCTCCAAAACCAAGTCATTCCAAAATCCATCTTTTCAAATCAAAGTCCAATCTTCTCAATTTCAATTTCCAATCTCCTTTTCTAATCTCAAATCAAATCCAATTTTTAATTCAATCTCTTTCTTCCAATCCAATCTCTCTCTTCAAATCAATCTCTTTTCAATCGGACTCCGGTCCGAACTACAACTGACCTGATTCCCCCAAAGGGATACGTAGGCAACCTTCATAGGTGCGGTCACAATATTTTTCAAATTTTCAATTCCACCCTCATGGGTGCGGTTACAACATTTTTCAAATCTCAAATTCCAATCCATTTTCAAAATTTCAATTTCAAATTTCTATTTCCAAATTTCTATTTCCAACTTTTCAAACTTTTCAATTTTGATTCCATCTCTTCAAATCTATTTTCAAATCAAATTCTTTTCAAATTTATTTCCAAATCTATTCTTTAATTTTCTCTTAACTTGCACTTGCATATCATGCATCATGTTAGTTTCTTTTCAAGCATTGTTTTTCAAAGTGAATAGGATTGGCCAATAGTTAGTCGAAGACTCTCATGGGTGAATCAGGGGTATTGACATGTAGGTACTGAAAGGGCGGGGTAGGGTGATAGCTTAGTGCATCTTCCCTACACGTAACCAACCTCCGAACCTAGAATCACTAATTTCAAAGACCAAAAGGAGTTATTTTTTTAAAAAGGGTTAAATGTTTTCCAAAGGTTGCCAAACAACCTGTTTTCCTAAAAACCCTCTCTTGAGGATGTTTTCCAAAATTGTTTTCCAAAAACCCTATGTGTAGTCCTCGGATCATTCTTAGTTTTTAGGTGACCTAACTCACCTTAATCAAGTTAGGTGGCGACTCCAAATCTTTTTCAAAAGTCCTTTATTCAATTCTATTTTCAATTCAAACCTAGTCGCACTCATTCTTCTAGGAGAGTGAGTTCTAACAAGAGAGTACAGCATTTTTCCCGCTTGTGTGAGCATTCCTCGAGTGCGAAAAATCTGGGTGCGACACCCGCCACCAATAACATAGCTGAATATGAGGCACTCATTGCCAGACTCCGGATGACTCGGTGAATGGGGGTCGAGTAGATAATTGTGCGAAATGACTCTTAATTGGTGGTGGAGCAAGTCCATGGAGAGTATGAAGCTAAAGAGTATAACATAAAGCAATACTGCAAAATGGCTAAGAGTTCAGCTAGGAGGTTCGCAAAAATTTTGCTAGAACATGTCCCTCGGCTCCAGAACGAAGAAGCAGATCGACTGGCTAGGATCGCCTCGTCTAATGAGCCAGACCCGAACGTCCCGATGGAGGTCCTTGATTCACCGAGCATCCAGAGTCTGGAGGTCAACCAAACCGAACCCGAAACGTTGTGGATGAGTCAGATCAGGAATTTCTTACAAAGTGAAGCCCTACCGGAAGACAAGAACGAAACAAGGCGGGTGTAGTACCATTCAAGTAGGTACCTGATACAAAACAGAGTCCTCTACAAAAGGGGGCACACCCTGCCGTTGCTTCGTTGTGCCACAAAGGAAGAGGTAAAGTATGTGATGATAGAAGTTCATTAAGGGGTGTGCGAAAACCACTCTAGTGGTCGATCCCTTGCTAAGAAGATTCTGTGAACAAACTATTATTGGTCAATCATAGAGAAAGACGCTCAAGAATTCGTCAAGAAGTGAGACAAGTGTTAGCGGTTCACCAACATCCCAAGATTGCCCGCTCAGAAGCTGACCTCGATCTAGAGCTCGTGGCCCTTAGCCCAATGGGGAATTGACATTGTGGGACTACTGCCTATTGGCAAGGGGCAAAGGAAGTTTGCGGTGGTGGCCATCGATTACTTCACTAAGTGGGCAGAGGTAGAAGCACTGCTAATGATCATTAAGGAGAAAATGAAGAAATTTTTATGACAGAATATTGTTTGCATGTTCGGAATTCCTAGGACCATCATCACGAATAACGGGAAGCAGTTTAAAGGAAGACAATTCAACCAATTATGCAGCGACCTAGGGATCAGTCATCATGCTTCTTCCCTTGAGTATCCCCAGGCTAATGGCCAGGTAGAAGTCACGAACAAGTCCCTCTTGAAGATCATCAAGACCAAATTAGAGAAAGCAAAGGGCTTGTGGGTGGACGAACTCCCTAACATCCTATGGGCCTACAGAACAACGGAGAGGGTATCAACAGGACAAACACCGTTTTCTTTAACCTTCAGCACTAAAGCGGACATCCTAGTGGAGATCGGCCTCCCAAGTTGGAGGACAATGCAGTACGACGGTGAGACCAACAACGAGGCTCTGAATGTAGAGTTAGATCTGTTGGAAGAACGAAGGCTACGGGCAGCTATGAGGGTAGTGTCCTACCAACAGAGGATGCGCCAGTATCACTACTCCAGAGTTCGACCAAAGGACTTCACGGTGGGGGATCTGGTTTTAAAAAGGGTCAACCAGTCTACAAAAGATCCGTGGGACGGCAAGCTCAGACCTAATTGGGAAGGCCCCTACAAGATGATCGGCAATACCATGAAAGGGACTTACAGGATTGAAAAACCTGGGAGGAAAAGAGCTACCACACCCGTGGCACGCAGAACACTTAAAGAAGTACTACTTGTGATGGGCTCCTAATTGTAACTTGACGGATTATCAATAAAATCGACCGTTCAACAACTGTTTACTCCCAATAAATCGACAAAGTCCAAGTCTGCTCGGTTCACGTGACCAAGTAGAGCCAGATGACCTTAATGACAATGGTACAGAAATCTGCTCAGTTCACGTGACCGAGCAGAGCCAGACGGCCTTAATGGCAATGGCATAGAAAGAAAATCTGCTCGGTTCACTTGACCGAGCAGATCCAGACAGCCTTAATGGCAATGTCAAAAAATCTACTCGGTTCACATAAACTGAGCAGATCTAGATGTAGTCAGCACTAATATTCTACTAGAGCATTCAACCATGCAGAAACTACAAAACACAAGCATGAATTCGAATTATTCTACAATCATTCTACAAATTATCTAAAGCATTCAACAAGACTAGAAATTTCCATTAATGATGAAGGGAGTACAAGGTAGAATGCTCCTTTTCAAAAAAAAAAAAAAAAAACAACAACAACAAACAATATACACCAAATGCCTCAAGCCTTGGGTTCTGCCTCGACCGCCTTCTCTTCGACTTCCCCGGTAGCTTTTCTAGCCTCAGCAACTTCTTGAGCTGGACCCCCAGCCTCAAAAACTTACTGGGTAGACTTCTTAGCTCCAGCAGTCCCCTCGGTCTCAACAGCCTGTTCCGATGCCTTCTTGAGTACCTCTTCCAGACTTTAGGGAACTCCCTCTTCCAAATAATCAAGCCCAGCAAAGTTCAGCTCCGGGAAGATATCAGATGCCCTTTGCCTGGTTAGCTCAAAGCCCTAGGTGAATGTGGGCTCTAGCAAGGCCTGGAAATCATCCCCATCTTGGAACTCCTGAATTGCCTTGATTCGGGCCCTAAGTAGCTTCTTTGGAAAGGCGGCAGACTCCCTCTCCAGCTCTTCCCTCCGAGCTTGCTCAATAGTGAAGTCCAACAAAAGCTTGTTGGGTTATGTACTTAGTCTCTCGCTCTCCTCACATGCGGACTTGAGCTCTGCAATTGCCACATCTCGTTTGGCCTGAGCAGTAGCAATGTCCTCTTTTAAGGAATAGACTTCTTTAGGAAGGGGGCCATTGGTCTGCTTCTCCTCATGCAGGGTCTTCTTCAAAGTGCCCAGACGATGACCCAGGTCATGATCTTGGTCAGAGACTAATTTCGAATAGAATCAGAAGCAGAACAAAATCAGAAAAGTAAGACAAACTCAAACGGTAGCAAAACAGTGTACAATAACTATAGAAAGCTCACCTTGAAAAGATCACGATTCGTGTCCTTGACCAAGCAGGAGTTCGGATGCTTGTTTAGCCTCTGTATATCCATGGGCTTTATCGTATCCCCAAATCTCTACTAGGCTGTCTCCGCACTGTTGACCACATTACTGAGAGCGAAGGCAGTGGGACTGGCACGAGACTAGGGTTCAGCTGGGATGATTGTGCTGCGCCTTAGCTCGGCCGGTGGAGGAGGCTTTGCATGGCAGCAGGGGTCGTGACCTTCCACTTCGGTGGGGATGCCTTCTTGGGGGGAAGGGTGGCTTCCTTCTCCAAGTTTGCGGCTTCAGTCGTCTTCTGGTGTTTCACCCCTGGGGCAGCCAACCCGGCTCACTTCTTCTTCGCTAAAAAGCTTATGTTGAAACTTATTGGGTCGAACCCAAGAGGTGGCTGAGTCGCTGCAAGGGATGGACAATTTGCAGGAAAGATTAAGAGTCAGACAAGGATTGACTACGAAAAGAACAAATCTACTCACTCTCACGTTCAGCAGCCAACACCTCCCTGGTCGGCTCAGGCCCAAGAAGGTATTGGGCAAGCACCTCAACTGTTACTAGGTCCTTGGCATTACGGAACTCGTACTCCTGGACCTTCTCTATGTCCTTCTTCAACTCGTCGGATAAAAAGGGCTTAAGTCGACCTAACACCTGCAAAACACCTAAGTTAGAACAGTCAACACTTCGAAAATAAATAGGAAAGGGAAAGTTAGGTAAAGAGAGCGTACCCTTCTTACTCGGATAACCCAATTGCTTGGGGACCTGAGCAGAGAAGTCAGTCTCCCAGGGGCAGAACTCCCAGCTTTCTTCGCTAATGAAGAATAACCGATTTTTCTAGTTCTTATGCAACAACGGAAGCTCGCCGATCAGATCGAACGCTGGCGACCTACCCAAGAAGTACCAATAGCCTTTTCCCCTTTTGGCCGACCTATAGCAATCCAGAAACTCCTCAGGCGTAACGTCCCTTTCGTGGACGATCTAACAGAGGATCATGCAACCCACCATGACCCTCCACGCATTCGGTTGAATCTTCCTGGGAGAAAGGCATAACCTCTGCAAAATCTTCCTGACAAGCCGAAGAAATGGCAAGCGAAGACCGCTAGCTAGTGCACCCTCAAACATAGTGATCTCACCTTCCTTGGCCAAGCACGCCCAGTTCCCAAGGTTGGGGACCCTACGCTTCACCCCTCTCGGGATCTGGTATGCCCTCCACAGGGCAATGATTTCTCCTTATCCAAAACGGAGGCGATCCCCACAGCCTTGTACTCGGGACCCTCCTCCTCTCCTTTTTCCTGGTCAGCCTCCTCAGGTCGAGCAACAGCCTCAGTGGGCTGGTCCCTTTCTCCCTTGACATCAGAGTGAGCAGCTCATACCTCATATGGCTTCAGGACCTCTAGAGACGCCCCAGAGTTCCCAATGGGGGCTTCCTTCTGCGTCTCGCGCCTCACAACCCTAAACTCGTTTGAATCGGTCTCCTTAGAGTCCGAACTAACATGCTCTATGTTTGCCATTGTACGCAAAGGCTTGTCGTTTGTAATCCTATCAAACACCGATTTGAATAACGCACACACGACCCTAGGAGTGGACTCTAAGAATTCCGGTATATCGAAAAACCAGGAGAGGTTGGAATTTGACCCCTTCCTTCGAATACCCAAACGCAATGCGTTGCCAACTAGTATATACAAATGGTAAGTAGGCCTTACTGCGACACAAGATGCCGTTAGCGAGTTCGGAGGACAAGCGACGATGCGTCATAGAGGACTGGTACCCAATCAACCGTCTGGAAGGGACAGAGATGGAGGACGGAGACGAAAGTTTGCTTATTTTCTTCTCTCTGTGTTGTGCAGGAAATTCGACTAAGGAAAGTGAGGAGGCAAAAAGGGAAACTACCTAACAAAACTCCCCCCAAGTCTTTAAAATCTACGGCCTAGGTGGCCTGTGGTGATTGGACATCAACGGCTGGGATTCGATGCATCTTTTCGACATCTAACCGCCAACCCCAGTTGCCGCGTGGTGATATATGAAACGACATGACAGTTGTAGCCATCATTGCACCGACCTCACCATAAATGCGCTCTAGATTTTGCGGGTGGGTTGACCCGTGGAATTCCCCTAGCCCCGAGCAGATGGCCAGATGAATTGGGGGCATCTGATAATGATGTTTTCTCGACCAGACCAGCCCAACCAGACCAGAGACCCACTAAACGTCTGGTCGGGTCCCGATCAGAGCCTTACATTGGCTCCCCTTGGCTCTCGAATAGACCAGCCCTTCGGGTGTGCTTCTCGCTCTGTCCGTCCTTCCCATCACATTGGTGGGCCCCATAACTAACATCGAACATTGTAGGGTGCACTCAAAGCGTGGACGTGGAGTGTGCGAGGGACAACCACCCTACCCCTAATGCAATTCTAACACACGCCATGATGGAGTGGGGGAACGACCCTCTCAAGTGCCCTGATACGGATCTGACCCTCCAATGGAACACCGCCACGTGGAAAGGTCACCAACCACCGTTATGCATGCATACAAAGGGAAACAAAGGCCTTCTTCGCCAGGTACGCACAAGAAAGAAAAAAACCCTAGCAAACTACACTTTTGAGTAACATTGTTCTCTTGAATTTAACTTGAACATCGGAGGACCTTTGGCAAACACCACATTTGTGTGCTTAGAACAGGAGATCATCAACCAATGGGAGAGAGCTCATCGAAGGCTTGGGGGCAAGACACCACGAGGTAGTTGCATCATCAATGAATATATAGATAGGCTACTCCACGTACTCGCCACGAAATATTGCCCATCAGCACCATATAACCATTTGCAGGAGACCCCATTGCTACATTGGGGTCAAAACTTAGGTCCACCGTCTACTCTGAGCACTAAACAGTATGTTTAGTTTCACCGAATGCGTATAGAGACTCAAACCCAAAGCATTAAGCGAGGAAATTCAAATTCTTATACACTGAATCAATCACTCAGTAGTCTATACAAATTTTCAAACTTACATTAAGGGTCTTTTGATTTCTTGAAAATATAAATTACCCGTCCACAACTTAGATGATAAATATATTTGGTTGTTGAAATGAAATAAGTCAGAATATGTGTACTTTTAATTATGGAAATTTAAAAGTTGTGATTGCTTTCAAACTTGAAATTACTTGAGATTCAAATATATTTCGTTTCACGCTTGTATAAATGTTTGAATATACTTATCGACATATTCACATATTTTGAGTCAATTATTTTACATTTTTGCAACCCAACAAGCCCCGATTGTTCTAATTTTTCTTGTTACATGCACTAGAATTAGGATGTTCTCTTATTCACTCTAAATGAATATAAACTTCCTATGATGTATCAATAATTTAAACTAATTCAACTATGTTGTCTCGCCTTTATATGAAGTTAGCGGAAATTAGTTAAAAACTTTGTCCCCAATTGGTTCACAGCTCTATAAAAGTGTTTAGAGAACAAAAATGAAGTGTTGTTTCTGTAGGTTTTTCTATGTTGCCCGAGCGCATAGTTTTGACGAACCAATTTTGATAAATGAAAATTTCGAAAATTTATTTGGTTTGAGCTTTTTTTTTCCTACTTTTAGTAAGTGTTTGGTTTGAACTTTACAGAATGAATCTAGAAAATACTAAAATTGAGAAATTTATTTGGCCATCCAATAGAACAAAATGTTTTTACACTCAGAAAATTATTTGGTGAGCCACACATATGGCCTTTTCTAGTGCACTTGTTCAAGGTTGCTAACGTTTAGTACGTAGGAATAGAATTAAATGCCTATTCTCATTCCATTGATTGGTTGCTTGAAAAAACCCTATGTCTCTTGTAATGCAACATGGAATGAGAATAGGTATTTAATTCCATTTTAGTTACAACATGCAGTTTGACTTTCGCTATTTTAAGGTGTTGAAATTGAATGACATGAGTGGTGTGGTTGGCGGGGAGGTCGAAATGAAGTACGCGGTGGGTGGTGGTGCTAGCTGTGGAGAATGAAGGTGGGTGGTGGCATTGGCGGACCCACTAGGGGCCATGTGGGGGCTACGGCTCCCCAAAATTTTAAAAAATTACCCTTGACCCTATATATTTTTGGGTATTTATAATAAAATAGGTATATTGGCCATTGCTAAAGTTTTGAAAATTTTCTTAGAACTTTCATATTTTTGAGTAATTATAATAAAACATGTAAATTGTCCCCCCAAGACCCAAGTAATTTTACCTTTACCTTCCCAAATCCAAGTAATTTTACCTTGCTTTTCTTGTTTAGAAGAAAAAAATTAATGGAAAAGTAGCACATTTATTTTTACCTTCTTTATATTTGATTGGTTTCCTATTATAAAACTTCAATCTAAATGATAATGGTTGGTATATGGTGCAATGGTACCATAATTTTTTTTTCTACTTCGACCCTCTTGATGAAATTCTTGAGTTTGAATCCGCCATTGGGTGGTGGAGAGTGGCTATGAGTGGTAGTAGTCTATCTTTCTCTCTTTATTCTATCATGGAATGAAAAAAAATGATAATGATCATTACCTTTTTTGAATGACGGAATAGCTATTCCAGTGAGTAGTCATTCTTACTTTTAATTTCATTTGTGATACCAAACAAGCATGGGTAGTGCAATGTGTATACTTTGGGTCAATTGACTCATCAAATTTTAAAAAATTAGTATTATATATCTTTTAAAATAATGAGTTGATCCTACTCTATAAATAATTAACCCCACTCTTCTCTTCGTTGTTCAATTATTTTCAATTTATTTTTATCGAATATGTCACGGACAGGTTTGGGATACAACTGGGTAGCCTTGTTTTTATTATTCACCTCTTTTGCTTGGTAGATATAAAATTAGAAGTTTGAGGAGAACAAAAAGAAAAGAAAAAGTAGTTAGTATCATGTTATGTCTTGTGCTTCCTTATGGTATATTTTATTTATTCCCTAAAGTTTTAGTTAGCATGTTAATTTGGTTGTTATGGTTATTTTACTTATTTCCGCCACCTTGTACTTCTAAATTTTGATAGTGTTGATAATGGAGTTTTTATGCGATGATTCCAAAATATAAGAACTGGTCGAGAACAATTACAATAGTGTATTTTTTTGTACCAAAATAATAACATCAATGTATTAAGATTTTTTATTCATGATTTTAAAACTAGTGTTTTAGTGTTTGCATGACCCCACCTATAAAAAATTTTGGAGCTGCCACTGCAAACGAGGGAACAATGGAAATTAGGAATAGACGTTCCATTCCACTCCCTTCTTTTTAACCAAACCTTTACTAGTTCATATAGCATTATAGTAACAAACACTAACTAAATAAAAAGCGAAAGTCGTACCTAAAATAAGAGTGCCACCTCGCCACTAATATCTTGTTGTGCAATTATTACATGTCTAACCTAATAGGGAGGTGGAACTGCCACTAGTAGTGACAGGCATTGGGCCTGAGCTTCCTCGCTATTTATATGGCTAGTGACTGCCCGTAGGGTTCGATTTGAGATTTTTAGGCTCTATTATGTCATTGGGCTTGTTTGAAAATTTTGTTTGAAGTCGGCCGGGTTGATCCAAAATAAATAAATATATATAATTTACTTATATGTATTTATATTAAAACAATATTTTATTTTATTTTATTTTTGGGATAAAATATTTATTACAAAATTGGTTATAAAATTTGAACACTTGATTTTTAGTAAATGAGAAAAAAAAAAATATACAAACCATTTTGACTGCCACATCTAAAAATATTTAGGTTCAATGAGTAGGTTTGGAAAATCTAATTTTTATTTTGGACAATCTTGAAATATAATTTTAAACTTGATATCATACAAGGTCGAGTTAAGGCAATGGTATATTTAAAGTTATAAGAAGACTAGTAAGGGGGTTGCGTGCAAGACACGCAATTCTAGTGCCCAATATATGTGCCCAATATAGAGAGCGTTAATATATAAGTTGATGGATGTGCAATGGAAAAAGGTTGTATAACATTGGATTCAAAAGGAGTTCATTAATTACGAAACTGGCTTAAAAATGGAATGTGATTTCTTTATGTTATTTGATTTGAATTGTGATCTAAACAATAGACATCAACAAACTTGTATTTCTAACAATTTCTTTTCCACAAGTATTTAGCTTTTCTTGAGCAAAAGCTAAAAACCAAGAGCTCAAAGGTTTGTTTTTGTTAAAACATATCACCAAGCTAAATAAAATTAAAAAAAATCCAAATATTTAAATGCTAGAGTTATTTGCCTAGATGAGACTACCATGTTCGAAGTTATGAGATACAAGATATGTTCACCTGTGATCTCATAGCTCACAATCAAAGGGGTAGCAAATGGAAGTTGAACTTTTATCTTCTGAAATTCAAAGTGGCAAATTCTAAAGATTGCATGGTTCAAACACTCAATAATAGACATGAGAATTAGATAATACAAAAAATATAAACTTGTTGAATGCATGAATCGTATTATGTAGAAGCAATGATCGGCTAACTGTGAAATGTTTGTAAAATGTCGCAAAACATAAAACAAAAAATAAGAAAATGAAACAATTTATATCCATAATTAATAAGCTCCTAGTCAGCTCTCGACAAAGATGGACCTATTTTCATAAACACAATTTTGCAGGTTTCAAACACTCTTGGGATAGTATTCTTCTTTTTTCGTGAATGACATGTCACTGTCCAATTTTGGCATTCGGTTGGATTTCAAGGATAACACAGCTTTTCTATCTTCCTATCTACCTTTTATTTTTAACATCTGGAATCATCTCTCTCCACGCTCTATAAAACCCACAAGCTAAACATTGTTTTGAACAGCAACAAAACCCAAAACTCTTGGGCTGAAATAGCAAAAACTCAACTGCAATGTCAATGATATGCACAATATCATGTTAACAGATCCATTGGACAGGAATATAACCTTTATGATGCCAATGAACAAAACACCAAAAAACATTATTTTCTCTATTGTAGAAAATTATCTATTCAAGAAACAAATCATGCTATCAATTTGGCTCTAGAACAAATGATCAACCTATAATGGAGAGCCCAATCTATGAATGTTGAAAAGACGTTGCTTAAGGTAATTATCACCAACACCAAGATAGTGGCAGCCACCTTACTCTTATTGACATTTAATATTTAACTGGAAAGTGATATAATGCAAATGATATAAACATTAAAACACAACAAAGCAAATACAAAAGCAGAATTTTATTCCATACAGAAACAAAATATTAATATCAAAAGAGCTCTAGAAAATCATAATTTTATTAAATAACATATGGCTAACCTGGAAGTGCATAATTGATCCCTTTTTCCACAACAAGCACAATAGTCCAAATCTAGAAAGAAAAATATGTGAAATATTGTTAAATAATACCACAAATCAACATTGAGAATATCACAATATCTATAATAAACAAATTGTTTCCAATCATACAACTATGGTACACATAACCACATAAAAAATATGTCCATGTAATTGCGTGATCAGTCATTGTGAAGATAGTAACACTCTCTCTTACCACCTTGGAAAGCATATAGCCCTTTGTTTTCCCAATATATAATGAAAGAGTGATTTCAATAGCTAATTCTATTGCTTCCCAAATTGTAGGATATTTAGAGCTTACTCTCTATGCTTTCCTTCTCATGCCAAATCAGCCAGGATTTCAAGCACTGTATTTGGTATTGCATCCTATGCAGCTTTCGCTCAAGCTCTGTAACATAAGAAGTATGATTAAATTACCATAGTGTGATATGATGTTGAAAGCTTTCATTCCTTTAAGCAGACATTTTGTTGGAAGAAAATTCTTGATCCAGTTCATTAGTTGCCAACTCATTTAACCAACCCATCCATACTAAGTCCACAATATTGAAAGCATAGAATTTGTTTTTCTTGAGATTAAAGTCGCTCGTTTCTATCAGGTCTTAACCTTGAAGCTTCTTTTTTGTCCAAAATGTAATGATTTCTGACTCATGTGGCATAATCAACAGAAATGCCCTTTGATTACTTGAAAATAAGTTAATTATACCAAAAAAAATCTGCAACATTGTAGTGAAAAGGAAAAGAAAGTAGAAAGAAAGAAGGATGGAATTTTGCTGAGTCACAATTGTTCTTCATTATTCATATCTAATATATCATTCATCATCTACAATAACTATGAATTCATAATTGTGATCCAACAATTATGTGTTTGAAGCTGAAACTATTTTCGGTCATGTTTGAAGATTGGAGATGAGATATTGCCCATCAAAGAATTTCTTACACATGTTCTCATCAACAAAGAATGGAATAATTCCATAAAACCATTCATGATAGGTAAGAAAGTGAGGACAAAAAAGGAATAGAACAATTCACCAAGCAATATTTTCTGACATAATCATCACTTGATCATGAGAGTAGTGAACAACCAGTCTCTTCTAGATCGAAATAAATTGCTCTACTAAAAAGGCTTGTGACCTTTTTTCCAACTATTAAGTGGCTTAGATTCATGCAACTAATATATTATCAAAATAATTAGTATCTGTAGATATTTAGAATTTGACAACATGACTGACCATGCAATTATCAGGTCTAAAATGATCTTCTAACCATGAGCCATGAACACAATGATGTTTCATTAAAATTGTCAACCAAAAGGAAGACGAAATGCAACAATATTAACATGATAAAACACATCTCTTGTGTAAGGGCCAAGTAAACATCATAAAAAGATGTTTTGTTCCAATGTCTTCCTAGTAGTTTCTGAAAATATATGCCTCAAAAATATAAAAGATATAGTAACTATCAGTAAATCACTCTTCCCTTCATACAAAATCAGTACATAAATACAAAGTAAAAACTATGAGAATGAATGTAAACATAATTCAAATACACGGAGCTCTGATAAATCCACCGCCTTATCAATTAAATGGAGAGTCCCTTTCTTAACTTAGACATCATGCATGAAAATAAAGATGGAAAAAGTAGAGCTCAGATTAGCCTCATAAGCTAAAGAACTATCACTAAGCATTTAAATGATGTCACATACTCATCATTTAGTGAGATTTGGACAGTGATCCCATGATGCTGCAAATCTTTGCCTCAGAACTTTGCATTTGGATTTACTTAAATAGGACTCCAATGAAACTGATCGAACTTCCTTTTTCTTGTTAGTTGCGGTAACTTCTAATCCTAACTTTAAAGTTGGACGAGGCAAAGTAGATTCAAGGATCAATGCACTTACCTTTGCTTTTAGATCAACACCCTTAATTTTTCAGCAAATTGAATGACTCATTGTAGGTGGTCAGTCTTAATTAGTTTGTAACTAGAGCACAATTGGAAAGCAAGGAAACTCAAGTTCAAACATAATCCAAAAATTCTGAGTTGAATGGGAAAAAAATCTAAGTAAAATGTTTTTCTTTCGTCATGACCTTTTTTATATAAAAAAAAATAATCATAGGCGAAAAAACATTAGTGACAGTGCAAAAAGAAATGTTTGAACATTTAAAATATACCTAAAAAATGAAATCAACTACATGCATATAATTTTAAAGCATCTATTATAAAGGCAAGACTCCACTAACCTCTTGCTCATTTGTATCCATGAAACCATCATATTAACATTTCTTTCAACGCGAATCTCTTAGTACATTGGAAAAATTAGCAAAAATTAAAGAAATAGAAAAGAAAATTATTAATACCACCACTCCAGTAAACTGTATTTGCAGTAAGTCCATATAATCCCTACAGTAAAGATGATCACCCAACATGATTATTATATTTTTAATGTCCTTGTTCTTCACATTCTACCCAAAAATCAACGAAATTCATTAGTTTCCATACCAAGTTGAAAGAGGATGAAACAAGTTTTTGCAAAATTTATCCATTCAACTCACCTTAAACCCCCAAATAAATTGCCTTTTAGTATCTCGTATCCCTTGGAATCACATCATACATGCTTTTCTCGTTGTTTGAGTGGCTGCAAGAACCTATTTAGCAAGTAGATTCATACAAAAATATTTAATTGGTTAATTTGGATGTTTGGCATTCACTAATCGGCTGGTGTTGGGGTGCGACTATTTTTTTATTCATGATTACTGTTGGGAATGATCATGGACAGGATAAATGATACACAAACGAGATGCATATGATTTTTTCTCTGACACTTTTATCTTATGCTTGGTTTTATTTTCGGTTCTTTTGGAAAGGAATTTAAAAATTATGTGCTCTAGGACATGTTGGCAGTTGTGCCCATATTTCCAGCATAGGTGTCCCATGTTTTCCTTAGGACAAAAGTTCTTTGTAAGATACTGTAATCACTCCATTTTTGCCCGTTCAACAATGTCTGGTCTAGTCGGATCACTTTCAAAATTACATAGGCACATTCAAGCTCAAATAAACTTTTAGACTCTTATCCAATCAATCAACCACTTTCCAGGCCCACAAGGCTCAATTGAAGCTAAGAAGACCATATTGCCCTTAGGCACTTTAAGCAGCTTTCCGAGACCGAGCTGTCTTGGGAACCAACGCCATCCAGATAACTTCTTGAGATTGGGCAATCTTGGAAACCAACACCTTATCAAATTCCAGATAGTTTACTTCTGGCGCATGTTAGCCCGCCAATATAGAATATCTATTATTTGGTAGTTCTTTGAGACTAGGCTTTATCGGGGACCAACACCACCCTATAGGTAGTTTTTTGAGACTAGGTGATCTTAGGAATCAACACCACCATACAAATAGCTCTCTGAGACTGAGGGGTCTCAGGGACCAACATCGCATAAGTAGCTTTCCAAGACCGGGCAGTCTAGGGAGCCAACACCTAGGTCAACATCGGCGCTTGCCAGCTTGACTTGGTGAAAAATGACCAAACTTGCCCCTTGGGCCTCTAGGCACGTCTTTGAGAAAGTTCAAAATATCTTAAGATGGTAAGTCCACCATTTCAAAATATTCTTAGACAATTAGGCCTACTCAATGCGACATCTCGACTAACTCCAGTCCTATTCCAGCCAACTCCGATCAAAATGACCCTTTTGCCCCTCGGCACGTCAACATGGCACAAATCCCTCCAAACAGTAAATACACCTTCTAGGACCATCTCCAAATAGTCTAGCATGCTTAATATGCCATTCCAATCCATCATGACTCTTTCTGACCAATTCTAGTCAAACTGACCATTTTACCCCTGGTGGCCTAAGTGCGCCTCGAAATCATACTAGCTCTGGGTACCAAACCGACATACCCTATTTTATGCCCATATCCAATCCAAGGTGAGTTCTATGACTCCAAACACTTCCAAATTAAAGAAAGTCCCCCTAGAGCATCTCGCAAACGCTTCGTTAAGGTTATCTTTTCTCTCGATTCCCTAATTATAACGTACCGTCAAATGACTTGAGAAATGATTAAATCAAGGAATTCTCATAAGCTTATCCATAGGTCTTTTCCATTGATATGGTTTGATTGAATAAATCGCTTCTTGAAGCCCTCGATCGCATAGCCTGGAAGTTTCCACTTTCGAAGATCCCTAGAGTATCTCACAGACGCTCCGCTAAGGTTGTCTTTTTTTTTTTATTCCTGTCACACCCAGATTTTTCTCACTCGAGGAATACACACACAAGCGGAAAAAATGTTGTACTCTCTCGTTAGAACTCACCCTCCTAGAAGAATGAGTGCGACTAGGTTTGAATTAAAAATCGATTTGAATGAAGGGCTTTTAGAAAAGATTTGCAGCCACCACTTAACTTTATTAAGGTGAGTTAGGTCACCTAAAAACTAAGCATAATCCGAAAACTACACTTAGGGTTTTTGGAAAAGGTTTTGAAAATATCTCCTCAAGAGAGGATTTTTAAGAAAAATAGGTTGTTTGGCAACCTTTGAAAAACATTTAGCCCTTTTTGAAAAATAACTCCATTTTGATATTTGAAATTAGTGATCCTAGGTTCGGAGGTTGGTTACGTGTAGGGAAGACGCACTAAGCCGTCACCCTCCCCCGCCCTTTCGATACCTACATGTCAATCTACCCTAGATTCATCTATGAAAGTCTTCAACTAACAAATGTTCAATCCTATCCACTTTTGAAAACAATATTTAGAAAAACATGATGTATGATATGCAAGTGCAAGAAAAGAGAATTAAAAAATAGATTTGGAAAGAGATTTGATTTGATTTGAAAAGGAAGAGATAGAAGTTTGAATTTGGAAAGAAGATTTTGGGAATTGAAAATTGAAGATTGAAAATAGAAATAGATCATGGAATTGGAAACTTGAAGAAAATTGTAGGATTGGAGATTGGAAAGAAGTTGTAGAAATAGAAGTTTGAAAAATATTGTGGAATTTGAGATTTGAAAAATGTGGTGACAACACCCATGAGAGTTGCCTACGTATTCTTTTGGAGGAATCAGGTCAGTCGTAGTTCGGACAAGAGTCCGATAGAAGATAGAAGAGTTGATTTGAAAAAGAGTTGGAGTTGGAATTTGAATTGGAATTGGAAGAGTAGGAAATTTGGACTTAGATTGGAAGATTTAAAAAGATTTTACTTTGGAAAACTTGGTTTTAGAAAACCTAGATTTAGGAAAGAGAGAATTTAGAAAGGACTTAAGATAGATTGGACTCGAATGTTGGACATTGAAGATTGGAAAAAGATTGGATGGAATTTAGGAAAAGTTCGAATTAGGAAAGGTTCAAATTAGGAAAGTGTCATTTTAGAAAAATTTTGGAATTAGGAAAGTTTTGAAGTAAGGAAAATGTTGGATTAAGAAAGTTTTGAAATAGGAAACATTTCGTTTTAAGAAAGTTTTGAAATTGGAAAGTTTTGAATTTAGAAAGTTTTAACTTAGGAAAGTTTTGAATTAAGAAGGGTTTAACTTAGGAAAGTTTTGAAATAAGAAAATTTTGAATTAAGAAAGTTTCATTTTAAGAAAGGTTTTGAAATAGGAAATGTTTTGAAAAGAATGAAGTTTTGAAAATAAGAAAATTTTGAAAGTAAGAAAGTTTTAGATTTGAAAAGATTTGAAGTTTTAGGAAAGTTTGGAAGTTTAGAAAGATTTAACTTAAGAAAGTTTTGAATTTCGAAAACTTTGAATTTGGAAAGACTTGAAATTTAGAAAGTTTAAGATTTAGAAAGTTTTAGAGTTTGAGTTTTAGAAAATCTTGAGATTAGGAAAGGTTTGAGCTTAAGAAAGATTTGAAAACTTAGATTTAGAAAGTTAAGATTTGGAAAGGGGTAGAATTAGGAAAGGGTTGAATTAGGAAAGATGTGAAAATTGAGTTTTAAAATTTAGGAAAGATTTTTGTGTTCAAGTTTTGGAAACTTAAGATTTAGGAAAGTAGAAGATTAGGAAGAATTTGAATTTAGGAAAGATTTGGATTTGGAAGGATTGAGACTCCTATTTCCTATTTCCTAAAGCAAGGGTTGGATTTTGTTTTTAAAAGAGAAGGTTTAATTTTGTTCCCAAAAACGGAGGATAGGATTTAGTTTTTTAAACTGGGAGATTGGATTTGGTTTTCTAAAGGGAAGATTAGATATGACAAGGATTTGAGAAAGGGGAAGTTTTAGAAACCCTAGATTTGGAAGGCTATAGTTTTGATGTAGAAAAGAGGTTTTGGAAATATGTATAGTTTTGATGTAGAAAACAAGAGGTTTTGGAAACCTAGGTTTTAAGGCAAGTTTGAAAACCATGTTTTTGGAAAGAAAATTAAGGTTTCCTAATTGTGGGTTCTAGGGCTTGACTTAGACACCAAGGAAAGAGTTTTTTGGAAAGTGTGTTTTTGGAAACGAAGATTTTGGAGGAAGATTCTAAAGAGGAGTTTTTTAGAAAGCGTATTTTGAAAAGAATGTTAAGAAGGAAGTTTTTGGAAAGTAAAACTTTAAGAGAGTTTTTGGAAAGAAAATTTGGAAGGAGTTTTTCTAGAAAGAAGACTTAGGAAACGTTTTTGGAAAGTGGACTTTGAAGAGAGCGTTTTGGAAAGGGGTTTAAAAAGAGAAGCTTTGGAAAATAGATTTTTAGAGGAAGTTTTTCGAAAGCAATTTTGGAAAAAAGAGTTTTTTGGAAAGCATATTGAAAACGAGGGTTTTAGAAAGAGAGACTTTTAAAAAGAGAGTTTTTGAAAAGTATAAAAATGTCTCACTTTCCGAAAGCGATTCTAACCATAAGAGGACTAAAACCACTTTAAGAAAGTGGTTTTGAAAACAACAAGATTTGAAAATATGGACCATAAAAGTCACTTTGAATGTAACACTTTCCTAAAGCAATCCTAGCGATGAAAAGGCTAGAATCACCCTAGGATTGTGATTTTGAAAACAAGTTTTGAAAAAGAGGATTTTTATGCAATTTTGAAAATAAGTTTGAAAACGATTTTGAAAACAACTTTTGGAAGAATGCAAGAATTATGATATGCACAATGCAAATTTTGGGTCGTGAGCATACAATGTTAAGGCTTCACCACATAATCAAGGGGGTCGAACCCACGTGGTCTCTGGTTAGACTAAAAGAAAGCCCCTAACACGGTGACTCTCCAATAGTCCAATCCTACACATGGACTGGGAATGCCCTTGTTTCAAGCATGCAAAGAAAGGGGGGAAAGAGATGGGGGATTAAAATAGAGAAAACCCAATTGGGTTAGGAGAGAGAAGAGAGAGGGGGAAGTGCAAAAGCTAAAGCCTACTGTATGTCTTGTTTATTTTGTGCGCCTTGCTTTTCTTCGGTCTTTGCTTCACGTCAATCTTCGTCTTAGTCTTCGGGGACTCTTCTTCGATCTTCGAGAGCTTCGAGTTGCAGCAGTCTAAGTCTTCAATGGAGGCTTGAGGCTAGTGTATAAGTGTATGGGGGGTGTGTATGACTGTATAGGAGACTAGGGTTTAGTGTATGGTGGCTAGGGTTTGGGAAACCTAGAGAAGCTAGGGTTTATGGAGTATACAGCTCTGTATATCGAGAATTGGTGTTTTTAGATTGAGTTTGCAGACCTCTTTCACGCTGGAGGAGGTTTTGTATTTATAGACATGAGATAGACCTGGCGCCTGTTGTAGTGGCGTTAGGGCAAAATTCCTCTTGGCGCCACTAGGAGTGGCGCCAGCCAATTAGGAAATTTTGTTAAGTCGGCAAGCAACGTATCGTTGACAGATTTGGGCGCCTGTACTAGTGACTACCATGCAATTTTTAGCCTAACTTCACTAGGAGCGATTTCAGAAAGTCCGGGAATGATTTGAAGAGGCCGGAAATGACCCGGAAGGCCGAAAAAGAGCAAGAACACTTAGAATAGTGTCCCGGAGGTATTTGACTTGAAAAATGAGGATAGGATGTGTCGTTAGGGTTGACTGGGCCTTTAGGAGCAAAACGGTCAATCGGATCGGAAAGCTGCTAGGACGGACTCGGACTGTCCCGGAAGAACACTTGAGATTTGAAAACATTATTTAGAATGTTCCCAAAGGTTGCCAGTTTGATACCCAGAGCCGGTGTGGTCAGAAAAGGTCACCAACCCACTAGGGGCAAAACGGTCATTTTGTATCGGATTTGCCGAAACTGACTCGAAATGATCCGGAAAGATAGAGGAAGGTTGAGAATACTATAAGAAGCAATCTCAGGAGGTTACCGGTTTGATACTCAGAGCCGGCGTGGCTAGAAAAAGGCAATCGGCCCACCAGGGCAAAACAGTTATTTTGCACCGGGTTTACCAGAATTGACTCGGAATGATCCAGAAAGATAGAGAAAGGTCGAGAATACTATAAGAAGTATTCTCAGGAGGCTGCCGGTTTGATACCCAGAGCCGGGGTGGTCCCTGGGGCGTTCGGATGTCTAGGGGCAAAATGGTCATCTTGACCGAAAAGTCTCAGAATTGGCCCGAAACTGACTAGAAGGCACCTAATCATGTCGGACTGCTTTTAAGACAATCTTAGACGGTTGGACTCACCGTTCTGAGGACTCACGTGTGTTCTCGATAAACGTGTCAAAAAAGGCCCAAGGGGCAGTTTGTTCATTTTTCACCAAAGTGGGCTAGCAGGCACTGGTATTGACCTGGGTTTTGAGTGTTTCCGCCACTCTGACAGCGATCGCGTGATACAGGGGCTTGTTGGCAATTCCCTATATCAACCTGTTTGTGAGTATTTTCACTACTCTAACGGTTGTGGTGTTTGTGAGTATTTCCGCTACTCTGACGGTACGCGATCATTCCCGAGACTGCCTAATCTCGGGAAGCTGCTAAAGGGACTTAGCGCCTGATAAGTCAACTTTCTCGGAAGGCATGCCTAAATGGACATTTCTGCATTAGCGGGCTAGTAGGCGCCAAAGGTGGATCGTTCTACCATCTAGGGGACTTGGGGTCTCATCCTGGTCGACAAGTTTAAAGCGACTTACCGTTTCAAAGAGATTTTCTTTGAAAAACGTGTCGGACTGTCTCGAGAAATCAACTGTCTCGAAAGAGGGATTGGAATTGGAAAGAGGTCTTATCGTCTTCAGAAAGACGCATCTAATTGGAGTAGATTTACCGTCTCGAGGAATCAACTGTCTCGAGAGAGGGATTGGAATTGGAAAGGGGACTTACCGTATTCGGAAAGAAGTGCCTGATTTGGAATTGAAAAGGGGACTTACCGTCTTCAAAAAGACGTGTCTGATTTGAAATTTAGAAAGGGGACTTACCGACTTCGGAAAGACGTGCCTGTTTTGGAATAGATTTATCGTCTCGAGGAATCAACTATCTCGAGAGAAGGATTGGAATTGGAATTGGAAAGGACAATGCCCCTAAGGGCATTTTGGTCATTTTGCCTCTATTTGGGCTTGGCGGGCCCGCGAAGCGATGGACAGATGGGATTTAGACTTAGAGAGTTGGTTTCGAGTGGAATACGTCCATATGGACTTGAGTACAGTCTGGATGGAGTGTAGGCTGCCAAGTGGTTAAAAATGGGGTGCTTACAATTCCCTTATTAAAACGTACTGTCAAACGACTTGAGAAATGCGTAAATTAGGGAATTCCCAAAAGTATTTTTAGAACACTTTTTATCGGTACAGTCCGATCGAGGAGATCATTTCCCGAAGACCTCGATCACGTGGCCCAAAAACTACTACTTTTGAACATCCGCGGAGCGTATCACAGATGCTCTGCAAAAATGTATTTTCATATACGCTTCCTGCAGTGATATCTCACTTTTTTGAATACCTTTGAAGCTCCTTGAAAGTTCCCGATTCTTGAGAAACAATAGGAGAATATTGTGGACGTGACCGATTTCTCTGAATTTTTTTCGGATTGCACAATTATCGAGGCAAAGTTAAAATGAAAGTTCCCGGCGACAGAGCATGTACTATATGCGACGAGATTGTGATCTGATCGACTAACCTTAAGTTAACCTTACCTTAGTTAGTTAACCCTAGTTCAATCCAACCCTAGGTTAACTTGACCCTTGTTGTCCAACCTCAAGGTAACCTAACCCAAGCTAGTTAACCCTAGACCAACCAAACCCTATGTTAACCTAACCTTAGTTAAGTTAACCCTAGGTTCCCTTAGCCTTAGGTTAACCTAACCATAGTTAGTTAACCTTAGATCATCCCAACCAAGGTTAGTAAGCTTCAAGGTTCCAATTCAAAGACCCATTTTCATATGATCTTTCAATTCAAAACTATTGTCATAACATACTTTCAAAAACATCCTACTCTCTTGAGATTTCAAAAATCAACTCCAAATCTTTTCAAATACTTCCATACTCTATCTTCAAAATGCTTCCAAGAAGTTCTCTTAAACTTGTTTCGACTAAAATGGTTAGACACTTAACATTTTCCAAACACTATTTTCAAAATGTTTCCAAAAACTCACCACCCTAAAGTGTCCCTAACCTTTTATGGTTAGGGATTCCAAGGGAAGGTGAAACATTAAATACAACCTTTAAGGTTGTCCATATTAGGGTTCCAAAACCCTAAGTGTTTTCAAAAATAATTTTCAAACATCGCATTCTTGAAGCAACCCTAATCCTTCTATAGTGAGAATTGTTCAAGTATAAGTGAGATATTCAAGAAGGGTTCTAAACCCTAAAGTTTTAAAAACCAAAAGGGAAGTCTCTAGCCCCTTTTTCAAACATATTTTCAAAATGCATAACCCAAAAAGAGTTTAGTTCTTCAATGACTAACCTCTTAAAGGTGATAAAACATTAAACATGCCTTTCATAAGGTATCCAAAAAAAAAAAAAACTACTTTCAAAAGTTTTTCGAAGACAAGTTCACAAGAGAATTTCCAACCCCAAAGTCTACCTCAAAAATTTTCAAAACAAGACTCGAAATCATTTCTAAAACTCCCTTGAGTTATTTTCAAAACCTTTTTAGAAATTCCCTTGAGTTATTTCAAAGCACTTCCAAAAACTCCCTTGAGTTGTTTCAAAAACATTTCAAAAATCTCTTTAGTTAATTTCAAAAACATTTAAAATCATCTTCAAACCCAATTTCAAAAACACTTCAAATATCTCAAGTCCTATTTTAAAGGTATCTTTCTAAACTCTCAAGTTCTCTTTTTCCAAAGACCTCAAAGTGTCTTCAAAACTTTTCAAAGACCTCAATGCGTCTTCAAAGTTCCCAAAGGCCCTGATGTGCCTATTTTTTCGAACTAAGGCCCCAATGTGTCTTCCAATAGCCTCAATGCGCCTCTTTTCTATTGGGCCCTTGCCCAAACTACGAATGACCTGATTCTCGCCAAATGAGATAAGTAGGCAACCTAAAATAGTGCGATCATAACCTTTATTTCAACTCAAGTTTTCTTTTCAAAAGTTTATATCAATTCAAAATTTCTATCTCAAATCCCTTCAAAATTTTCATGTTTTTAAACATCTTTTTCAAAACATGCATCATGCATCATTCATCCACAAAGTGTTGACCAAACCCATTTTTCAAAATTCTAAAGTAGATATTAAGTGGATATTAGTAATCAATTATTCAAGTGAGTGAACCAAAGGTGATTAGATATGTAGGTACCGAAAGCACGGGGTAGGGTGATGATCTTAGGATATCTTCCCTACACGTAACTAACCTCTGAACCTAAAATCACTATTTTCACAAGACCAAAATGGAGTTACTTTTAAAAAGGGCTTAAATTCTTTCAAAGATTACTAAACAACCTGTTTTCTTAAAATCTCTCTCAAAATAAAGTTTTCAAACATTTTTCAAAAACCTAAGTTTAGTCCTCGAATTACACTTAGTTTTTAGGTGATCTAGCACATCTTTAATCATGTTGGGTAGCGACTCCAAACTTTTTTCAAAAGCCCTTGTTCAAATCAATTTTAAGTTTAAACCTATTTGCACTCATCCTTTTAGGAAGATGAGTTCTAATGAGAGAGTGCCACATGCATTTTTTCACTATCCTCTAGTGCGGAAAAACTCGAGCGCGACAAATATTATTGTCACAAATTACACAATAATTATCAAATTACCATTATGCTTAACCTGGGTTAAATCAACCTATATGTCCATGTTAAATTATTTTCAGCTTAATTTAGTTCAACATTTTTCTTAAGTCACTTGATTTGTCAAACTTGCATTGGATTAGTTAGACTCATAATAATAGTCATGCCTTGAACTGAACTACTATCAAAGCAATTCTATAATAGAGTTAAACTACATAGTCTACATGCATATGACAATTTGGGACAACAATATGAAGCTTTTCACAAAACTTTTATAGTGAGCACAAAACTTTGATTTTGATAAACACCCAAAGTTCCTCACGGAAGCTGTAAATGGATAACATATATAACCTTTATGATCCCAATGAACAAAACACCCAAAAGCATTATTTTCTCTATTGTAGAAAATTATCTATTCAGGGAAGAAATCATGCTATCAATATGGCTCCAGAACAAATGATCAACCTATTCATGGTCATTAAGTTTCTAAGGAAGAACCCCCAAGAACCAATTTTTGAACATGAACAAATAACTTTACTTATAAGTTATAACATAAAGATGTCAATATAACCTAATTGTGATAACCAATTCCAATAATGAACCGAAAAATAACATTTTTTGAGATATGGGCAGATGAACATGCATATCAAACACATTAGAGAGAGAGAGACCTTACAATTGATAAAGTTAAACTAATAGGTACATGCCTACAATGTGGGCTTTGGGCATCAATGCCTCACATTTAAAATATATTAACAACTTAAGTAAAACAAAATAAAGTATCAAAGCTGCAATTATTTTGTGAATGACAAGGATTTATACAAACCATTTTTAATGGGGAAAGCAGCGTCCCTTCTAACTCCAAAGACATAGAAACCCATATTTTTAATATAAAAAAAACCACAACCAAAGAATATCCCCAAACACAAACTAAAATAATCAGGACCAATAATAGAACTATGTTTACACAAAATCTTCAAACGGAGACATATAATGTTGGCTGTGAGGTTACCTCCATGGCATTCTTTAGGAAATTGATCTACAAAAGGAAAAATTCAAAACATTTAAAGAACAATCAAAGTACACACAAAAAAAAAAAAAAAAATCTATTTGTTGTTGCCTAGGTGTCCCAAAGTAGTCAGAAATCATTTTGAACACACAAACGAGAGAAAACGAAGACTTACTATGTAGAAGAATAGAAAAGAGCCGATAAAGATCAAGATAACTTGTGGTTAGTGTTACCTAGAGTTCCTGAAGCAGCAAACGATCACCTTCCAGTGAAGACGAAGTAAACAAACCCTACCCATGGAAGTGAACGAACGACAAAGGAAATGAACAACTTAAATAAAAAAATCGGACAACAAAAAAGGGAAGAGAAAAAACTGAGAACAAATGAAGAGCAAAACAAAAAAAAAAACTGAGCATATAATGGGAAATCTATTTTTCATTACCTATCATTCCTGAAACAACAAGAGATCACCCTCGAACAAAAAAAAAAAAAAAAAAAGAAACACACAAACCTTGCAACAAGGAAAAACAATTAGAAGGGAAAAAAACCAAAAAAATTACGGGAAAAACACAAAGTCCATAAAGACGAAGATGAAGATTTACTTTTTCTTATTGTTACCAAGAGTTCTTGAACCTCCAAAAGATCATCTCTAAAGAAGTGAAAATTAAGCACAGAAACTTAACCCATGGAAGAACACAGAAACCCTGAGTTTAGGAGAGAGAGAGAGAGAGAGATGGCGGAGCATAGGAGAAAAGGTAAGCACAAGCCGTAGTTAGCATTGAAGTGCTCTTGAAAGTAGGAACATATCTCCTCAATCGCTTCAAAATTATCCTCAATTCCCATGAGAAGCTAACCATAATTTAACATTGGCTTCCAATTTTACCCACTCACAAAATGTAAGAACAATCAGATCGGATGGTGAAATAGATGCAAAAATAAAGGGCATAATAGACCATTCACTATATACCATCTGCATACAAATCCATATACATATATCCAGTGAAAATTTGTTTTTACCCTTCAAACAAAACCAACACAAACCCAGCAAAAGTCAAGGAAAAATGCGTAATAAATGACAAAAATCTAGGATCGTAATATCACCAAGGACGAAAAGTCCATGTGCAAATGCATCGCAGCTTTATATACACTAATGAGGTGGCGGCGTGCCATGCATGCCACTTGGTGCCCAATACAAAGTAATTTCAACTATAAAAAGATTGTGGGTAAATTTGTGCATGTTTTCAATGTTGGTGATTCACAAGTTTCATTAGTTAGTGATGTAGAAGGAATTAATATGATTCGTAGATGAAAAATGGGTTATCTGTAAAAGAAGTGGGCAACAAAGAGAATCTATTCATGAATAAGATATTTCCAGGCGAATAATATATTACAAATTGAAAAATAGCCATGAAACATTGTGATTCACATGTTACTACACTGCAACAATGTGATTGCAATTGTAAATTATAACGACAAATTTAGATGTATAAATGATAGTATTAGCTCTTCAGGTTGCACAAAATTACATTGAATGGGCATCCTTAAGTATTGTGAGATGAAATTAGTAATGAAGAAAAGAGAAAGAGAGTTGTCTACATCTATCATTTCGCCACTTTTGGAGGATTTAAGGGTGAGAAATATGTATGACAGGCTGAGAAGGACCGATTATTCAAGAAGGGTTGATATTTTTCCTTCTTTTGATCCCATCACCTAAGGAAGCAAAAGAATATTAAGTGTACATATGAGAATGAGTTAAAAGTTTTATTGTAATCATGATATTAGTTTTTAAACAGAATAAAGTTTTAATGAATTAATATGATAGACATTTGCATGAGAAGTCGCATTTGTTTACCTATTAATATTCTTAGGAGTGTCTCAAGCATCATTATTTGTTACACTTAGCATCTGCATTATAACATAACAACCAGTATACTTGAGAAGAATAAATTGAGAAAATAAATTCAGAAAAGAGGCATAAAATAAACTCTATGTTTAACAAATTTGGTTCACAATTGGGAATTTTTTGTTCGTTTTTGCTATTTGCAAGTTCTGAGATATATACACAGATCTAAATTGTTCTATACCATACACATATTTCAACCACTGAAAGAAGCAGTTGAGATGGTATAGGTGAGAACTACAAGAAAGAGGTTGTACAACTTAAAGAAAGAAAACAATACTTTGTTAAGTTCACAGCGAAGGACAGTGCGCACGTGACAGACTGAAGTGGTGCTGGATTGCATATGTGACGGATGATGTGACACAAGTATGAAAGTCTTAGATGATAAAAATTCTGACAAGATTAAAAATGGGAATCTCTCATTAGTTCAAAGCGAAGGACAAATCTATCATTAGCAGTTTGCATAACTCATCGATAATATGACAACATTCTATCAAACGCATTATTTAAGAAAGTAGAAGTGACGTTCAACTAATGAAATAAAAAAATGAGAACCCTATTTTTATGGAAGGGAAAATTTTCCAATCACACAGAACAAAATAGTCAAGGAAATTCCAAATCCTTCGAGGCAATAACATGGAAAAAAAATCAAAGAAATCCATTATCAAAAAGATTATTTTTCAGTAGATCGAAAGAAATATTTAGATCACAAAATATAGCAAATGTAACACAGTAGTAATAATCTAAGAAGATGGACAATAAGGATTTTAGTGTAGAGGCTTCCAGCAAAGAAGAGAAGAAGAAGAGAAAAAGCAAACATATAAGACATAAGAAATGGAAAATATAGGTGGAAAAGAAAAAAGAAGTAAGTAGAAGGAAGAAACTTAACCTGAGAAGAACAACAAGATGGGTTGAAGTGCTGAGAGCTACAACGAAGAAGAAGTTAGAAGTTAGTATAGAGATGAGAGAGATAAGATGGAGCTGCAAAAGGAAGAAAGAGAAAAAGTGGTAAGTCAGGGTTTTGTCTCATGAAATGAGAAATATCACATGGGCTATTAGTTAGACCTTTAGCTCTCCACCATTGGTTTACAGGAATGTGTTGTGGGTTTCTAATTCATTTCTACCATTCGTTTTATATTCAAGGTGACATAATATAAGAGAAATGAAGGTTAATGATATTGACCATTCACAAGAAAATAAAATTTTGTTTCTAAATCAACAACCTGGTAAGACAAAGAGACAAAATAAAGCAGAGAAAAGTAACTCTAAGTCTCATCACAAAAGTAACCGTTTTGTTTCTTTGAAGATTTTGGAAGATCGGAAGAATATGCACTTTGTTTTGTCATTTGAAGTCTGAGGGGTATAATATTTTGGATCTTTGGGAAATAATCTAGGTTTTGGAAGTAGTTTCTAGACATAAGCTGGTTATAAAAAAAATGAAAAGAAATGCTGCATATAAGTTTATCAAGTAAAAGTGAACGCCTTGCTCAGTCCCAATAAGCAAAAGAAAAGAAAATTTATAGAACTTGAGCAAATCAAACGTCACCTCTGGGCACCAAAGCTTGCCATGAGAAACATTGATTCTTTCTGTGAACAATATAAGAACAACAGAAGTGAGATGGGAGAACTTAAGTAACAGATGAAGATTATAGAGCTTAAGTAAAGACGATCTCACCTCTACTATGAGATTTTTTGGCATTTCGCTTTGCTGAAGGGAGAAAATGAACAACATGACTGATTAAACTAAAATATTGTGATTTTCTAAACTTGAGCTTTGCGGTTGTCATTTCATTTCAGACATGGCTGAGTGAATTAAGTTATGGGTGTGGTAGTGTTACTGTGGTGTTTGAGCATATTTCGGTAGTGGTAGGAAGAGAAATGCAATACAAAAGCTTTAGAGTTAAGAGACGAAAAAGTGATAAATGAAAAAGAGTGCTAGATAAGCCTGTAGTCTATGGTTTGAAAAGAGAATATCACATGGCTTATCTGACACAATTCATTTCCACCACTTATTTGTTGTTTGGCTCTGCACAACTACGATATATGGCTGTAATCTTGATTTTACCCTTCCAAGACAGGCAACGTACAATGAACTAAGTGACACAATGAAGAAGAAAAATGAAGGGTAATTGATTATGAATAACATTAATACATTAACAATGATGTTGTGAAGGTGTTTTAAACACCAAGTTTAGCACAAGTACACACATATATATCCATATATGTATATAATAATACTTGGTAATGGAAATAATTTTATTGGATAAATTTTTTGTGTACGAGTCAATTTACTATTAATTTAATGGTTAATTGATTATGTTTTTGGGAATATGTAAAGTATAACTATATTATCTATATTAATTAATGCAATGTAAATCTATATTTAGAAGGAAGTGGATGCATTAGTTGCATGATATAAATAATGAGGCTTTAGACGCTCCCAAGAATATAAAAAAAATTGTTTTGAATTATAAAATAACGAGATGAGATTAATGAGATTAGAAAGAAGTTTTTAATTGTAAAATTGTTGTCTAATATTAGCTTTATTTGAGTAGTTTCTTTGGAAAGAGAATGATATTTTGAGTAGTTTCTTTATTTGAGTAGCTTTGTTTTATGTTTAGTTTTTTACATTGTTGGTTTGAATTATCTTAGTTGATGAATAGTATTCTAAGATAAGTAAAGAATAAGTTATTGAAGTTTATATGCAAAAAGAAATCGTAGTTGCATGTTTTATTTGTTTTGTTTATTCGTAAGAGAATTAATAATTTTATTATTATTTATTATGTAATAGTATTGATCATGGTTGTTTAATGTATACTACAAGACTAATGATAAAAGAGTTCTCGTTGATTTGAGGAGCTATAAATTTTGTTCATTGACTTGGCTGCTCTTTTGAACAATAAAAATTGGTAGAACTTCATACTAATACAAACTTTTTCATTTTTAATTTTGTAGAGTGTGAGAAATCATAGTTTTCTTGTATCCACCTTTAGAAAATCAAAAACCCTCTGCCATATGTACTTCTATTGAATGATTAGACCCCTTTGTGAAAACTTATTAGGATAAAGATGAAGAGTAGCTTTTCTTACTCTACACAACATTAGTTGTTATAATATCTGCACATAAATAAAACCTAGTTAACTGAACTACTGGCTGTATAGAAGAACTCGAATTGAAAACAACTCCTATTTACTTATATTTAGTGCTGAAATTCAAAATAAATGAAAGAGAACAGGAAGTAAATCGAAAATGATAACCAATTCAGAAAACATGAGTAGAAAGTTGATACAAGTCACTTATATAAAATTGAATTTGCTTTTGCATCAAATTTTTAATGCTTTCGTCAAGGCATTTAGTGTAATGAATGTGATATTTAACATTTGTGAATAATATCATGTACACAAGGAACTCTAGAAAATTAATTTGAATAGATAATTACACTAGACTTATCTTGCTCTTTTTGAGCAGAGAATGCATATTTGTACGAGAGCTTTTGCCTGAATGAGTCTAGGTAAAAGCATAAATCATTCCTGTTATAGGTTAACATACTTTTTATTGATATAAAGAGAAGTTATTGTAAGGGCAAAAAAAAGAGAAGTAACACGCATACCGCACATTGCATGATTCTTTGGTGGCTCTATAACCTTACTTTATGCCTTTTAGTTTATTAATGATTGTTTTCATAAAATTTCTGGTTATCCTATAAAAAAAATTAGCCCATCATTGACTTGGCATGGAATTGAAGTTCTTTATGGATGCATGGAATATTCAAACATGATAAATGATGATGTCACTCATAGAACAGGGAAAGGGAAAGAGAAAGAGATTAAAGAAAATTTCATTAGAGAAAGAGATTGAAGCTTCTATTTTAAATTTCAGAGATGAAGAGAATCTTTAGAATTATTAAATGAAATGGCATTATTGGGTGGGAGCAACAAATGAATGGAAGCTAAGGGATATTTGAATATAAGTCTTAAGCTTGCAAAGGTAAAAGGTGAGAGGCAATAGGTTCTAATGATAAGACCTATAGTTAAGAATACAAATTTGACAGTGCCAGTTATGGCATTATCAAAAACTACCTTTTGTGTCAAGCTTATCAAAGCAATTTACACTATTTAACACTTAGATAACATTTTATGTTCAAGTGTTCATTATATGACCAATTTGGCTAGCCTAAATTATTTTAATCTTCAAGACCCACACATACAAAATAGACATTGAAAATAAAAACATCGAACCAGTTCCCATTGTTTCTGTAATTTTACAAGTGAATGAACATTTTGTTGAAGGTTTTCGGATTCTTCTCGTCAATAAGACCATACCAAGAGAGAAATTTGAATTCATAAGGAAATTTTAGCATGATTGTTGTCAGTAGGCTTACCATAGATTTAGAAGAAAAAGCATAAATTATGGAATCAAATTAAGGAAGAACAAATAAAATTTGAAGAAGTAATTTAAAGCCCATGAAAAACTTCAACGCAACACCCATATTCAATTTTTTACGCCATTGGAAGAATGCAATATATATCATGTACTCTGAGGAAAGCAAATTAATGAAAAGAACAAATGAAAAGGAAGTGACCAATCGAGTTGAAAGCATTAAAAAAAAGATACTATCAAGATCACAATACTGGAAACAAGAAGACCTCACCTCTGGTGCCTTGAAATGAAGAAAAAGAAAAGAAAATTTGAAGAATTAAAGAAAATGAGACTCCACTTTTGGATACCAAATTTTACCATAAAGAGGAGTGAATAGTTAAAGATGATTACCTAAAAGATCTCAGTAGCTAGAGAAGTGATGAATCCTAGCAGAACAATGACTGGTGTGGTAAAGTCACACCACGTATCACATCAATGCAAATTTCCTTTATTACGCCAAACATAAGAAAGGCAACACAATAACGAAGATAGAAATTAAAGGGTAAAATAGGGTTTTCACCTAGTGTGAAAAGTCTCTAGGCTTTGCGCAGAAGATCTTCATGTGTGCAGTAATTAGAGGCAACATTGAAGTGTTTTAGAATTTTAACTCCATGTTTATTGAGTTTTGTGAGGTAGACTATCAAAGTGGTGAAAATAATGAAAGCAAGAAGAGTAATAGTTGGTACCCAAACGAGTTTTTTTTTTCCCTTTCTGCCATGTATTTAAGACGTGCTTACCAAAACTTAATGAATCAAATGAGGAAAGGTTATGCAGATCAGAAAAATATGAATATAAGAATTCCACTACTTACAATAAGCTTGGGAATTAAGATGAAAATAAGAAACAAGTAATCAAGAACAAAGTTCAAATGACAAGGGAGAAATACAAGACTGTTAAAAGACAAGTTAATAGGACATGTTGGAAAACACTTACTTAATTGGTACGTGATTGCAAGGTGATGTAAAACAGGTTGTAATGCAGAGTTTACATTGATTTTGGTTATGAAAGAAAAAAGGAATATGATAATTATTTCTTGGAAAGGTTGGAGTAAAGCTCTTAACTCATAGCATAGCAATAAATTTTAAGAGGTTATGAGTAGAATTCATTTGAGTGGGAAAAGTTATTTTAGTAATAAAAAAATGCAACATACATATGATCTTACATTCATATTGCGAAACAGGCAACAAGAAAATTGAAAAAAGGAGAGTTTTTAGATTAAAGATAATACCCTATATGAATGCAATGTTCAAACATTGATATCATGTTACTATGAACATTCATTTTTTTTTTTTTTTGCATTTAAAAAAAACAATGATATTTCATTGATGGTTTAATGAACATTGCTTTTATGAACATTGGTAAAAATTTGAAGGATGGGATAGTTTTTAGGTAATCTTAATTTTTAATTTACCTTTGCTTTCTGAAATGCAAAGAGGATAGTTGTAATAGGTTGTAACAATTGATTCAACTAAGTGAAGCATTGAGAATAAGAAGGTATTTAACAATTTTGCTAATGTGTATTTGGTGTGTGAAGATTGCATATAGCTAAATTAATTGAATAAATAGTTTTGTTTATATTTATTTCATTAATTAAAATTTATTTATTCTCTAATATGTTATTAATAAGTATTAGGATTGGTGTTTCTCATGTAAGGGCATTGTTACGTTTATTAGGAATATAATTTTTAATAATTTAATTGGACATAATAATAAAAAGTGATATAGTGTCCTTTCGTGTGAAACACCAATACTAACATTTATTTATTTAGATATTAGAGATGATAAAATGAGAACTTTTTTAAAGTTTTTTTGGGGTTATATAAAATTATTGAATTGTAATGTTGTTAGTTGTTTATTTTTTAAGAAATTGAAGTTGAGGCTAATTTTACATGCAGATGTGAAATTAGTTATTTTTAGTTGAATTTTAATGTGGCTAGAAAGTTCTTAAAGTAGTGATTCATATTTTTAGAAGCTGAGAAATGGAAGTCATATTTTCAGAAGTCAAGTTTTTACATGTTTGGAGTATCCAAAGCATCACAAGATATAATTATTACTTGTCTCAACAATTGAGTAGGAGTATGTAATTAAAAAACTAAAGAAAATAGCAACTGTAGGATTAAACATAGAGATACATTACTTAAGTGATGCAATTACATTTTGCAATGTTGATTGCTTTAGTTGTAATAAATTGACAGTTAGATTCCCAGGACTAGTGAATTGAAAATTTTCTGTTAAAGAAGAATAAGAGTAATGTTAGGAAGGTTATGATAGTATTTATATGTTTGGCAAAAAGGATGTTGTGAGATAAGTGTGTAACGTTACATATGGTATAGTTGTTAACTTCTTGTAATAGAGTTTTGGTTTTCCATAATGCATAGTATTTTTTTGAAAAGAATATATATTTTTCATAAGTTATATTAAAAAATTTAATTTACTTGCCCTTAGTTAATTAGCTTTATTGGGATGAAGAGATGTATTTTTATTATTTTTTGTGATTAATGTTTTAGTGATATAAAAACAATATATGCAAAAGAAAAGTATGCATTGATTGTGTTAGAATGCAAATAAATATATGATAAAAATTGCTAAATCTTTGAATGGAATTCAGATTAGAAGCAAAAGAGGAAAGCAATAAATAAAGACATTGCAAATTGGGACATAGAAGGGTTCAAATCTAAAGGATATAAAGTGAAGATATTAGACATAGTTTTTTTGAAATTTAGTTTCAAGTTTTTTTTTTTTTTTTTGTGTTACATAATTTTTATGCAAAAGTAACAATTTAAAATTATGGACTGTGGAAGTAGAATTAATTAGTAAGAACTATTGGTGAATATTCTTTCTTTGAATAAAATAATATTTTTTACCAATTAGTTCTACTCCAATAGACTGTAATTCTAAAGCATTAGTTTTATAAATAAAATATGAAAAAAAAAGGAAAAAAAATTGTACATGTAAAACTACACAAAATAAATTAAGGCTTATTGGTGTGAGCATATTATTTGATCAATAGTGTTCCAAAATAAGTAAGGTTGAAGTTATTGAAACTCCTATGGATAAATTATGTTAATTATAATTCTTGTAGATAAAAATAGTGTTGAAGAAAAGAAAGAGGAAAAAAATCACAATCGTGTTGTTTTGTTTATCCATAAGAGAATCAATAACTTCCTTGATATTTATTATGTAATACTTTTGATCATCTTTGTTTAATGTATGTTAGTTTATAGTAGGTGAAAGGAAGTTGTAGCTGTGTAAGTTGATGTTTTAAAATTATGAGGTAATCATTTATGAAGATGTATTGATTTAATATGAATATATGATGGGCAAAGGCGTTGTATATGTTATGATAAAAGTTTAAAATGAATATACAAAGAATAATCATTGAGATTGGTGTTTCATATGTAAAGAATCTAAATTTTTATCTGTTTTAAACAAATAACGTCTTTTCATATGAAAGACCAATATTAACAAATTTTTACTTTGTTAATAGTAGAAATTCTTAAACTGAAAATTATAGGTTAGAGGTATATCGAGATATCTAAATATTTATGAAAATAACTTCAGCTACATGTATCAACATGGAATAAGGTTCTAAAAGATACACATGGAGTAGTGATTATGAAATAGAAAATACCATGAAGAAGAGAACTTTTGTAAGTTAAAGCAGCTTTTATTCCTTTGAAAACTTTTTGATGACATGTAGAAGCTCAAAGATATTAGACTCAAATCAAAGATTGGGGGATTTTTTGATTCGAGGCTTGCTCCAATTAAATATAGTACATGCAAACTTGAGTTCCTAAACTAGCAAAACATATGTCTCCAATAAGTAAAGTGAGATATAGAAACTGTAGAAAAAAATTACCACAGTTAAGTAATCCTTAAGTAATAAAAATGTAAACATACAACAAAAAAATCTTAAGAGACAAAAACAAAAACATTGAAGTAGAAAATGAACATATAAATAACCACAAATGAAGAAAAATTTATTTCATAGCCAGAGAGAATTTCTGATGAACCAAAAAAGAAGTACAAGAAAAAGTAGAATAATATAAAAAGTAAAAAATACAATAATAAATAAATATAAGGATGGTACAGAATTATTTTTTATAATTAACAACTCTCCATATCTATTATAGCTGCAACAACAATTGCCTATGAGAAAATGATATTTTCAATCAAGTTCTCATTAACCTTCTAAGTTACCTTGCCATTAAATAGATGAAAATCTTTGATTGGCAGTGAATTTCATCATTAGCACCTATATACTTAACAATTGAATAATGAATTGTATTGATATAACAATATGTGATAATAGAAATTTGAATAATGAAGCAGTTAAATATTTGTAAATATATGTAAATTAACAGTGATAAAATTAAGTTTGATACTTAGTGTACTGATGTGATTTCTGTAAGATACATAGATTTCATTATTGCTTACAAAGTATTCATAAAACTACTACTTCTTCCATAATAATTATAGAAAACATAAGTCTTAACACATGACTTTCATACATAGCACAAAAACAAAAGTATGAATTATGTGTTATGCTATTAACACACTACTCATGTTATATACAGTACTTGTTCTTAGCATGACTTGTGGGTTAGGCAATATATACATACTAGCAAAATGAAAAAAGTTAGTTATCACAACTATTCATTCATGTATTAGAAGTTTTAAGAAGACTTTCAGTAGGTGTAGTGTCATTAACATGAGTTTCAACTATGAAAAGTTATTTTTTCCCTTTTGATTCGGCATGGAGCATATGATCTGTAGTTGTTGATGTTGAAGTTCCAGCAGCGATAGCAAACTGATCATTACTTTTCATAAAAGTAATAACAAATTGAAGCAGTTCTATTCCACAAAACTCATAGTGATGAGACTTGAGTTGTATGAAGTAATCTTTTTCAATGGTCAACTTTAGTATAGCTTCCATTGATACTTTACCGTTCTTTTTAGTTTACAGAGAATATTTTATAATAAAAATAATAAATAAAAAACTACATATTGAAAATACAAAAAAAAATTTACTTCTGTTGTATGCTCTAATAAGTTTATTCCAGAAATACAAAAGAACTATTCTGCATAATCTTGGAATATTGTAGCAGTCATTAAACCTGAAACATCTGTGAGTTCGACTTCAAACTTTACTTTGCAGAAACACGTATAAGATTATAAAAGTTCTTATTTCATTTATTTAATTATTTGGAGATTTGTAATTTTATATTAATTTTACCTTGGATGTGCTGTGACTTTTTCGGCTTTGCACTGGGAACAATCAAATATGGTTTGATATTTTGCATGGATTACTTTGTAGTAGTTGCTATAAGACATGTACCAAAATTGTTGATCTAAGGAGACAATAGACACTTTTGGTTTTACCCAATATACTTTTGCACATAATTGATTTGAATACAAAATGTAAAATAAAACTGTGCAATTTATAATTAAAAAAATATATTAATAGATATAATTCATAATTTTATCTCATCAGGAGAAGTTGGAATATCTTTGATCTGAACAAATTTGTTAGTTTTTGGCATTGAAGTTTCTTTATTAGTAAAAGGGCTGTCATTTCTAAAGTTCATTACTCGAATCAGTTCTTTATTGTCTATGCACCTGGAAGGAATTTTCATAAATTATACCAGGCTCAAAGTACATTTGTAATGGGGAGATCAAGGTCTAAGATAAAAGTAGATAAGGGTCGTGTTGAGAGTGATTGACCTAGAAAGGAAAATAATTTCACTATGTTTCTTTGTTTGAAGTAGTATAATTTAATAGAAAATAGAATGAACCTCTATAAGATGTAACTTTTAGCCTTATGACAATGATAATTGGAAAAGAGTCAGCAACTAAAAGTAATTTTTTTCCCTCATTTAAAATAAAGCTTTCCCATAAGCTAAGCAGTATCGACAATGATATGTTGAAATTAAATGTAAAAATTATACATTATGTTATTAAAAGATAATGCAAATGAGAATGCTGAATACTTATTCTTCATTTATGATAATGACTTCTTTAGCAGTAGTTTTTCCGAACCGTATATTGACAGTCTTTGGTGGTTTAATTTCAACAACTGTTGCTAACACATCTATGTAGGACAAAAAAAATATTATTGGCGAAACATATTTCGTTTCAAGTAAATGTTAAAATTTTATAAGCTTTGCTAACTTACTAATTTGTGATTGAGTATCAACATGATCATAATTGATTGAAGCAGATGAAATTGTAGATTGGCTTAGCATCATTTGCATTGTCATTTTCAATAAGCTGGATCAATGTTCTTGCATGTATAGTCCGTTGCCAAGGAAGAAGTACTATATGGTGTTTGTGTTTAACAAACTTTACACCTGCATTTGAGATGTAATATGTTTTGAACAATTGAAGCGTATCCTCAAATTTTTCAATTTGATTTTCAAATATTATGACTTGTGCTCTTGTACCATCCATATGTGTGATAATAAAAATCATTAATAAATGGTTATGTTTATAAAATATTGTCACTGTATTAAGTTTTTTGATTTATTAAAATAGATGATCATTACAAAATAGAGTGAGGGAAAAAAAATACAAAAAATAACCTCGTCATCACCAAGAACAAGCTTTTGATATCTTATTTGTGTTGATCAAGCAGTTTGTATGGTGGAGCGAACATTCTGTGGATTTCATTTTTCAAACACCTGAACTTTAGATTTCCAATTTTTTGTTAAGCTATTAATATTCTTTACAGGGATGATTTCTTCATCTATCCTGCAGGAAAACATAAAATGAGTGATATGTATATATGATAATGTAAAGGAAACGAAATAATAAATTCTTTTAACTTAAATGTATTTAGATACAATAGGAGCTTACAAAAATTAACACATCAAGCATCATAAGCACTGTGCAAGAGCCAATAAATCATGATATACAACGTTTTTAGTACAGTTATTATTAGTATCATTTTTGTGAGTTCATTCAACAAGAACTTACACAGAAAGAGCATTTGTAGCACGAGATATTGCAACATATAATTGATTATGAAAAAATACTGGCTCGCGTAAATATATTCCCATTTTTTCCAAGGTTTGACCTTGCGATTTGTTTATTGTCATGGAAAAACATAATTTTATTGGAAATTGAGTTCAAGTGAATTGCACAAGATATTTTCCCTGCTTAGAAGGATATAATGGAATTTAAGGTAAGAAAACCATTTGACCTTTGTGATCATTGTAAGCACTCCATTTTTATCCGCTCGACAATCTCCGGCCAGTCCGAACTTACGTTCAAACCAACACAGATATATTCAAGTCCAAATTAACTTTTCAACCTCAATTCAATTAATCCATCGCTTTGCGGGCTCGTTGGGCCCAATAGAGGCAAAATGCCCTTATGGTATTGCTCGGTCTAATTCTTGTTGGCGCGTCTTTTTGGAGACAGTAAGTCCTTGTTTCAATATCAAATTCCACTTTAAGTCCAATTCTAATTCCAATCAAATTCGGCACGTCTTTCGAGAAAATTGATCCCTCAAGTAGTAAAACCATCCAATTCGGCACGTTTTTCAAGAAAACTCTTCGGAATGGTAAGTCTCTTCAAGCCCGTGGACCGAGACAAGACCCCAAGTTCCCAAGATGGTAGAACAATCCACCTTTGGCGCCTGCTAGCCCGCCAATGAAGAATGTCCATTATTCAGCACGTCTTTTGAGAAAATTAATTCCTCAGACAATAAGTCCACTTAGCAGCATCCTGAGATCAGGCAATCTCTGGAATGAACGCGAGCCGTCAGAGTGGCGGAAACACTCATAAACAAGTCGACATTGGGAATTGCCAACAAACCCCCTATGTCACGGGATCGAATTCGCCTCTTGGTCCTAACACGTTTACCAAATGACGAGATACCTTTGGAAACCAACTCATCACAAACCGTCAAAATGACGGAAACACTCAAAATTCAGGTCAACACCAGTGCCTGCTAGCCCACTCCGGTGAAAAATAACCAAATTGCCCCTTGGGCCATTTTTGGCACGCTTCTCGAGAAAGTACCTAAGTTCTCAGAATGGTAAGTCCATCCTCCAATATCGTCCCAAAGATGATCTCATGTTTAAGTGCCTTCCATTCGATTCCAGACTAATTCCGAGACTATTCAGTCAAAATGACCATTTTGTCCCTAAGCATCCGAGTGCCCCCAGGAACCACACCGGCTCTGGGTATCAAACCGGTAACCCCCCGAGAATACTTTTTATAGTATTCCTAACCTTCCATTATCTTTCCGGATTATTCCAAATCAATTTTAGCAAGCTTGATGCAAAAATGACCATTTTGCCCCTGGTAGGCCGGTCGCCTTTTCCAACCACATCGGCTCTAGGTATCAAATCGGAAATCCCTTGGAACACTCTGGATAGTGTCTCCAACCTTCAAATCTTTTTATGAGCCATTTCGAGTCCATTTCGGTGGTTTTCCTGTCTAGTTGACCGTTTTACCCCTAATAGCCTGGTTGACAATTCCAACTTTGTTTTTCAAGCCCGTTGTCGCTGGGACACTATTTTAAGGGTTTCTACCCATTTCTGGCCTTTGGGACCATTCCCGGCCTTTCAAAACATTCTCGGACCTTCCGGGGTCATTCCTAATGAAGCTAGGCTAAAAAATGCATGGTAGTTACTAGAATAGGCACCCAAATCTTTTGTCTTACCTATCAAGGGTCGAAAATACATTTCTTACCGCCCTAAAATATTTCCTAAGTGGCTGGCACCACTACAACAGACGCTAGGTCACTCTTCGGTTTATAAATACAGAGCCTCTTCCCTACGTGAAAAAAGTCGGCAATCTAACTCCAGAAACTCTCTTTCTCGATATACAACCCTCGAACTCTCTCCAAATCCTAGCTCTCTTAGGCTTTTCCAAGCCCTAGCCCCCATACACTTTAACCCTAGCATACATACACTCAATACACGCTTATACGAGCCTCCAAGCCGACCATTAAAGACTCATGGTGCTGTAATCTCGAAGTTTTTGAAGATCAAGGTGAATTAAAGCAAATAAAGCGAACAAATCAAAGAAGACATAAGGTTGGTTTTCTATTTACGTTTATGCGATTTTTCCCTTCTCTCTTCTCTCTCCTAACCCACTTGGGTTTTCTTCTATTTTAATCCTCTATCTTCTCCCCCCCCCCCCCTCTCTCTCTCTTGCATGCTTGAAATAAGAGAATCCCCGGTTCATGTGTAGGAAGAATGGTTGAAAGTCACCGTGTCGGAGACTTTCCTCTAATTCGACCTTAGACCATGTGGATTCGGCCCCCTTGATTATGTGGTGAAGCCTAAACCTTGTATGTTCACGACCCTACTTGCATTGTGCATATCATACTCATACATCTTTTCAAAATCATTTTCTAAACTTGTTTTCAAAAACTTGCATCAAAATCTCTTTCAAAACTTGCATTAAAATATTCTTCTTCCAAACTTGTTTTCAAAAATCACAATCTTAAGATGGTTCTAGCCACTTCATGGTTAGAGTTGTTTTAGGAAAGTGTTATATAAGTTTTGGGTGTTAACCCTAAATTGTTTTTGTCAAAATCACAATTCTAATGTGATTCTAGTTATTTCATAGTTAGAGTCGCTTTAGGAAAGTATTATATTTAATGAGACCAATAGGGTCCATATTTTCAAATCTTTGTTGTTTGCAAAACCATAATCCAAGAATAGTTCTAATCTTCCTATGGTTAGAATCGTTTTAAGAAAGAGAGATATTTTTAGAGACTTGTAAAAGTTCATATTTCATTCTCTTTCCAAATCACTTTTTGAAATCTCTTTTTCAAAACTTCTTTTTAAATCCTCTCCAAAATCTCTTTTTAAACTTACTTTCTAAAAATCTCTTTTTCTAATTTACTTTCTAAAATCTCTTTTCAAACTTAGGTTCCTTAAAACTCTTTCTAAAAAAAAAAAAAAAAAACTCTTTCCTAAAAAAGCTCTTTCCAAAAATCCCTTTCCAAAAACTCTCTTCAAAAGTTCTACTTTCTAAAAACACTTTTCAAGTTTCCCTCCTAGAAACTTCTTTCAAAAGATTTACTTTCCCAAAATCTCTTTTTCTTGGAGTCCAATTCAAGTCCTAAAGCCAATGATTAGGAAACCCTAATTTCTACTTTCCTTGTCCACATCTAATCATAGCTTTCCAAAATTCTATTTTCTACATCGAACTCTTAGGTTTTCCAAACCTCTTTTTCATGTTAAATCATATTTTCTAAATCTAAGGTTTCTAAACCTCATCCTTTCCAATTCCATGTCAAATCTAGTCTTCCGACTTAGGAAACCAAATCCAATCCTCCATTTTTGAAAACAAAATCTAATCATCTCTTTTTGGAAATAGAAGTCAAATCTTTCTTAATTCAATCATTTCCTAATTTCTAAACTTTCGAAATTTTTCTTAAATCAAACTTTCCAAATTCCAAATCTTTCTTAGATTGAAATATTTCCAAAACCAAAACTTTCCTAATTTCCAAGCTTTCTAAATTCAAATCTTTTCAAATTCAAAACCTTTCTTAAAAAAAAACTTTCCTAAAATGAAATTTTCCTAATTTGGCAGAACTTTCCTAAGTTCAAACTTTCCAAAGCTTTCCAAAGTCCAATCTTTCCTAAACCTTAGCTTTTCTAAATCCATTCCAAGTCAAATGTTTTCAAATCAAGTCAAATCTCTTTTCGAATCTTCCTTAAATCCAACTTTCCAAATTTGCACCTTTTCTAATTCAAACCTTTCCTAAATCCAACTTTCTAAAATCAAAATTTTTAAATCTAAATCATACCTTCCTAATTCAACCATGTATTCCAATCTTAAGTAACCTAAACCCTAGTTCAACCCTAACCTTTAGAGTTAGGAAGCTTCGACTCCTTTCTAAAAACACTTTTCTAAACCAAGATGGTTTTTTAATTTCAAACTTCAAAATATTTTCAAATCTCTATTTTTCCAAATCTAGTCCAAGTTCTCTTTCAAAGGTCAAATCCTCTTTCAAGTTCAATTCTAGGTCTAAGTTTAATTTCGATTCCAATCTTCCATTCCAAGTTTCAAATCAAACTCTTTTTCTAATCAATATCTTCTATTTTTAATCGGGCTCTTGTCCGAACTACGACTGAGCTGATTCCCAATAAGGGATACATAGGCAACCCTTATGGGTGCGGTCATAACTTTTTTCAAGTCTCCAATTTCATAATTATTTTCAAATTTCTAATTCTATAATTTATTTCAAGTTTCTAATTTTATAACTTTTCTTAAGTTTCCAATTCCATAACCTTTTTCAAATTTTCAATTCCATGATCTATTTCAAGTTTCAAATTCTGAAATCTATTTTCAAATCTCTATTTACAATTTTTAAAACCTACTATCTGATTTCAAATCAAGTCTTCTTTTTAAATCTCTTTTCAAAATCAAATTAAGTCTTTTCAAATCCACTTTCAATATCAAATCAAATTTTTGCACTTGCATATCATGCATCATAAAGTTATTTTTTAAAGTGGATAGTATTGGACATATATTAATTAAAGATTCTAAATGAGTGAACCTATGGTGAATAGATATGTAAATACAGCAAGGGCGGGGTAGAGTGATGGCTTAGTGTGTATTCCCTACACGTAACCAACCTCTAAATCTAGATCACTATTTTCAAAGACTAAATGGAGTTATTTTCAAAAAATGGCTTACATTTTTTCAAAAGTTGCCAAACAACCTATTTTTCAAAAAATCCTCTCTTGAGGAAGTTTTTAAAATCTTTTTTCAAAAATCGTAAGTGTAATCTTCGGATTGTGCTTAGTTTTGGGTGACTTAATTCACCTTAATCAAGTTAGGTGGTGACTCCAAATTGTTTTTTAAAAGCCCTTAATCAAATCAAATTTTCAATTCAAACCTAGTCGCACTCATTCTTTTACGAGGATGAGTTCTAACGAGAGAGCACTGTGTTTTTCTCATTTGTCTTTTTCGAGTGTAAAAAATTGGGGTGCGACAATCATTAACTGCAATTTATGCACAAATAACATGATCCTTAAAATCTCGACATATGAGTCGTGTTCCATTGCAAAGCCCTTCTGAAGTATCCATATTTCTCAAAATTATGATAGGACAGTTTTCTTTCAATGTTAGTTGATGTGGAAGAAGACAAGTTGGATCTAAGGAATTTAAAAAATCTTCATATTGTCCTTACTCAATTGGGTCACCTATTTTGTAAATACTTTTGTATTCAGTTGTTTTTCCCTGGAATTTTTGGATTAAAATATTATTAATCTCATAAACGCAGTCATTTCTTGGAGTTAATACAACAGAATTTATGATTGAAATAGGATCTTGTAACTTTTCTTTGATATTTGGGAATATTACACTGATCAACTTTTCTATTCTATCATTTTCATTTTCATTGATGATGCGAGGAATGACCATAGAAGTAGGTAGTTTTACTTTATTATTGGTATCCATTTGTTCAGTTCCATTTCTAATTCGAAGTAAATAATCACTGAAATTAACATTGTGCCTTGCACGCATTTCTTTTGTTAGTTTGATTTTTTCAAGTGACTTCTAAATTTCAAATTTTACAATGCTAGCTTTAATAGATTCATATCTGGTTCTTTTATTTATAACTAGAGGAATTTGTCAGAAATCACCACCAAATACTAATACTTTTCCTCCAAATAACAAATTTGAGTCATTGAGATCTTTCAACATATGATCTAAAGCCTCAATATTTTCTCTTCTAGCCATAGATGCCTCATCCCAATTTATCAATTTAGCAATTCTCAAAATTTTTTCCAACCCACTTTGCTTACCAATGTTGCATGATTTATATGCATCTACATCTACAGGATTTTAAAGCGTGAATGAGTTGTTCGACCACCTAGCAAGATAGATACAGCCACTCCAGATGAAGTTGTTGCTAATGCGATGTACTGTCTTGATCTAACTGTAGCTAGGAGAGCTTTGTACCAAAAAGTTTTTCCTGTTCCACCTGGGCCATCTATGAAAAAACATCCTTGTTTTCCTGAGAATACTCTAGCAGTTATTGTGTTGAATGCATCACGTTGTTCTGCAGATGATTAGACTACATAAGTGTAGTTTATTGCCACGAAATGACCTTTGATAGCCGTAGATTAGAGTTAATTATGCTCTCTTTGCTATATATTGCATTTATCTTGTACTCAATCTTATTTAAGGTATTTAAAGCTAAGGGAGCCGATTTGGAGTCAAAAAAGTGATCCGAGCCGCGAGCATGGTTCGTTGAGGAACGTTGGTGGGGCCTTGTCTCAGGAAATATGCAAGTTTCTATTCGTAGATCGAAATGGGATGAATGATACGCCGATGGAAAGCTCTCTTCAAGTTACATATGTTTACGTCTAATGAGCATCGGCAAATTCTGACTTCAAAAGCCCCAAACAAGTCGATTGTAAAAAGGGCAAAAAGGGGCTTTGGCATTCTAATGCCCATGAAGCCGTTCGAATGGAAAGAAAAAAAGAAGAGGAAAAATTGGCCTAGCATTTGAATGCCCCAGGCCATCATTCGAACGTCCCAAGGGCTTGCGATCCAAAATTTGGCCTGGCATTCGAACGCCAGTTTCTAGCATTCGAACGACGATGAACAAAGCAAGGGGTGTTCGAACGCCCACTTTGCCGTTTGAACGCCAAGGCCAATTTCTGACAAATTTTAAGGTTTGGACTTTAAGTTGTATAAATACTAAGCTATTATGTTCAAACCAAGGGGGTAGGAGGCGGCTATAATAGAGGGTTTTTGTAAGTTTTTCATTAAAATAGATGACATTTGATAGATTGTTGCTTATTTGTAATTGTAATCACTTAAATACAACTTTCAATACAAGTTCTTTAGATTCCTTGCTTTATATTCGAGATTTCTCTTATTTCTTTGCATTAAATCATTATTTTCAGTATTTATTCCATTATTTCGAAGTTTTCCATAGACGGAGATGAGTAGCTAACTCTTTCCATCTCGGGATTAATTGTGAAGAGCGATTGAAGGTCTTGGATGAACAAAGGAGGTAAGAGTTTGGGTTTTAAAGTTAAATATTCCATTTTTATCGTTCTTTGTCTTCTTCATTCTAGAAATCATTGAAAACTTGAATGATTGATTATGTTCAGTAACGTTTATGCATGAGTCTATATTCAGTATGTACGCTGCACGAATCGATGCTATTCATCCTTCAATCTAAAAATTCGATTTATTCTAGGAGTGGAATTTGTAAAGAACACTTTGTTTTTATCAGTAAAAGTTTCGAATCTGAGACTCACGACGTAGTCGAAGGATTTGAGTTATAAAATATCTCCTCTGAAATTCCAAGAAATACAATTGGTTGGAACGATTAATCCTGAGACTTTGTCTCTTTACTTTAAAATCGAACATTGTTCAAGTTGTTTAGCATTTGCTTGTTAGCTAGTTTAGATAATCAAATCATTTTCAAAACAATAATAATTTTATTTTCTTTTTAAAAGCATTTTGTTTGGATTTTTGTGAGCAATTGAGAGGCTTGTTTTAGTTTCTTTCGGTCCTGTGCACATAGCTCCTTTTGGGACGATCTCGTACTCTGAATTATACTACTCCGCGATTTTACACTTGGGATTATCTCAAGTACACTCTTGGTATGGGGTTAAGTTTTGGCGCCATTACCAGGGAGCTTGCTTTCGCACAAGTGACCGCAAGAGGCATGCTAAAACACGAACTTCAGTTAACGCGAAGTTCAGCGTACTACTTCACCATCAACCTACAACCACGGAGGAATTGTCGGCTAAGGCCACTCAGTAACTTCGTTCCTTCATTTTTGTTTTTGTGGTGTTAGAATTTTAGGATTTTTACTTGTTTTTCTTCTTTTTTGGGGTCTAGGCATATTGTAGTTAGGAGGTAGAATTAAAGGCGGTTAGGCTACATACTAATAGTTTATTGGTGGTTTTGCTTTGTATGTAGAGATTGGAGGATTGGTTGAGTAGCTTTTAAATTTCTTGTGGGCAACAAAGTTGATATTTCTGTAGAGATTTGAGGTTCAGAAGGACTTAACTTGATTGATGTGTGCATTGCATATATATGTCCTTGTTCTTTAGAGATCACATGCATCATCTTTGTAGAGTTTCCCCTTTACGTAACCTCCCACCGGGTTATTTAACTCCATCACCTACTTGTTTTAATCCAACAAGCTTACCTCAATTTCTCTTGGTTGATTCACAACCCACACCTACGGAAAACATTGATGATCCACTGGGACATGTCTCGAGGGATGGAAATAATGGACACAACGGGTACAATGGCCGAAACAATGGCCATGAAAGGGGAAGCAACGTAGGAGAAGCCGAAGCCCAAAACCGTACTATGAGGGATTACATGAACCCTCTAAGGCAAATACCAACATCTGCCATAGTACTTCTTGCACATCAAACCATTTTAAATCTTAAACCAAGAATGCTACAAGCCATGCCTCTGTTTCATGGCTTTGACTTAGAATAACCATACACACACATCAAAGACTTTGAGGATACACGCTCCATTTTTCAAGACAACGTATGTTCTCAAGAGGTTTTACTTTTAAAACTCTTCCCATTCACTCTAAAGGACAGGGCCAGAACATGGTTTAATTCACTAGGGCCTATATCCATACATTCGTGGAACACACTTTAAGAAGAGTTTTTGAAAAGCTCTTCCCTGAAAACCACATTGAGGCACTACGATGTGTCATCTCTCAATTTGCATTGGATAGTGGTGAGACTTTCTTCTAATGTTGGAAGAGGTTCAAGGATCTACTATTCGCTCATCCACATCATGATTTCCCAGAATGGCACATCATAAACACATTCTATTCTTCATTGACTCCTCAATTGAAGATTTTTGTAGAATCCATGTGCGCGGGAACCTGTCTAGAAAAAAACCTCACAGAGGCATACAATTACTTCGACTATCTAGCTAACTTGGCAGGAGATTGGGCTAATACGAGAACTTAATATCACATAACTCAAAATCATGTAAACAAACCCACTAGCTTACATGTCGGAGTCAAACAACAATTGGGAAAAGTAGAAGACCTATAAGCTAGAGTCACGTCACTCATGTGCAAGTTGGAGGCTTTAGATACTTCTAAGGCCATCACTTCCATACCGGTTGAGACACCCTCACTATGCCTAGTTTGTGACACATTAAATCATGACACTGCATCATGTCCAGTAATACCGAGGGTAAGGGAAGCATTTCATAGCCAAGTAAATACGGTTGGCTAATTTCAAGGGGGTACCAAAACCAAAGGAATGGGAATAATCCCTACTCTAATACGTATAACCCAAGTTAGAGGAATCACCCTAATTTTGGGTGAAAACAAGAGAGTCCTCAAAACCCTCAATCGTTCCAACAACCCCCACAAGCTTTTCAACCACCACCGCAAACTTTCCAAGGCCAATCGATGCCTTATTCAACACCACCGGTACCACAACCATACATACCTCAATGGGCATAATACCAACCTCCTTATATGAGAAATAATGAGGACAATAGAGTGACCAATGATCTACGAGCACTCTCAACTAGGGTCACAAATCTAGAACAATCACAAGGGGAAACCAACACGATAGTTAAAGATATTCATAAGATGTTGATGACTCAACAAACACAAGGACGATTTGCAACCCAACCCCAACCAAACGCTAAACTTGCAAATTACATTAACACTACATATGAACAAGTTTAGACCATCACTACCCGTAAGAGCAGAAAACAATTAGACAAAACCATCACTCGTAAAGAAAATAATCAACGGAAAAATGATGAGTCTGTAGGGATAAGACATGAGCAAGTGAAAGAAAAATGTGAGAAAAATAAAGAGAGTGAAGAAAAAGAAAATGAGAAATATTCTGAGCTGTCAAAATAATTCATTGATACATCTAAAGGCGTGGGCATTGAAGATTTGAAACATGCCCCATTTTCCCATAGATTGACTAGACCTAAGAAAGAGTTTCTAAATTCTGAAATTTATGAGATTTTCAAACAGGTTCAAGTCAATATTTCTATCTTGGATGCCATCAAACAAATGCTTTCCTATGCCAAGTTCTTGAAGGACTTGTGTACTGCGAAAAGGAAGTTGCATATAAAGGAGATAGCAATGATGAATGAGAGCTAGAGTGACATCCTTCAATGCAAAATCACGTCGACTTATAAAGACCCCTGTTGTCCTACTATTTCATGCGTCATAGGAGGCCATGGGATTGATCGAGCCCTTCTTGACCAAGGTTCTAGTGTGAATCTGCTTCCATATTCTATTTATAAAGAACTAGGTCTAGGAGAGTTGAGCTCTACCCGAGTTACATTAAAGTTGGTCGATTGTTCTATTGAGGTCCCTAGGGGAATCATTAAGGATGTTCTTATTCAAGTGGACAATGTCTACTACCCCGTTGATTTCATTATATTGGATACCTAACCAATTGACATCGAGTCTTCTAAGCGTCATATTCCTATCATTCTAGGACGACCCTTCCTTGCAACGACTAATGCTATTATTTATTGTAGGAATGGGTTATTGAAGCTATCATCCAGTAATATGACTTTAGAGATAAATATATTCACAGTGGGTAAGCAAAAGGGAGAGGTAGATAACATTGAGGAGGTAGACTTCATTAAGTCTATTATCCAGGAGAATGTGGACCGTGAGTTCATAAATGATCCAATTGAGAGGGCTCTAGTTTGGAGTGGACTTAATGACCAATTGGAATCCGAGAATGCAAGTCATAGGGACCCATCTAGAGTTGGGGAAGGGAGTGAGAGTTGCATCCAAGTGGGTCATTGGACCCCTGCTTTTGAACCCTTTACCCCAAGTGCCACAAAGTCGATCCTTTCTGAGCAGAAGTCACCCATTCCAGAGAGAAAACCCTTACCTTCTACCCATCTAGGTGAGGGTGAATCCTATCCGATTGTCATATCCTCTAGCCTGTCTAAGGGCCAAAAGGAATTTGTTTTGAAAGTGCTTAAGAGTCATAGGAAAGCTCTAGGTTGGACTATAGCAGACTTTCATGGTATCAGTCCTCTCATGTGTACTCATTGTATATATCTTGAGGAGGATTCTAAATTTGTGAGTCAAATGGAAAGATGCTTGAATCTTAACATAAAGGAGGTCGTAAGAGGAGAAGTACTGAACTTTCTCGAAGCAGGTATTATATACCCCATCTCTAATTTTGAGTGGGTTAGTCTAACCCAAGTCGTCTCTAAGAAGTCGAGAGTTACGGTAATGAAGAATGAGTTCAATGAACTAGTTCCCACTAGAATTCAAACAAGCTAGCGAATGTGCATAGACTATTGTAGACTCAATGCAGCCACTAGGAAAGATCACTTCCCACTTCCGCTCTTGGACCAAGTCTTGGAATGAGTAGCGGGTCAAGCATATTATTGTTTTAGAGATGGTTATTCAGACTATAACTAGATTGAGGTCGCACTAGAAGACCAAGATAAGACTACATTCATGTGGCCATTTGGCACATATGCATATAAAAGAATGCCCTTTGGCCTTTGCAATGCACCGGCCACCTTTCAAAGGTACATGATGTCCATCTTCAGCGACATGATTGAAAAGATCCCCGAAGTTTTCATAGATGACTTCTCGGTTTATGGGGACACTTGTGAGGCTTGTTTAGAGCACCTTGAGAAAGTTTTAGAGAGCTGCGAGGAGAGCAATCTAGTGCTCAATTGGGAGAAGTGTCACTTCATACTGACACAAGGTATAGTTCTTAGATATATTGTGTCCAAGAAGGGGATAGAGGTAGATCAATCTAAGGTTGAGTTAATTCAATGCCTCCCTACCCCTAAGTGTGTAAGAGACATTTGGTCTTTTTTTGGGCATGCTGGATTCTACCGGTGATTCATTGAAGGGTTTAGTGCTATTTCGAGACCTCTGTGTCATTTACTTTCATTGGAGGTTACATTTGTTTAGACACCTTAATGCCAAGAAGCCTTTGACAAGCTCAAAGAGCTTCTAACCACTGCACCTATTATCAGATCACCCGATTGGTCTTTACCTTTTGAGTTGATGTGTGATGTGAGCGATTATGTGGTGAGGGCTGTTTTAAGGCACAAGGTAGACAAGAAGCCATACATGATATACTATGCTAGCAAAACCCTCAATAAAGCCCAACTTAACTATACCACTACAGAGAAAGAGCTTATTGTTGTGGTCTTTGCATTAGTCAAGTTTAGGTCGTACTTAGTCAGATCTTTGGTTATCATTTACATTGATCATTCCACACTTAAGTATTCGTTGAGTAAGCTCATTGCAAAACCATAACTCATCCTGTGAATTCTCTTACTTCAAGAGTTTCATATAGAGATTAGAGAAAAGAAAAGGGTAAAAAATGTCGTTGCCGACCATCTCTCGAGGCTCCCTACTGATAGGGATGCCCAAGACCCTCTTCCAATTAATAAATACTTCTCGGATGAGCAACTCTTATATGCTCATGCACTTACATGGTTCATGGCACCGTGGTATGCCGACATAGCTAACTACTTAATTACCGACAAAATTCTCTCATAATGGTCCAGCGTTGATAGGAAGAAATTCTTTAGACATGTGAGGTATTTTTTTTTGGAGGATCCATATCTCTTTAAATATTATCTAGATTAAGTAATCCGTCGGTGTGTTCCCGACGGGGAGGTGAAAAACATCATCGAGTTTTGTCATTTACAGGCATGCGGTGGGCACTTTTCCTCGCAAAAAACCACTGCCAAGATCTTACAAAATTGTTTCTACTGGCCCACATGTTTAGAGACGTTCACATTTTTTGCACATCCTGTGATAGATGCCAACGTCTAGGAAGTCTTTCTAGGAGGCACATGATGCCTCTTACCCCTATCATTATTCTTGAGGTTTTTGACTGTTGGGGTATTGATTTTATGGGACCCTTTCATAGTTCGTGTGGGTATCTTCACATTTTAGTGGCCATAGACTATGTGTCTAAATGGGTAAAAGTTATACTGGCATGTACCAATGACCATGTTGTTGTGGTCAAGTTGAAGGAGTATGTCTTTTCTAGGTTTGGTATGCCGCGAGCTATAATCAGTGATAATGGCTCCCACTTTTGCAATAGACCTGTAACACTGTTGATGAGAAAGTACGGGGTGATACATAAGGTTGGTACACCTTATCACCCTCAAACCCAAGGCCAAGTAGAGTTGGCAAATAGAGAAATCAAGCAATTTCTTGAGAAAACTGTTAACCCTAACGAAAAGGATTGGTCTTTGAGGTTGGTGGATGCTTTGTGAGCATATAAGACAACTCACAAGACCATCTTAGAGTTTTCTTCATATAGGCTTGTGTACGAAAAGGCTTGCCACCTTCCGATGGAAATAGAACACAAGGCCTATTAGATAATCCGTCAATTCAATAAGAGTTTAGATGAGGCGGACTCACTTAGAAGATTGCAACTCAATGAACTCGATAAAATCTGGAATGATGCTTATGAGAATGCAAAGATCTCTAAAGCAAATGTGAAATCACTACATGACCAATGCATCCTTCGTAAATCTTTCGAAGTTGGTCAAAAGGTCCTTCTATACAATTCCCGGTTGCATTTATTTCTGGGTAAGCTTTAGAGTAGATGGTCAGAACCTTTTGTAATGTGGGATGTTTCATCTCATGGGATAATTGAAATAGAAAATCCCATGAATGACAATCACTTTAAAGTCAATGGGTAGCGCCTGAAGCCCTATCTTGAGTTGGAGTCGGGGGAAGTCGATTGTGTGGATTTGCGTGATCCACCACCTTTCAAGTGAGACACATCGCTTCTAGTAGGTTGTATAGTAGTTGTTAGGATCGAGTCACGTCGAAGGTAGTTTTACCCTAGTTTTGGGGGGGGGGGGGAGTGGGTGTTGTCCCACCCGTTCGTCTTCCCCACCCATTCGTCGCCATGTTTTTCGTTTTGTTTTCTTTTCTACACATCGCAGACTATGCTCATCTCTAGTTAGGGGGGTCTACTTCGTAGTGTGTGTAGGTGTTCATCATTTTAGTATATATATATGCAAGGTTAGATTTATTCCTTGCTTTAAAAAAAAATGAAAATTGGCCTTGGCATTCGACCGCCCCATTTTGGTTTTTGAATGGCCAGTGGCCATGTAAATTGGAAATTCAAAAAAATAGCTTGGCGTTTGAACGCCCCATCCTAGCTTTCGAACATCCAGAGACCATGCAATTGAAATTTTGGCTGGGCATTCGAACGCCCAATCTTAGCGTTCGAACGTCCTATGGGCATGTATTCCATTTTTTGCCTTAGTGTTCGAACGTTAAAACCAGCATTTGAATGGCCACCTGCGAGGGACCGCAACTTTAAGCCTTTGCGTTCGAACGCCAAGAAGAATTTTTTAATTTAAATGAGGCTTGTCGTGTGGGGCTTGTTCATTTCATTTCATATTCATCATTCGAGAGAGAGCGCCCCGAGAGAGAGAACCGAGATTCAAGAGAGAAAAAAGTGGAAATTAAGCAAGAGAGCCTTGGCATTGCATTCCCTCGTTAAACCCGAGGCTTCCTAGGACAATTGTGAACCCTTCCCTCTCCCTAGCATTCAACTTCCAAGGTAAGTTTTTAAAATTTTTATGCCCTACATTCGTAAGTTTTCCCTATTTCATACACCTAAATTTTCCTTGATATTAATTGGGGCCTTGCACTTCACTTGCACAGGGATGCATCGGTGTGTATTTGGGTAGTTAAAACCCTAAAAGTCATGTCCTAGACACACTAGAAAAATGGTGCCCACCAAGTGTTCGATAAAATGCCCCTTTGAAGTTTTCACCTAGAATTAGGGTGCAATTGGGTCCCATTGGGTCCCAAAGGCTCTCTTGCTTCACCAAGATATTGAGGGAGTGCTCGCCTCAGAAAATTTTCATGATTGAACCCCACCAACACTTGTGCACACCAAATGTTTAATAAAATGCTTGGTGGCCAAGATGGCATAATTTGATATAGGTGGGCACTTCTTCAGGCATATAGGATATCATGGGCCATTTTTAGGCACAATGACCACCCAATTGAGCCCGTTAGGCATTAGGCATGCACCTCCCATTACATAAGCATTTTGTTGAACATTATTGTGATTGGGTATCATGTGTTGTTTGTGTTTTATTTGCAGGTTTATAGGGTGTTGTTGGATTGGAATAATGAGTGACAAACCTAGTAAGAGTTCGGGCAAGTCTAAGACTTCAGCTAAAACTCTGGCCAAGTCTAAAGAGGCTAAAGGGAAGGCTCCAACTGTGAGTTCTTCGAAAGAGGTGTATGACGCCTCTAGATTTTTGGGGGTCCATGAGGAGAAATTATATAGGAAAGTGTGGATCCAAAATGGGGCCGTGATTAAGAGAGAGATAAGGCTTAATGCCTTTAGTGCTTTCAGGTGCGAGAAAGAATTCACTAATAAAGGTTGGCTAGGGTTGGCCTCGTATAAGGGGAAGTGCATATTGACCCTATGTGCCAAGTTTATGGCCAATATCTCCTCCCCAATAGCTGAGAAGGGGAGTGAGTGGATCAAGTCTTGGGTCCGAGGGAAGGAGATCATTCTAGAGCCCGATCCTTTTTTTAGATACTTCAGGCTCAGGTGGGTAGCAAATCTTGAGTTCAAGCACCCTGATAAAGGCGCTCCTCCATTGTCAGTCTTTTGCGAAGAATTGCTTAAGCAGGGAGAAACGTGGGATGGGGAAGTTCAGTGCAATAAGTTGAAGTTGATGCCTAAATACCTCGTCCTATTTTTGTTTTCCTGCCACTGTTTGTTGCCACTAAAGAGAACTGTGGACATGAGCCTTAACCGAGCACAGTTGCTATAGGCCATTGGGACAAGGAAGACCATTGGCTTGCCCCGATACATGTTCATACAGTTCTACCATGCCTATACACATCCTAATCCCCATGGATCCATTCTCTTTACTTGCATGATGACTGAGTTGATTAGGGACTTGAAGGAAAAGATTCCTCGGGATCTTATCACTAAGGATCAGGACAGCCCCATTGATGATAACACTATGAGCTGTTTTGAGGGCCAAAAGACGAGGAAGAGATAGATGGAGGAGTTGAAGAAGAAAGGTCATTTAGCCATATGGATGGTGAATGAAAGAAGAGTCATGTAAGAGGATAGAAAGTGGAAATAGATTTCAACATGTGCATGCGCATTACACGTGATGATCAATGAACATTTACTTTAAAACTTCTAATCCTTTGGATATCTTTCGAACTTTTTTCATCTTCCTTCACTTCTTTTTCATTTGAATAATTTTTTTTTCTTGTTAACTCCTTGTCATCCTTTTCTTTTCTTTTATTTATTTTTCAACTTCACAAACAATATAAGCAATGCACCTTCTCTGAAATTTTGCATTGCCAAGCTTTTAAGCTTATGTGTATACGGATATTAAGACAGAAATATAAACATAAATGGTTCAATAGAATGAAATGACCTAAACTTTTATAATCCAGAAAACACATTGAATAAAAAATTCAAGAGTGTATAAGGTGTTAATAACACTAACTGAAACTCGACATGTAAACCAAAATCAAGCATAATAAAGCTATTCAATGAATAAAGATCAATAATCATATTCTTGAGTAAATGTAAATCACTCAGAAAGGCGATTATTAGGCTTTAAAGCTCATGAGGTTCAATCTCCACTTCTTGGATAAAATTTGATGAAATTTTAATAGTTTTACTTTAATGATACGACCCGTGCACAGTGTAAGCTATCATCTCTCTTTCAATGTAATACAAACAGTTATGTATTAAAATATGCAAGTTTATAGAATCAACATGATAATTCACTCAACAATGCAAAGCAATGGTCACTAGTCATCTCAGACTTTAAAATCAGAACACAATGTTTTTGACATGGTCTTGATTCCCGAGAAAATCTCAACACATCTTTAATACAACATATATCTACTTAACTTTAGAATGCGAAGAGTCAAATGACATTATAAAGGAACTAGAAAACCGACCTGTTTTGAATGAATTCAACATGAATTGGATAGATAACCACCTGCCTCAATAACTCATTAAATCCAAACAATAATATGCATAAATTATATCAAAACATTTGAAGCAAAAATTCTATCCATCCAATTCAAAAAATTATAAGCCATAATTATCCAAAAACAACCAAATATCCTAAGAAAACAAAAGAACAAAAGTTTTAGACTGAAAAATAAATACATCAACTAACGACACAATCTAAACTCCTACTGGTCATCCTCATCATCACCTTCAGCCGGCGGCTGCCCCCTCATCAACATCACGAGCATCTCCTAGAGGATAGCCACATGCCTCTCTACATGATCCTTGATATTCTTTAACCGAGTGTTGATTGAAGTAATCAAGGTATTTAACTTCTGCCCCTACTGCTCCACGGCGGCCTGCAAACCAGCAATCTGGGCCCCTGAGCTCTCTAGTTCTAACCTTGTACTCCATCTTATTTCAGGTATTTAAAGCTAAGGGAGTCGATTTGGAGTCAAAGAAGTGATCCGGGCTGCGAGCATGGTTCGTCGAGGAACGTTACCGGGGCTTTGTCTCGAGAAACGTGCAAGTTTCTACTCGTAGATCGAAATAGGATGAATGATATGCCATTGGAAAGCTCTCTTCAAGTTACACATGTTTGTATCTATGAAGCGTTGGCAAATTCTAACTCCAAGAGCCTCAAACAAGTCAATTCCAAAAAGGGCAAAAAGGGGCTCTCGCGTTCGAACGCCTATGAAACCGTTTGAGCGAAAAGAAGAAAAAGAAGAGGAAAAGTTGGGCTGGAGTTCGAACGCCTCAGGCCAGCATTCAAAGGTCTTAAGGGCTTGTAATCCAAAATTTAGCCTGGCGTTCGAATGGTGATGAACAAAGCAAGGGTTGTTCAAATGCCCGCTTTGCTATTCGAACGCCAAGGCCAATTCTGACAAATTTTAGGGTTTGGACTTCGAGTCCTATAAATACTAAGCCATTATGTTCGAATAAAGGGGGTAGGAGGCGGCTATAATAGAGGGTTTTTGTAAGTTTTCCATTAAAATAGCTGACATTTGATAAATTGTTGCTTATTTGTAATTGTAATCACTTAAATACAACTTTCAATACTAGTTCTTTAGATTCCTTGCTTTATATTCGAGATTTATCTTGTTTCTTCACATTAAATCATTATTTTCAGTATTTATTCCATTATTTTGAAGCTTTTCATAGATGGAGTTAAGTAGCTAACTCTTCCCATCTCGGGATTAATTGTGAAGACCAATTGAAGGTCTTGGATGAACAAAGAAGGTGAGATTTCAAGTTTTAAAGCTAAATATTCCGTTTTTATCGTTCTTTGTCTTCTTCATTCTAGAAATCAATAAAAACTTGGGTGATTGATTATATTCGATAACGTTTATGCATGAGTCTATATTCAGTATATGCACTGCACGAATTGATGATATTCGTCCTTGAATCTAAAAACTCGATTTATTCTAGGAGTGAAATTTTTAAAGAACACTTCGTTTTTATTGGTAAAACTTTCGAATCCGAGACTCATGACATAGTCGAAGGATTTGAGTTATAAAATACCTCCTTTGAAATTTCAAGAAATACAATTGGTTAGATCGATTAATCCTGAGACTTTGTCTCATTACTTTAAAATCGAACATTGTTCAAATTGTTTAGCATTTGCTTGTTAGTTAGTTTAGATAATCAAATCATTTCCAAAACAATCATAATTTTATTGTCTTTTTAGAAGCATTTTGTTCGGATTTTCGTGAGCAATTGAGAGGCTTGTTTTAGTTTCTTTTGGTCCTGTGCACATAGCTCCTCGTGGGACAATCTCGTACTCCGAGTTATACTACTCCGCCATCCTACACTTGGAATCATCTCAAGCACAAGTTTGGTGCAGGGTCAATAGACAACAATGAAATTGAAGTTAAGTCCACTTCAGAAATAATAATTTTCATTTCATCTTCTATCTCTTTACACATAGTTTCATCATTAAACGAAACTAGATTACGAAAGCAAAGCTTGAAGTCTTTGATTTCTTTTTCCATTGATTAAAGGATTGAATTTATACTCTACAAAACTTTCATTTGAATTTGTTACTTTGAAAGTGTTGTGGCTTTGACAAAATCTTTTGATATAAAAGTTTCAAATTTTTTTCATAATTCTCTAGGATTGTTGGGAGCACAATAAACAAGAATAGTTGCAAACAATCGTCTTAAAGAATATAGCATTTGATAAGATGTTGCTTCTTCTAAACATTGTTCAAGATTGTTGTCAAATTCTAGAAGGCCAAGGAGAAGTGCAATTTCTTGAAATGTTTTAGTTTTTAAATGTCAAAATGATGTTGGTGCTCTTACGTTATTCAAAAACATTTTGCGATAGGATCTTTCACCTTGTGTTGGATTGGCAGTAATAATTCGACCAACGACTTTTCCCTTTTTTTTTTCTTTCTGTCCACATTTTATCTTGTTGTGACTAAACAAAATGTTTAGAAAATTCTTTATATAGGAATTTTCCTAACTTAGCTTTTGTATTTGTTGCATTCATTAAAAAGAATTATGTCAACATTGTTCTCATAGATACAAATTTTTACTTGCACTCCAGTATCTCCTATTCTATATATAGGATTCGAATCTCTTGAAGATTTTGTCTCTAGTTTAAAATTTTTTGGGTAGTAATTTTTACATTTGTTGTTTTTCATACAAACATTGTTTGAATTTAATTCACCACAAGGACCATGCATCATGTGTCTCAAAACCATAGAGAATAAATGTGGAATTTTTTGTCATTTGGGAGCTCAGCAGAAATAATAGTATCATAGCTTTATGGAGATAAAAGCTTATAACCTCTTTCTAAGATTATCAATAAATGCATATGCGGTAGTCCTCTCTTTTGGAATTCCATGACGTAAACAAACGCTGTGACCTTCCAAATATTTGTGTCTTTGTACTATCATTAACAAGTTGTTCCAATTTTGTCTTGAAAACACGAGTAGTTAAATCTGGTCTATTTTGAGCTTCTTCATATGGGCCTAGCTCTGCTTTGATATCTGGCCATGATGGGTTACACGTCATTATGAGCAATAGATCTGGTTTTCCATAGCCTTAAACTAATGCCATTGTATCAATGTAATGACGATGAAGATCTTTTCGACCACCTATGAATGATGGTGGAAGAATAATCCTATGACCAACTCTTGAACCCCTATCTTTGCCTACGGTTACATTATCAACAATGCCTTGATACAAATCAGCTCTTATTCGAGTTTGATTGTTCCTAAGAATTGGAGACGAGATGTCTCAATTTTAACGTACATATCAACAGCATATTGTTGAAGAAGCCGACTAGAGAATAATAAAATTGACGTATCATTAGGCTTGATTTGAAGCTTATGACAATAGTACTCATGATAGGAAACATTATTCTTTTTATTCTTCTTGTCGTTCAACACTGGAAATAAATTTCATCTAATATTAAGAAAAGAAAAATATATTTAAGAAGGAAGATGAATATGTTATCTTAGTTATACCTTTATTTTCTTTTTCAAGTAAAGTTGATGAAGAGCTTATTTCATTTGGAGAGACTAGTAACTGACGATTACAATTATCATTTTTTTTTCTTTTATTAGCTTTTTGTATTCTATAATGCCAACCACTAATGGATATTGCAAATGGTCATAACATCCAAAATAACAACAAACTCTCTCTCTATGACCTAAAATTTGACGTATTATTATACCCCTCTCTCCTTGTTGAACTAAACCATCAATTTTAGTCCAAATTGCTGCAATTTGTGAAGTAGAAGGAGAATTATATACTCGCTGATCCAAGCTTGAATTGCATCTTATAGCAATATGATGAGTATCTAGATTATTTATATTTGTGAGATTTCTAAAGAACATAGAATATGGATTGTGAGAGAGGATTTTGATAAGTTTATCAACAATTGAGGCTCTGAGTTTTTCAGAATGCTTCATTCTATTTTGGATTTCGTGATCAGTGTCATAAAAATATAACTGCAAATGAGAAATTTTTTATTAGTAAGTTGAGGCTCATTAATAAAGTGATAAATTTGTCCTTGTTTCCTAAAGGTGTAAACTCCTCAATTTCTTCGGTATAATTCTTTATCATACTTCACGCCAAAAGATGTAAAGACAAAAGAACTATTGTATGTTCGAATATAAGTTCAAAATTCCTTCACCTCCTCGAAATTTGATATGCATTGCATTCAAAGTTCTGGTGGATTATTATTTACAGATAACATTAACTTCTCCATTCCTACAAAAAAAATCATCGGTTTCCAGATAAATTTTTTTTGCATCACACCACTTACAAGGATTTTGTGTTGGTAATACTGAAAACTCTGTTGGAATGTCAGGGACTCTAAGATTTTTTGTTTTCCTTTGATGTGTAGTAAGAATTCCTACATAATAATAAATGGCTACTTTTTTACATATCTAGTGAAAGGGAAGACGTAAACAATGGAAATTACATGAAGAAATCTTACTTCTGTATATTGATGTAAGTACACATTTTGCAGAACCTGAACTTAAACCTAATTTTACATTCACAGGTGGGAATGGTTATTTTTGGTTTAATTTTCATACTACCAAAAGGCACTTAAATAATATAAATAGTGATCCAAATTTTTAGTAATTAAGAAGAAGAATGCTAACCAATTTCGAATGTAGTAAAGTAAGATACTTGGAGTTTCCCTTTATCTATATTGGTGATATTCATGTATGCATGAAAATGGCATCCTAACATAAAAAGATGTAAGGAACATTATTTCAGAATTTATAATCATGTTTTGTGCATGTAATTTTTTTTTGACAAATTAGCATACTCGAATGCAAAGGTAAATATTATATATGAAAGGGGAAAAAAATTACCTTTAAGTGATATTTTTGCTTTCTCATAATACACCTTTTTATTTAGGGAATTAATGGCTTCTATTTTCCTTTCATTGTATACACTATTGATGACTTCTCTTTTCTTACTGAAAATTGTGATTTTTTAAGGATTAAAACATTGAATAGTTAGAGTCAACATATTGATAATGGAATTCCATATTGTTAAAAAAAGAATAAAATATAAAAATAAATGCCTGGTTAAGGCAATGAGGATTGTTTTTTCTTTGCATATGGCTTTTGTCTTCTTTGATTCCTCTCTTTTTTTGTTCTTCCTCTGTTTATAAGATAATTTCATAACAACAATTATTTCTCTTATCTAATATATATATATATATATATGTATATATTTCATGGATCATTTAGTATGTAATAGTAAATTTATATTTTAAATGTGATTATTGAATAACGTAACATGTTCTCACCATAAGCAGGAGAACAATGAGAATCTTCCCTTTCACAATCTTTTTGCATTTTCTTATTTATATTGTATGCTTGAAAATTTATATTTAAAGAGCTTTGTTTCTCCCTTAGGTCACGTTGTAACTTACAAATCATATACTACTATTATTAAATAAATTGGACAACGGTTTTTTTGTTGTTGTTGTTGTAGACTATGAAATATCAATACAAGGAAAGACAAAATCATTACTATGCTGTATTTTAAAACTTCAATAAATGAACATAAGCACAATGAATAACCCACAAGAAAATACTAAAACAATAAGAAATAAATAATAAGGGAACACTGAAACATGATGACATAAATTGAATATGACATAAATATATGCAATATTTTCAAATATCAATACAACAGAAATACTTGGAGGGAGGTAACAAAGAAACAAACCTGAAAGTGTAGTAACAAGCAAAAATGAAAATTTGCGAATAAAAAATTGGGAAAAAATAATAATCTCAGTATTGGAAAATAAACAAGAAAAAAAAGGGAGATAAACCGAGAAGAAGTGAGCAAAAAAACACAAAACACAAAAAAACACAAAACATACTCATAACTTTACACTTGGTAAATTATAGCTATACTAATTTTACACTTCAGGATGATTCTAAGAATAAATTCAAGAATGAAAATTTTATTTCATACACAGAGAGAAGTTCTCATCAATTGAGAAGAAGTAACACAAAAAAGTAGCCGTACAAAACCTTTAATCAACAGAGAAGAAGTGAGCGAAAAAAAGTAGCAAAACATAAGAAGAGTTTCTCTCAGTCTTCAAACATATAACTAATTTTGCACTTCAAAATCATTCTAAGAATGAAATAAAGAAACACTCAACACATCTTAGGAGACAAAAACAAAAATATTGAAGTAAACGATGAACACATAAATAACCACAAATCAAGAAAAATTTATTTCATACCTAGAGAGAATTATTGATCAATCGAGAAGAAGCAGTAGGAAAAGTAGTCGGAAGAAGCGAGGAGAAAAATTACTAAAGTATAAGAAGAGTTTTGATGTTGGCAAGAAGAACCCCAAATCTTCGAAGGAAGACTTAAAAGAAATGATAGGTGAGACTTTATTTGATTGGAAGGGGAAAAGTTGTCCACTCAAAAGAAGAAGCCCACGTGACTTAACTTATCAGAAGAAATCTCTTCCATTCATTTGTTAACTCTCTGCAAACAAATTCAATAAATATCACTGTACAATATTTCATCATGTATTTTCCATTATTACCCTCCGAAGTACGCATTGCAGAAGCAACAAAATCACACAACAAACGGTAAAATTGAAGCTTCACCAACAAGAGTAACAACTCTGCTTATGTCATCATCCATCAAAACATCTTTCTCATGAATTTTCAAGATTGCCCTTTGCCCAAACCCAACACAAATAGCACAATAACTGCAATGTATAAACAAAATAAAGGGCAAAATTGGGTTTTCACAGAAGACAAAAGTCACTGTTTAGGTGCATTGCTGCTTTATATAGATAGTATGAATATAAATATGGATATAGACATTATAGATAGGAAAAAAGATACACAAAAAAATAGAGAATATCTAAGAGATGGAAAAAAACAACAAAGCACAAAATAGACATGAACGAATAATCAACAATACTAACTTCGAAGAGCTTCTACAAGTCAAATATGCAATCGAAAAAACCACTGGAGAAGGCTTACGCTTTGACCGAAGATGTTGTGCGAGAAAACCAGCAAGAGGAAACTCATGGCTAAGACTATTCCTTTGTCCTCAAAGGACAACACCACTAGAGAAGCCGCACGCTCTCATTGCCAACGTTGCTTTGTTCAAGAGAGAAAACCAAATCGCCAAGCAACGAAAGAAAAGAAGACTAATAGGTGAGAAAATTCCTTTGTCCTCAAGGAAAAAACCCATGCTGACTTAGCTTAAAAGAAGAAATCTACAACACTGATCTCTTTTATCTTCCTACAAAATAATCACTCCTACTGAAGTCATGCGTCCATCAAAGGAAAATCTCCTTTCTATCCCACCGAGCCCGCATTTTAGCGAAGGAAAAAAGAGAAATAATGACACAAAGAAAGGACAAAAAAGTCAATTCATCGGGGACCGAAACTCCCTATTGAAGTCATGAATTCATCAAAAGAAAATCCCATTTCTATACTACCAAACTCACATTACAGCAAAGCAAAAAGGAGTAATAAATGACACAAACAAAGGGCAAAAAAATCAATTCACCGAGGAATCAAAGTCCGTATTGCAGTGCATCCGCGCTTTATGTATATAGTATGGATAATGTGTTAAACAACTAATTATTGCATAGTGTAAGTAAATCCGGCCCAAATCCTCTAACGTCCATTGTCCACCCATAAGTGGTAGGTAGGTAATTATTTCTAGCAAAGGGAGATTTGATAAGGCATTCTACGGATGGAAAATTACCACTCCCAATGAGGAAAGAAAATGTGAAGAAAAAATAAATAAATAAATATTTTTATTTTTATTTTTTTCACATTCTCTTTTCCTCACTAAAAATTTAAATTTCAAACATAACTTAAGAAAGTGATAGAGAAAATACAAAGAAATAATTTATTTATTTTTTCATTTAGTTTTACAAAAAAATTAAAATAAAAGTGGGAAGAAAATCAATTTTTATTTGAAATACAAAAAAAGTACAAAAATATAATATTAACTACTAAAAAAAAGAAAACAAAAAAAGTAGAAAGAACATGGATTTGCTCTCATTTTTCTTTCCCCTTCGTTCTTTCTCCCTCCTAAATTAAAAAACTAAACAAGAAAAAGAAATGAAAATTATTATTTCCAGACAGCTGTAATGTAACCCTAACCCTTGCAGAGAGGGACATTTGTTTATGAGAGAGAGAGAGAGAGCGAGCGGCAGCTTAAGCGTTTTATCTCTTCTGCTACCCGCAGCTGGCCTCTTTCACACAACCAATTTCTCTCCGTGTTAATTCGTTAGGGCTTTTGAAGCCACAGAGAAGATTCACCCGAACTGCCTAATCTCTCTCTCTCTAGAAATGGAAGAAGGAGGAGGAGGAGGAGGAGGAGGAGGAGAGAGAAAAGGGCCGATATTCAGAGACATAAGGCAATACTACTGCGACTACTGTGGCATCTCTCGCTCCAAGAAGTCCCTACTCACTTCGCACCTCTTCTCTCACCACCAGGTTTGTTTGCCTACATATATACGCACACCGACACACCCGCGTATAGATTTGTTTACTCATCATCGGTTCCTTAATGATTAAGCATACTGAAAATTTTCTTTTTATTTTAAACAACAAAGTTGGTTGGGTTTTGATAATTAATAGTTCTTAGTTCATCTCTTCGAAGCAAACATGGGTGTTCTATGCATATGTTTGTGTGTGTATATGTAGGCGTGTATAAGGAGGGGAAGGTCGAGGTTCCATATAGTTTGCGGCGTTGCAGTAACAAATATGGACATTGCATAATGATTTTTCCTAAATCCAATAAATGTCATTTATTCAGTCTATGCTTTGATAACCCTAATTTCTAAATTTCTTAATAATTATTGTTGAACCGTTTTATGTCCAATTTATTCGATTGTTGTAATGTTGCCTTTACTTTTTTATTCTCTTTCCGGTTCTGTTAGGATGAAATGAAAGAGGGAAGTGCTGATGGAGATGGGAAAAAAGAGAGGGTGAAGTCCAATACATGCCAAGAATGCAGTGCGAGTTTCGGCAAGCCTGCTTATTTAAGGCAACACATGCTAAGCCATTCCCTGGAGGTAATATTCTGTATTTGTATTGACTACTTATATGCAATCATCCCCATATATTAGTTTTTTAATTGATATCTTGCCCGCTGTTGTGTATATATTTTTCTTGCCCCGTCATTTGTTAAAGAGTTGATAAACCATTCTCTTTATAGCTTAGTAGTTTAAATTTTATTTTCTATCCTGTTGGGTTTGTTGTTGGGTATGTGTTCCCTCATTGTTGTTGGGTGATCATATGATCTCCTGTTTAGTGGGAATAGTTTGGCAAAGGTTAATCTTTTTTCTTTGTAATATAATCTGAAACAATGCTATTGTAGAAGCTTGTCTTTTACTCGTTTTTAAATTATTGGATAGCCTAGGAATATATCTACCAGCTAACTACACGTCACCTTTAAAAAAAAAAAGAAAAAAGAAAAAAAAATTCCTCTCACCCCACCCCAACAAAATAGGAGAAAAGGGGGGAAAATCCTAACAGTATGAGCACACCTTTACAAGGACAAGTACTATGTCACTGGGTGTTTACAATTACAGATAAGCTCAAATGAACTTTTAAAGACATCCCTTAGTTTCTGATTTAAAGGTACTATTGTTCACTTCCATTTAGGTTTTTATTTTCTCAAAGTTTAAATGTTTTACATAAACGGACTATGTTACAGCCAGTGGATGTGATCCATAACTTACTGGATATTAGATGTAAAAATATATATAAATGGATGGTATTTGTTTAAACATGTATATAATTATTGGAGCCATAGTTATTATAATTCCGATCCGGATCCTACATTCTTGTGAGCCATTTTGCCAAAATCGATCCAGATTGTGTAGAAAATCCCTTTGCAGAATCCAGATCCTATAGGATCTAATTTTTAATCTTGTTTTGCTTAATATGTCATTTTTTTATTGTTATTTTTATGTTTGTGGCCTACCCATTATACACTTGAGTCCAAATTAGATGAAAATAAGTCATTTTGAATCGAATCAAATATGATAAGAAATACAAATTAGGGCAATCGCTATTGCAACATTGCATGAAAAGTAGAGATCTGAAGGAACATAGATGCTATTCATGAATCTCCACCTCTAACCCATTCCACTCTTCAACAATGCTTTGTCTCCTCTCTCTCTCTCTCTTTGCACTGTTTTTTCCCCATTCTTTCCTACAGTTAATCAATAACTTAGAAGTCTATTTATTTTTTTTGCTTCTTTTCTTTTTAATTTATGTTTTGTTCTCCTGTTCTTCTTCTTCTTCTTTTCATATTTTTTTAAATCACTGTCCATTACACTACAAAACTATTTTTTAACAACAACTCCCCCCCCCCCCCCCCCCCCCCCCCCCCGGGCGGGTTTTTTCCCTTGTTTTCTTTCTTTTGTCATGCATCCTTTTTGTAATACAAACTCTTCTTCTTCTTAATTTTTTTAAGGTGTTCGAAAATTCCTTATTTTTTTTTTTTTTGGGCATTTGTTTTATTTACTGCTATGGTGTTCCAAAATTTTCTTTATGACGTATATGACACTTTTTTTCAATCTATTTCTGAATTCAACTTTGTTTAATTTTTTTGTAGCCCTGTTAACTGCTACAATGGAGTGCAAAATGCTTTGTTACGAAGCGATTCTTCTCCACCTTTTTGTTTTTTTACCTTTTCCCATGAAGTTTATGCATACTTACAATGTTTTTCTTTTTTTTTTATTTTTTGGGGCGTAATTTAGGTTTATTTTATATCTACTTTAAAAAATTTTATTTACATAGAAATTATTACATAATTTTCAGTTTTGTTTTTGGTAGGGTCTTCTGATGGTCGATCTGTTCCTACAATCCGATCATGTTAAGCCCTTGAACAATTCAACCAAGGATTCCGATTTTGACAGCCTTGGTTGGATCTAATAAAATATAATATTTATGTTTGTCTAGGAACAAAACTACTTTTATCTACATTCTTGTGGATGATGGAGGTAGGCATGTCCTTAGCTTGTTCTAATTACCGTGCTGACATTTTTTAATTAGTACCATACTGATATTTCTGGTCTAGTTTTTATTTTTTCTTAATCATACTTGCATTTGTCGAAGATAAATAATCTTGCAGGGGTTAAACTTTGAGTGATTTAAATATTGTGACAAAACCCATTGATGTTATCGCGTGAGGCATTGGATCCCACATAAAGAACTCCAAAATGCGAGAGGCAGCAACATCTACCTTGAATGGATCAGTACCAGGCAGGGTGACCTCCTGAGAAGCTCCATCAAGTGAGCCTCAATCACGCACTATTCCCTTTTGAGGTTCGAAAACTTCTTGATTTGTGTATTGGAATTAGCTCAGGAATCTATAAAATTTAGACTTTCAAATGCTGAAAAATTATTAGCTATTCTGTTGCAGAGGCTGTTTGCTTGTCCAGTAGATGATTGTCATTCCAGCTACAGAAGGAAAGACCACTTGACCCGCCACCTTCTTCAGCATCAAGGCAAACTTTTTGAATGCCCTGTTAAGAACTGCAACCGTAGATTTGCCTTTCAAGGTAATTCGAGGAGGCATGTTAAGGAATTTCATGGTGGCGAGTCTTCTTCTAGTGATGTTGATGGTCAGAAGCAGTATGTCTGTCCAGAAATTGGATGCGGAAAAGTGTTTAAATATGCATCAAAGTTGCAAAAGCATGCAGCTTCTCATGGCAAGTGGCTTTCCTTGTTAATTTTAGTTATGTTTTCAAACATTTACATTTGTTTGCAATTTTACATATTTTGTATAACATGTACTTTTGTTCTTTTATTGGTATCATTATCATCATCATTTTACGTGGACATATATTAACTACATTCTTCCAAAATGATCTTGCTATTTGGGAAGTCCTGATGATGCCCTTCACAATTGCAGTTAAGTTGGATACAGTGGAGGCATTTTGTTCAGAACCAGGTTGTATGAAAAATTTCACTAATGAGCAATGCCTTAAGACCCATCTGCAGTCTTGCCACCGGCATATTATTTGTGAGATATGCGGTACCAAGCAACTAAAGAAGAACATTAAGAGGCATTTTCGCACTCACGAAGCTGGAGGTTCATCAGAGAGAATTAAATGCAATTTCAAGGGTTGTCTCCACACATTCACAACTGTAAGTAGCTGCAATCCTTTTGAGAATATTTTCTATATTTTCATCTGGCTGTATTATAATCAGATTGTATGTATAGAGTAAAGTAACACCAAAAGCTATTGCCTCTGAGAGTTAGAACCACATGATGTATATTTTTCAAGCGGTTACCCGTCAAAGGAAAATTGAATTGGTTCATTTGTTTCTCAAAGGGAGGAAATAGTGAGCTAGAATGGTCTCCATTATATTACTGCTAATTTTTCTTTACTTGGATATTTTATTTCAGAGATCAAATCTCCATCAGCATGTGAAAGCCGTGCATCATGCACTCAGGCCTTTTGCTTGTAGTATTCCTGGGTGTGATATGAGATTCCCATTCAAGCATGTGAGAGATAACCATGAGAAATCAGGACGCCATGTTTATATGCATGTAAGTGTTGTGCTTCAATCTTTCCAGTAGTGTCGTGTGATGTAGTTTGTGCATCCATTTGGTTCCCTCTCCTTACTGCCTTTTTATTTTTTTATTTTATTTTCAATTTAGAGTGGGAACTAATATGCCAGTGTTTGCTTTGGTTTTAGGGGGATTTTGAGGAGTCTGATGAACAGTTTCGATTGAGGCCAAGGGGCGGGCACAAAAGGAAGTGTCCGGCTATAGATACGTTTATGCGGAAGAGGGTTATTCCACCGAATCAATCAGATCCAATTTTGAATCAGGGGCCTGAATACCTCTCCTGGTTGCTCTCCACTGAAGCTGATGACGACCAGCTCTGAGTTTTGCCTAGTAGGTTTTAGGGGTGTGAATCATGCTACTAGGATAATTCTTCCTCCCGGGGGTTTCTTTTATTCATGTACTGTCAGAAGCCGTGTTTACACTCAACTCTATGGAATGAAATAGGAAATTGGAGGAGATAGGAACTTCATGTGTGCATTGCATAAACACTAAAAGCTGAAGGAAATAGTTGATTTTTCTTTTGGCTCTCTTTAATTTTAATGTAAAATGTTTTCATGAATATTTTACTCATTTTGGACTGGTTGGTTGAGCAAAATGTAAGTACATCATCTTTTTTGTTTTTTTTTTGTAAAATTATTTTTAATCAGGCCCAAAAAATGAACTTCCATGATTTATTTCCGTTAAGTCGTTTTTGGGACCCTCTGTTGTCTCCGTCTAGCAGGCGAGTCTCTCCTCTCTCTCTCTCTCTCTCTGTGGCCCTGCCTTACGGTGAATCGCTCTTGCCCATTGCCGTCTACATCACCATTGATGGCATTAATTCTCTTCAAGGAGTCCTTCGTGATGGAGAAAATCTTCAGCATGGTCTCTATCATATATGTCCATCGGCATCCCCACTGGAAGAAGCACTTGCCATATGGCAAAATGGTTGCAACATGCTCCTCAAACCAAAGATTAGATTGATTAGATTACATTCTCGAAAATCTTGTGTCTGGGCTATATCCTCAAAATCAAATTTTATTTGTACAAACTCAAGGTATGCTGATACAGGTTCAATCCATTCTTGGCTTTGTTCCTGAAAATATTTTTCCTAAACACTGGAAAATATACAGAACAATAATTTTTTTATTGCAAAATCTTTTTACATGAAAAAATATGTTTCCTTGCCTATATGTCACCTTTTAAGCCGACGAGTCCATGGTGTCGACAGTTTCTGTTAACAATGGTTTGCATATCTAGAAGTTGCTATGTTAAGAAACATCATTAATTCTTCTAAGGGGGAAGACTCTTTGGGTTTTTTTTTTTTATTGCTTATATATATATATATATAATTTTTTTTTTCAAACAAACTTACACTCCCAAAATCAATGTAGTCCTAATTAATGCGAGTGGATTTAGGGGATTCTTTTGCCTTTGATGATGGTAAACAAATTGTATCTGAAAGTAAAAGTTTAATGGAATGTAAGTTGCAAGAATTCTTCTAATTTGATCATTCAATCTTTTGACTTGGTGTTTAGGAGAGTGTTGGCTTTCACATTGTGTAATCCTAATATATATGGCAAAAACCTGAAGAGAGATTTAGGCAATAACCGATTCTATGTTTTTTGTTTTTGTTTTTGTTAATTGATTTTGGTATTTTTGCAAGGGAGAGAGGCATTATAATGACAAATATTCAGTAATATATATTGCCAATTACTGCCACTCAAATTTAATCTTTAAAGTGAGAAACTCATAAAATGCACAGATAAAAAAAAAAAAAAATCCGATCACTGATAATACTTACCTAATAGGTTCGTTTATATTATTTTTTAAAGCATTATAATGGTAGTTTTCTAGTTTTATATTGCAATATAATTTTTGAGTATTCTTCAAGCTGAAATTATTTTAGTCCTGTTTTGCAATTCTTTCTACTACTCCCTCACTGCGGCGTACTTTCTATTTCGCTCATTTTCTATGTATATGGAATTTTTAATTACTTAAAAGCAGTTATACTATAACGGGGGTTGATAAAGAAGAGATGTATCCAAATAACTATTACTCTATTTTTGTGGGTTTGGCTTGCACGGAGACTTTTTGTGCATCATCGAATTAAACCCTTAAATTTGAAGCTAGCAATGTTGTTTAATTCATTTTCTTAACGAAAAGAAAAAGAAAATTACTTAGACATATTCATTTTTTTTTCTTATGGATAACAAACGAAAAAAAATAAAAAATTCTTGGTCTTCTTTACCTATATTTTTACTTTTTCCCTCTACAAATCAAAGATTGCGCTAAAAAAGAGCAACTTCGTAGGGGCGTTCACCATTCTTCAATTGGTTGTATCGACTCCATTGCTTCTTTGCCAATATATAGTGGTCATTTGTCATTTTCATTTTTTAAGCACAAGAAAAGCAGATGTGTGTGTCTGTCACATGTTGAGCACATCATGATAGCCTTTTCTCTTGTGTTAATATCGTGGAGGAAACGCCCGCGTGTGCACACAAGAGTTTATGGTACCATTTACTTCGATCATGATGGGATGTCACATGTTGAGCACATCATAGTGGTCTTTTCTCTTATGTTAATATCGTAGATTTTCCTTTCTGCGCACAATATATTCTATTCAATGGCTCTTCCAGTCCACAGTTTACCATGCACACATCAGAACACTGCAAAAGTATCAAAATTATATTACAATCATGCACAGTCTTCTGCCAAAGAAAAAGAAAAAGAAAAAATAACACATGCATATAGACACGATGGGTCGACCAACAAAGAAAAGAAAAGAAAAGAAATCAGAGAGAGAGAGAGAGAGAGAGATTCCAACTGTCCAACAGAAACTATGGCCATTCATTTACAATTTTTTTTTTCCAATATTGTTTCTCCTGAAAAAAGATTGATCATCATGTCAAGCACAACATATGCAGCGGAACTACAATCGTTTAAAATGGACAACAATTCTAAAACCAATTTCTATCTTTCTCCCCCAACTACTGCCAATGTAAAATATAGCAAACCATCCCCAAAAACTTCATGTAAAACCCCACCAATGAGCAGACAAATCGACTATCACAATTCACCTTTGCAGTACACAATTTTATATATTTTTTTTTGTTCGTATGTTCGTTCTTTTCTTTTCTTCTATGGTTGGATGGGTAGGGGATGGAGGGGTGGTGTTATATACATATGCTTTCTTTTCCTGCGGCGCAGAAGTACTTGCTGCAGTAGGCAGAGTTGAATATTATCTGGTCCGGAAGTCATTCCTGAATCTGGTTAAGTTCTGGGTGAACTTGTCCCTATTCTTTGTTTCTAAGCTTCGAGTGATGTCTGCCATAAGGTTGTCAAAGCACAATGAAAGGCGCTGTTGTTGATCCACTGGCTGTAATAATGGTAAGAAAACATCGAGTATACAAAAGACGATTTAATCAGCTTGTAATAACTATCAGATACAAAAGTTTTAAGTTAGTCAAAGCAGTGGTTTCAGCTTAACTCTACAAACCTTTTCAGATGTCAAAATTCCCAGCAAAGATATTCGATGGTTAAAAAAACCCAATATTGTCGGTCTGTCAGTGGAATGCATACAAGTTTGACTACAACTTTTTTTCTCCCCCAACTAGGTTTCAATGAATTTTCAAAGTTCTTATCAAATTCACTTTTGTGCTAGTTTGGATCTTGAATTTGTGGAGGGAAAGGAAGTTGAAAGGGAAAAAATTACACATATATTCATCTCTTTATGGATAACCAAAAACAAAACATGATTTGTTTTGACAAATACCTATTCATTTCCTTCCATTTTCCTAACCCAAACAAATAAAAGAAAAAATTTAGCTTCTTTTGCTTCATTTTCTATACCTATCTTTTCCCTTTTCTTTCCTTTTTTCTCCCCAAATCCAAGATCCAAACATAGTGGAGGAAATTATAAGGCTAACTATGCTTGAACGTGCATCATCATCATACTTTAATGAAACAATAACTACTCATGCTAACTATACTAGAACTTGACTAATCATCATACTTGCCAAATGAAAGTACAATTGACCAAATCATAAAATAAATAACTGAAGTGTTGGTAAACCCTTTCATCTTTCATCGACTGTCTAACTAGTTTCAGCTTGTTATAAATCAAATATTTCAGAGGCACTGTTAAAATTTAGTAAGTAGCAAGTTAGGATTTTGAGGTAATTACACTTTATCTCCCTGTAGTTTGGCTAAAACACACATTACCTCCTTATGGTTCAAAAGTGAACACATTACCCCCTCTTGGTTAGGGTTAAGAGTTGTTGTGAAATGTCTAAATTAACCTTGCTCTTTTATCTAATTCGTCTGTTCTTTCTCTTTCTCTTTTTTTTTTTTTGCTTTCTAGACCTATTAATTCCAAACATTGAGAATTTTGCAAATGCACTGAATTCTGACATATCTTAACTCTCTTCATCCATCACAGCGAGTTTGGACAACCGTTAATAACTTGATTATTTTTAGACAATAGTAGATAGAAACAACGCTTGTAAGGTCCAAATCCGTTGAAATTTCATCGTCATCCCGAACATAAACTCCATCTACTGAAACTCTATCCCCATTCACAATCACTTCAGTGCACCCGCCGCCGGGGGGGCGGTGGGGTGTGTTTGTAATGTGTTTCTGTGCTAAACCACAGGGAGGTAAAGTGGTTACCCCTAGGATCTATTACATATGAACACCCTGTGTAACATAAAAGAGGACCATGCCAGCAAGTCTACAAATATGCAATATTGTCAAAATTGGGATACAACGTTGGATCGTTTGAGGGGTTTACAAGATCGAATCATAGGATCAAAAGATCCTACCAAAAAAGAAAAAAAATGTATGATAATATGTATAGGAATAACATTTACTAGAAGTAGACACAATGAGCCTATATTATACAAAAAAAAATATAAATAATGTCAAAAGTATAATAAATCTCATAAAAATAAACATTACATAATATTAAAAAAGGAAAGAAGAACTATGTATTACAAAAAGGATACATGAAAAAAGGAAAAAAATGGTTGAATAAGAGCTTTGTAGTTTAATGGACGATTATGCTTCAAGAAAAAAAAAAAAAAAAGAAGAAAAAAGGAGAACAAAATGTATACAGAAAAAGGAAAAAAAAAGATTTTAGGCTTTTGGTTAATTGGAGAAAAGTATGGGTAAAAATGCAGCATCAACTATACAATATGAGAGAGAGAGAGAGCGAGAGAGTAGATAACTATTGTTGGAGTGGAATAAGTTTACAGATGGAGATGGAGATGCTTGAATAGCATTTATGTTGCTTTAGCTCTCTAATTTTTCCGAAATGCTACAATGTAGAAATGTCGATTGCCCTAATTTGTTTTCCGCACATGTTTGATTCAATATAACAAATTTTTATTTTATTTGAACCTAGTGTACAATGAATAGGCCACAAACATTGAAAACAAAAAAAAAAAAAAAACATATTAAGCAAAAAAAAATTAAAAACGGGATCGAGTAGGATCGGGATTCTATAATCCAGTAAGATCTTATAGCAAAATCATAAGATCCTACCTCCAAAATGGATCAGGTAGGATCAGGATCGATTTTACCTAAATTGATCGTAAGATCGTAGGGTTGTAAGATTTGAATTCGGAGTTTAACAACTATATAAATATGTAAAACAAGTGTGTAAAACATACGTAGGAAGAAAGCTGTCAATGTATAATGAAGATGACTCGTCATATCAATCCTTCTCCTACTATTAGCATTTGGAGATTATCCTTTGTGATTGCCACTTTGTGTGGATCGTTCACATCTGAAATCATATCCTTGGAAAAATTTTGAATTCTCTTTCCAGTTAAGATATGAGTGAGCAAAGTCGGTGCCTTGAGATTTATGTTGAATGCAATGTATAACCTCGGTTAGGACTCAACTCTGGAGATTAAATTGGTTTGAGGTTCTTTGTATATGATTCAATGGAGAAGTCATCATAAAACAAGATGGATGTGTCCCTCACTTCCCTAAGCAACTAATAGTACCAAGAACTTCGATCAAAAAGGTCTGAAGACAATTCCAAATAGTCAGCAACCATGGCCAAATGGTGTCAGATGAGGACTCATCATCAAGAGAGAAAATAGATTTAATGTATGCATCATCAAGGTTCTCGGAAGATTTGTAACAAAAACTTTACAAGACTCATCATAATATTCTATTTCATACAAGTAGTCTCTATTTTAGTGGAATTACTTGTTTTAAATTAGAAGGAGAAATGATGTAGGACGAGTAACAATAGAACCAATGAATCATAGAAATAGAATAGGTAAAAGAGAAAATGAGAAAAGAACTAAACTGGATAAAAAAGACGAAGAAGAGAACTTGGGAGAAAAACCCACAGGGAGAGAAAAATTCAATATTCAGTCAATTCAATAATCATCAAAGCTCATCAATCGTTTGCCTAAATTTCCATATAAATAGGCAATGCAAAACAGAAATATAAGTAAAATAATACACTTAAAATAACAATCCTAATAAAACACTAATTCTAAGAAGACTAAATTTATTGGTCTCTTTATTCCGCATCATTCATTCTCCCCGTTCGAGGGAACTCTCCTCCAAAGAGTGAAAACATTGATACATCTCAAATTAACAAGGGTCAAAGCATCGAATTGGGTCATCAAAAATTGGAATGACAATAATGTCTGGGTGATTCTTCTAATGCACAAGATAGTTCCAAAACCCATCATGAGAAGTATCAACATCTAGAATCACAAAAGTTTCTACCATTGATCCTCACGTTGTAACAAAAGTAGCGGAAGACAAGGTATGAATGCTGGAGCAAATAGACCACCACCTGTAGACACCTCGGCTAAACAAATAGAAGGCTCAAAGTGGCCTCGATAACGAAACAAGTTTCCAACAATGAAAACCTAATTCATGTTTATATCTGATGGAAAGTCGAGCATATATGCGCTAGGTCCAAACATAAGAAACAAAGAAAAAGTATCAAGGAGTTTATTGGGTCCTAACATAATAGGTTCAGTACCTTAACCTCCCTCCATAGATGTAAATAGAAGGTCAAGTCTAAACGATTCTTGATCGTCCTCCATGGATGTGAAGATAAGATCAAGTCCAAAAGATTCTTGATCTTCGTCCTCTAATTTATAGACTTGACTCTCCCTGAGAGGGGTATCATGGACACGTGTCTCATGACATTGCTCTAAAGTTGTGGACCTAGTAAGACCGCTAGGTTTACTACCAGTAAGGTTTCGTATAGGACCAGGTAAGATGGGTCAGCCAATTTCATGCTCTTCAATGTGACGCTTTTTGAAGGACTTGAACAATAGGGAAAAATGCCTTTCTATCTCTGCATGAAATTCCTCACGTAATCATTCTACTGACTCTTGTAGAGTGTTCATGTTGGTATTTGTTTCTTGGACTCTCTGTTCTAATGTAACATGAGCATCCTTTAGCGTCATGATTATGCAAGTGAGGGGTAACCAAAGAAAATGGTATGGCGTTTGCTGCTATAGGAGTCAATTTTTCTAAGGCAAATTATGAGATGATTCAAGGAACAAGGGATTTTTATCTTTGTTTTTGAATACCGGGCGCCCCCGGGGGGGGGGGGGTGGGCGCAAAGCATTTACTTGGACCAAAGTACAATATATATCGACTCACCAAATACATACAAAAATCAACCAAGTTTTCAAAGAGCCGTGTACCATTTTTAAGATCAAATGTAAGCTCCCTGATATGTTTTTGGTTCTCCTAGAAACATACGTTAGCTCCAACAGTGTGTTTTCCAAGCTCCTTAGTATTTTCTGATTCCCATTTATTATTTTTTTTTCAGGCTGCTGGACTGCTTTCGTTTTTTGTTATGTTTTTTTTTTTTTTTTTTTTTTCCTGCTGCTGAAAGTTTTTTTATTCTTTTTTTGTTTTTTGGGTACGGGTTAAGTTTGGAGGGACAACTTCTGGGATGGGCAGGTTATAGGACAGGGCTGGTGTGGGCTTGGTTTGGTATGGGTCATGGCTTAAGGGATATTGCGTTGGGTCAGGCTTATTTTTCCCTCTTTTTTTCCCTTTCTTTTAAACAGAATTGGCCTTTACTGAAATGGGCTGGGTTGGTTTGTCTTGAATTGGCTACTGGGCTGGGGGCTGGTGGATTTAATTGCAACTGGTTTGTTGGGTTGGAGTATGGGGTGTATATAAGGTTTTAAGCTGCTGTCAGGTTTTGGGTTTGGTTTAATAATTGGGCCTGATGTAGTTTAAAATAGTGCGCTGGTTGGTGGACTCAATTAGTGGGCTGATTAGGTCAAGGGTTAAAATATAACCTTTTCAGCCAACGCCATCTTCACATGGGAACCAAAACAATCCCATGCAGGCGCAGCAGCAGTGGCGACGGTTGGTTCCGGTAACAATGATCGACGTCGTTGCGAACTCCGGCAAAAAATCTTCTCCAGCAAAGGTTGTCGATGAGTATGAAGCAGCAACAAATAAAATGATGCAGAGGAAGAGCGACTCAACAACAATAAAATGATGCAGCGGAAGAGTGACTGCAACACTGTTGTGACGGCATTGTGGTGATGGAGGACTCCGGCTATGATGGCTTGTGATGATTGTCGCAGCGGTCTGTGGTGGCTGTGATCGAACTAATGCTCTGGTTTTGTGATGGTTTGAATGGTCTGATGGGTGGGATAGCTTGCTTTGCGATGATTGATTGCCAATGAGTAGTGCTCTATTCGGCTATGGCCGTGAATGGCTTATGTGATTGGGATTATGTGGATGCTCTAGTAATGGCGGCAAAATCGAAATTGGGCTCTGCAACCAAATTGATGTAGGACGAGTAACAATAGAATCAATGAATTGTAGAAATCAAATAAGTAGAAGAGAAAAGGAGGAAAGAACCAAACTGGATAAAAAAGACGAAGAAAAGAACTGGGGAGAGAAACCCACAGAGAGAGAAAAATTCAATATTCAATTAATTCAATAACCATCAAAGCTCATCAATCATTTACCTACATTGCCATATAAATAGGCAATGCAAAATAGAAATATAAGTAAAATAAAACACTTCAAATAACAATCCTAATAAAACACTAATTCTAAGAAGACTAAATTTATTGGTCTCTTTATTCTGCATCATTTGATGCATGACAAGTAACAATAGAACCAATGAAATGTAGAAATAGCATAGGCAGAAGAGAAAAGGGGGAAAGAATAAGAATGGGTAGGAAAGACAGAGGGAGAGAACCCACAAGGAGAGATAATCCAATACTCAATCAATTCAATAATCATCAAAAACTCATCAATCGTTTACCTACATTGACATATAAATATGCAATGCAAAATAGAAATATAAGTAAAATCAAACACTTAAAATAACAATCCTAATAAAACACTAATTCTAAGAAGACAAATTTTATTGGTCTCTTTATTCCACATCAAAAAAACGAGTCAAGAGGCAAAGAGGAAATCGTCATAAAACAAGAAAGATGTGTCTCTCATTTCCCTAAGCAACTAAGAATACCAAGAACTTCATGGACACGGCACAATGGCTGCCGTTCATGTGTCCGACTAGGGTCAGTCAGACATAGATACGCCATAGAATAGCTAGACATGTGTCAGACAAGCCATGTGGAGTGTCCAATTTTTTTTAATCATTTTTATTATCCGGACACGTTGGGGATACGACAGAGACATGGCTCACATACGTCTCCTCTGAAATTGAACTAGTCAATCTCCTTTTCTTTCCCAGCAAACCAAGTTCAGAAATAGAAGAAGAATAGTGAAGAATCAGCAAATGAATAAGAAGAGAAGCAACAGCAGCAAAGGAAGAAGCAGCACCGGCATCAGTAGCGAAGGAAGAAATAAGATAACTACGATGTTAAGTATGTTGGACAAGTAAGGTAACTATTCGGCTAGTAATCTTAAGGTCATAACAGAGACATAGTCCTGTCTTCCTATTGGTTTCACCTACAACATGGCCACCTAAAACCTCACAGTTGCACAGCCCAATGGACTAAAGAAAAACACTGGCTGACTTTGATAAAAAAATTCCTAGATAACATCCGATAAACGTTAATCAATAGTGATCAAATGAAGGGCATCATCCGATAAACGTTAATCAATAGTGATCAAATAAAGGGCATCATACTTACTTGTGAAGCCAAAATCTGAGCTTTCAAATTTGTGAACATCTGCAAGATATCATGGCCAGATAGTTAATGCGAAAAGCACAACAAAATGGAAGTTTCAATTCAAACACAGGGCAGAGTTTCGATCCTCTTCATATGAAACAAACTACAAAGTTCAATTAATGTATGAACTGACTTGCTTTCAGTACTGTATTTAATTAAGTTTCTCAGTGTGCATTATATATGTCATGAATTTAGTACATCAGGTCTGTCACATCATGGTTCTTGCTGCAGCTCTCTCTCTCTCTCTCTCTCTCTCTCTCTCTCATGTGCTTGCATGTTCCCACCAAATACAAGCTTCAGCCAGTTAGTGATGGGCTACAAAATGGGGGGCATCCTTTCCCCTGCCCATGAAGCCAGAGATTCAATACCAAATCATATAGCTAAACTAGCCAGCAGCTTAAAAATAAGTCTGATTTATCAACTTTAAATAGAGCCTAGTACTGGATATTCCAACCAATCAACGGATCCAAAAAATGAATATGGCATCTTAAACTCTTGGCTCAATTGGGAAAAACCTTTGAGGTCTTTGATAGCCATGGCCATTTAGTAGGAATTTTTGTTTTATTTCATCTTTTTTGCTAGGCCATACACATAAAAGGAAGTACAGCAAAATTGCATGCACTTTATGTTCCTATTAGGATAGAACTCAGGCAGTTCATCCAAAGTTCTATGGTCTATTCTCATAATTCTTTAGTTTACAGTGGTTGACTGTGTTCTCAAAAATACACCTCAGATTCTGAATTTGTCAAATTTTATTCAAAATACATATTTTAGAATCCTACCCCCTTGTAAGACTACCATTTGGTTTTTACATGCCATACAAAGAACCACGAAACAGGAAACTACAAAAAGAAGAAGGCGAATGAAAATTCAGTGTTTCAACTATTACCTCTTCGCTTATAAGTATCAAACTCAGCATTGGTCTGCTAAGACTCCACTGGTTGCCACAGTCCTCAAATAGAACAATCTCAAATAGGGTTTTCAATAGCTAGTGAAGCAACAAAAGAAAAAATCATCAGTAACTACAAGAAGAAGAAGCAGAAGAAGAAGAAGAAGAAGAATTACATAAATCTTAAGACTACATTTCCTTCTGCATTATTCGAGATTGATTAGAACAAAGATTGGGAGATGCAAAACCAACAGCCGCTAAGGCTGTATCCATATTCCGCTCTGCTCTCTCACATTGTGGGGCTCAACCATGTGAGAGGGTGGGATGTGGATATAATAATTTCACAAAGATGTTTTGGATTCAAAATAGGTCAAGTATGACATGCATAATAAGATAAATAAAATAATTGTCGGCACCATTGATAATGAACAGTTCCAGAATGACATATTGGCACAATAGGTTCCTATTCAAAAGTTTCATTGTCAAAACTAGTTGGACTGATAAATCTGTGGCACAGGTCCATCTAAAACCTAAAATGATGCACATGCAAAGTTCAGGAGTGCTCAAATAACCGATTATAAAGCCCAGGACACCACAAAAGCTAGCTCATAAGTCAGCAAGATATTTTATTGAGGTTCAAGAAAGTCTAAAGGTCTTATATTATAGAAAATCATTTGTGGAGTCCTTTACAGAATGTTTCTATATTGAATTTCTTGAAAATCAAGGAAAATATATAGGGATACAGCCTATATGTGGTGTGAAAGAAGGGAGTCTTGGCTTTTGGTGATTACTTATACATGGTATATTATATATTGGGGATAAATTTCCCTTTCGATCAACCCCCCCACCCCCCCTCCCTTGGAGGTGTTATGTGTAATACCCATAATATTTTGATGACTTTAAAATTATTTATTTAAGACCCGTTGTAGTTTTATGGGTAATATAAATATTAGAATAATATGTATAGAGAGAAATATTTGAAAGAAGAACATTTATTTATTTGGAAGAAATTAATCAAAAGTCACAAGTAAGGCTTTGCAGTGTAATGTGACCTGGTTTAAAATGATTTTGCAGTTAAAATAAAAGTAAAATTAAATTAAAATTAAACATATTGGGTTAAATTATAAAATCATGGAATTAGTGAGCTCAACATAAAAATAGCCAAACATCAAATGAGCTGTCAACCATGCAATCCTGTCTCCATGCAAGCTAGACATCTAGCCTTGTCCTTTGTAAGCTAAAGGCACGTGTAATGACAGCTCACTTTTGCTTCAAACCAAACAGTGAAAATGGATAACTGAGAGAGAGAAGGCAACAGGAGAGGAGAAAGAAAGAGAGAAAAAAGGGGTAGCCGAATAACGAGGAAAAGAGGAGAAGAAAGAAGAGAGGAGGAGAGAGAGACTATGCTGGATTAGAGAGAGAGAGAGAGAGTTTGTGTGCAAAAACAAAAAAAAAAAAAACAAAGAAAAGAAAAAGGAAAAGGCAAAATTCTACTACCTTAGCATGAAAATATGTAAGCAGAGTGTTTACTTTCTAAAATTAGGTCAATAATTATGAGACACATTTGAGGTAAACCGGTTATATACAATATGTTCATTCCTATATCTCTTTGCGAAGATTATATTCTAGTCATGACTGAATTGTATTCCTCTCATATATTCTTACTTGTTAAGTTCCATGTTTATATAGTTTTTCAATCTATTAAACTTCCTCTGACACATCCTTGAATATTTTGTTGTTGATAAATTTCATGATTAAATTATATTTGGAACTGATAGATTTTATTATGACTGATGTGCCGTGGAATTGATTAGTATATGTACAAACATACCTATTGGCCAGTGTATTATTGAAAATAGTTAAGCCTTACTTTTAGGCTTGGTATGGAAGAATGACCCTGTGGGGTATTGGTTATTGGAATTTGGATTGAAATTTGGTACTATTATGTGGCACGGGTGGCCTTTGACATGGTACTACAAATATCCAAGTATTGGGCCTCCTAGAAATATTATAATGATTAATACCAGTGTGTTTAATCATTTTTGTTGAACAGATTTAATTAATCGGTGAGTTTCGTTTTGATTGTCCTGAACTAAGCATTTATACTCTTGTTATATTGTATACTTTCAGTTAAATTTTATTTTTCAGGTTGAAGCGAATGCAGAACAAAATTTTTAGAGCATAGTTCCTAGATTTATTAGATTGATTTGATTATTTATCATTTTGGAAACATCTTTTGGAGACGTACAATGAGAGTCATTGAAATTGAATTTTATAACTTGGAGGACATATAATGGGAATTCATTAAAGTTGTATCTTTGGAGAGACGAGGTATGAGCTATTTTGGTTATTTTGACTTGTGGATATTTATTTATTAATTTTGAGAATTCATTTTCTTTAGCAACTTGATGCAGAAATATAATTTGAGTTCATTTTATTTAGTTAATTTATTTATTAATGCTCCGGAAAAACCGGGGTCCTTACATTATGCAGCATGAAGTTTCTCTCTATATCCTTTCAGAGCAATGCTTGAAAATTAGTGATATTGGAACTTTATCTTAAGCAACCAGCAGGTTCTAATTCCGTTGTTTCGCTTTGATGACTGCATCAATAAGAGAACTACCTTTGCCCGTTTAGCCAAGCCAACTGTTGACTAAATAGTATGAACTGTGTAGGTCAGATATTCAGCGAGACTTGAATCCTCTCACTCTTGTCAACATATATCTACATTTTTTTTTTAATTTCTTACTACTAACCACGTCCACATTCTACACAAATCGTTCACACGTATATAATAAAGTTTATCCTTCTAGTCACTCGGATCCGTTGATATTATATGTCAAGTCATTCTCTGTGTTGCTCTAAGTATTGGTTACTTGTAATTTTCTAAACAAACATAGGCATATAAGAATATGCATGTACGAGTGTAGATATATGCATCTCAGCACACAAAGTAATACTATATTATCACCTTTAGGCCTCTTCTAAAATAGCTACATCATAGTAACATGCTTTTAAATAGTTTTATATATGTAAGCACTTCTATAATAATCTATTCATAATGCTGTGGCATATACATCAACCCTGTCACTTATTTCCATCCAAGTTGGGCATGATTACCATGTTCAAAGCCAGAATTTATGACTAACTAGCAATTTAGAATTTGAAAGAATCACTTCTAATAATCACCATCATTTGTAATTGACATTCACCATTCAGATAATTATGGCATGTACTACGTATATCAACAACTAATAACAAACATATACAGAAATCAAGATAGAAGTACCATTCCTGTTCTACACAATTATTCATCAGTTATTTTGTTCGTTTTTTTCCCTTCCTTCACTCTTTGTTCTAGGCTACCATCCTAACACACCAGATAACAAAAAGGAAAATCACAAAATAAAATTATGAATACCTTGAGTTCTTCTGAGTATATGTTCTTAAATTTGATCAACAAAATTTAGCTGTCATAGGACAATTTTGGCAATTGTAAATCACACTACTCCCTTGATTTTATTGAAGATGTCTTTAGAAATGCACAGATACTCCATCTTCGAAAGGTTTCAGCTGAAGCAATCAAGACTAAAGCAGGATATATGGGTGTAACATCAGTAGATCAAGAAGTAAAAATGAGGGTCCCATGGAAATCGATGACCAAAGTTGGCCATTTCAACAATATAGGACTCTTTTCTTTGGATAAATAACAATATTGGATTCATTACAGCAAGGGAGAGGAGCATGTGAACTAATTGGAGCAGCATGGATAAAATGTAGAAGTGCTTCTGGATTTTTGTGTGATCATAAGACACCTATCAAGGGAAAGATTTTAAGCATAGCTACAAGGCCAGGTTGTCCATGTAATACAAAAAGGCACATGTTCAAACATTGAGAACAACTGCTATGAGGATGATGAGATGGATCATGGATGAGTGGCCAAAAAAAGAAAAGGAAAGAAAAGAATGACTACATTAGAAATTGGATGCATCTGCAGAAGTTAAAAAGTGATCCAATGAAACAGGTTGAGATGGATCAACCACTTACAATGTTGCACAATCAATGCAGTGGTATGGAACAGTGATTAAAGCTGCCAAAGGGACAAAGGAAGGATATAAAAAAAATTGTCAACGCTGTGATGTGGCTTGACTACAACTTAAGATAGATTTCTCTCTATACAGAGTGAATTGGAGAGGACAGAATCAGATTCATGTAGCCAACCCCAAGTTACTTTGATAAGGATTGTTCAGTTAAGCATTATGTCATACTCTTTTCCATGGATTTTAGCTACAAACAAGGGATAAGAGTCCCAGACTCCCAAATCAAATACCATTATGTCATACTTTTTGGGGAGTCACTTGTACTTGTTAATGCTAAGTGTAAGTGGTCACTAAAATTAATGGTAGTTACTTTAAAGGAACCACAAGATTAGGAATGCTAAATAGATGAAAACAATTGATAAAGAGTCCCAAATTAAATACCAAGGATGTGAAACCATATATGTTATGGGAGTTAGATATCAAATCTATTTAGCCTTCCTAATCTTGTGGTTCCTTTAAATAACTACCATTAATTTTAGTAACCACTTACACTTATCATTAATTATAGACTCCCGAAAAAAGTCAAAAATTCTTAAATTATCCCAACCATTTGAAAGTATCAGGCGATATCTACTACATGTAAGATATTCTCTAATGAGCTTGGTCGACCGTGGTGGATCTTTCAAATGCATGCAGATCTTCATAAATAAATCTTATAAAATTTGCAAGAAAACTTTTGTTCTCATAAAACTCAAAGGGCAAGGTGATACTCTGCTAGAGGTTTTTTTCTAAAACAAAACAAAACTTGATGATGCCAATCTCTCTCTCTCTCGTGCAAGTAAAAAAACAAAAAAGAAAAAGAAAACATAGACATACAAACCAAAGACTAAGAAGCATACACACTTCTATGAAAATGTCATATCTATTTCAGACACCAGCACCTTGCAGACATTTCTAGATGTGTGTCCAACACATTGTCAACATGCCATAATTCAATAATTTAAAATTAAATATTGTTCTTCTTGACACTTTGCCGACAAATCTCAAATGCTTAGAACACAACATGACAGCATTTCTTTAATTTTAAGAAAACTTACATGTAAGGGCACTTTTCAATGTAGGGTAGGAAACAAATTGCATAAGTTAGTCAAAAACTAAGAAGCACATATACTTCTAAGAAGGTGTCATGTTTGTGTCAGACACCGTGTTAGATGCAATGCTTGTCGAACACGCGTCCAAATGTATTTTATTATTTTTAGTTTGTTTTAGAATTTGACATGCATTGGACACCTAGGGACATATATGCCCATTGCTTAAAGAATCATTTTACAAGTTTGATGAATCCAATATGGGATCCCATTGTAAAATAAAAATAATGTGAATTTATAATTAATTTAACATTTAAGCTATATGAACTTGCCAAGCATCACTTTCCACATTAGGAAATTCTCAATAGATAACATTAACCACAGTCATATATTGTGTCCTACCTTTTTTTGGATTTGTTGTGTTGGTGTGATTGAATCACATTATGCTCGTGTCCTGCATCCATGTCCGTGCTATTTAAGGCAAAGCTGTAACATATGCCTAGCCATTCTATTGCCCTGAACAGTATTCAGAACACCTACGTATGGTAAGGAGCTTCTCTATGTGTATTAAGCCTTTGCTAATGATACTTTCGCAAGTTAATGGTTTGGAAGCTGTTATTTTGATGTACAATGTGATATCTTCATACACTATTCTCCTTTTAATGGTAATTTCCTATTCATTTCTTGGATAGTTTATTTTAGGATCTACGAGTATTTTTCAAAATTTTATAGAATATACATATATATATGTGTGTATGAGTGTCCATATATAACATACGTAAAAAAATGTGTCCATACAAATATATATATATATAGAGAGAGAGAGAGAGAGAGACTTTAAGTGGGAAGTTGATAGTACAGCCCAACACTTGACATGTTTAGAGAGGAGAGAAAGAAGGGTTTTGCAGTTTTCCAGCTCAGTCTAGCCACCTTTTAAGATTAGGAAGGAGAGGGTAAATAAAGTAGGGGGACATCTCCTAAAATGACATGTTCATATCCATGTCCAATATGCATTGGACCTGCACTGACACAAGTTGGACATGCTTCCAAAAATATCCATGTATTCTCTTGATTTTCTTTTAGAATAGACATGCATGGTCACGTGTTGCTCGCCTGATTTGGTCAAGGGTCCTAGTGCAAGTTTGAAAAACAACTAAAAAGGTGCTTAAAGATTGAATCAGAAAAAATAATGGATTGCAAAGAAAAGAGATATCATGATAAATGAAGCCCCCACTTACCACTACATATAAAAAGGAGAGAGCAAAGCCAAGGAACAAGAAGAACAAGAAGAAGAAGATAGTGAAGACAACCACTTGAGCCCTATGACAAGATCACTCCAACCAATTGAGCTCATGTAGCTGAAACATCCCTCACTCTTAAGAGCCAGTTTGGAACTTGGGGAAGGGAAGGGGAGGGAAGAGAAGGGAAGGGAAAGAGAAAATGAAGGAAACCAATTTTCCCTTCCCTGTTTAGTTTTACAAAGAAAATGAAAGGAAAATGGAGGGAAAGAAGAGAGAGAAAGAGAGAGAATGGATAGTTTTTTTCCCTCCCTTTTTCCTCTATTTCCCTTCCCTTTCTCTCCTAGGAAATATCAAACAAGAAAAGGACAAAAATTTAAAATTTTCCCTTCCCTCCCCCAAGTTCCAAACAGGCTGTAAACTTCCATTTCTTCTTATCCTTTTTTTTTTTGTTTTTTTTTTTAAGGCCTCAAGATGCTATAGTTATCTTTATTTATTTATTTATTTATGTATTTCATACTTTAGTTGTCAAAATATACCAATTGATGCCTCATTTAGGCTGCCTTTATTTTTAATTCCAGAAACCTTATACCTTCTAATTTGTTGGTGGATGCTTAGAGACTTTGATAATGGACATTAGGTCACTTCTTTTCCAAATAAAAATGCCCATCCAAGCTGTCCTATGAATGGTCTGAATGAGATGTGTAACCCTTCACAGAATGATGCTTATAAGAAGGCTGAAAATCATTATCCCAAGCAAAAGAAGACCCAAACACAGAAAAAGAAAAAGCATTTTCTCAAATCACAAAGGATCATCTCATGCAAACTGAGCCAACTATAATCTATAGAGGTATTGGCAATTAGAAACAAACTTTCACCAATGCCATATGGGAAAATGGATCTGTTAGCACCAAGGTTATTTAAAGGTTTTTGTTATATGATTTTGATGATAACACACTTTGGTATTTGATTTACAAAATGTTTCTTAGATTATTGTTACTGGTTGGACGATGCTTAATCTTGATTTGAATTCTGTTATGATATGGTTTTATAAGCTATATTATGAGAAGGATTTAAAGTATCTCACATGGAGAATCTAGCACAACTTGCATGATCAACCGAGATTTTGAAGAAGCATTTAGGTGGCCTTCAAAGCATGAATACAAGCCTATTTTTGGAGAGCTTCTAGTAGTCTTTCAAATATCTATTCGAATATGTTCTCAGAAAATTCTGAAGCATCGAATATGAAAGCTATGGCTCAATCAATGTCAAGATCTCACGGAATAAACGTTCTAAGGAAACATTGATTCAATGGTGAAATCAAAGGATATGGTTTCCTTTCATATACACTCTATGATACTATATCTACAAGATACAGTCATTAGTCTTCAAAGATTTGTGGCATCTTGTATTTTTGGATATGGAAGATTTGTCGGAATGGAATCTAGTGCAAGAATGAAAGGTTGCATAAAAGCATTAATATTGACAGCAAGTTTCAACAAAGCTGAGTGTTGGAAATATTCTGGAGATATTCTGAAGTGCCTTCAGCCATTAATGAAGAGATTCAATCAAGCTTTTAAGCATTAAAGACAGCTAGAGATAGTTTCAATCAAGGAAATATATGCAAATCATGAAAATATATAGCAGAAAATTTAGCAGCAAATTTCGGCAAACCTAAAGGAAGTTCCAATCTATTTCGAACAAGAAAAATCTGGAAAATCTTCTCCAATAGGTCTACAACAGCTAGCTAAAGATCAGACCATTACGATGCCCTAGATAAAGCACAGGGCTGCAAGAAAAGAGACCCAAAAAACTGAACACAAAAAGTGAAATCCTGTCAAGCAAGCTTTTGAGCCTTCGAGTTCTTATTAATCATTGTTCTTCATTGGCATGCATACCTATTCTTTGAGAGAAATCTTTTGTAAATCAAAATGGTTGTACTCTTGTTTCTTGCTGTAAGAGAGATATTTAGCTAAGAGAGTAGCTAGGGTTGGAACTAGAACCTGTGTAAATCTAGTTAAAGTGAGGGGATCACTTGGTTGGGTGTAACTAGACCCTATGTAAATATAGTTGAAGTGAGAGGATCACTTGTAAAGGTGGACTAGCGACTAGAAAAAAACTATGGGTAATTGTGTCAAGAATTGGGTATAGTGGAGAGAAACCTCAAGAAAGGACCCTTGGGGCGTGGATGTAGGTTTTGGAGTTCAAAACAGACCCACGAAATAATCTTGGTGTTGTATTCTCTCTCTCTCTCTCTCTCTCTCTCTCTCTCTCTATATATATATATATATATATATGTTTTATCTTGCTTGGTATAAATCTTGTACACAACACTTGCACTTGATCTCTTAGATTGTTCATTGTTAGTTTGTGCATTTCTTAGACTGTATTTAGCATATTTAAATTTGAGTATGTTCCTTTCTGTGCAAGCAAAACAAGTTAAAATTTGAGTCTGTTCATTACTGTTTGAGTTTGCTCTTTTGTCTACAAGTAAAATTAGCTCTCTGAAGTTTGCATTTGAGTCCATTCATTTTAGTTTGAGTATGCGCTTTTGTCTGCAACAAAAACTGCCCCTCTGAAGTTGTGTTTGAGTCGTGTCATTTCCATTCTTGAGTCTTCTCATTCTCATTGTGCAGTTTTAATTCAAAGTATATTTGCTTGAAAAATATATTGTGTCTTAATTGAGGTCTAATTTTTTTAATAAGCCCAATCACCCCTCCCCACCCTCGGGTTGTTTTTAGGGTCAACAGGGTCCTCTGGTTGTCATGAGAATATTTAATCAGCATTATTCACTGTCATCATTATGAGAAAACGGATCCTACAGTTGTCATTAGAATATTTAAGCTGGCAATATGCACTTCAAATGAGGAGAAGCAGTTAACTAATTAAAGAAGAAGAAGCAACTTACTTCAGGAAACACACCGGGGCAATCTGCAACATGCCGAGCAAGATTAAGTGCAGCTGGTGTAGTGGGTGACTCTCCAACCGTGAGGTGGTTGAAATAAAAAGTAGCCAAATTATCAACAGCAGATGCACACTGAAATAAAAAATTCAAAGTTGGATTGTTTAATGGAAAGATATCTCATGGGGCCTGCAGTATATGGTATAATACCACTACAAGAATGATCGCATATGTTAAGAAAATTAAGAAATGGAGAGCTAAGGTAAATGGTCTCAAAACACTATGTCAAGGGTCCTAGAAATGTGATAACAGTCTGAACAAACTCAGATACGAACCTGTGATAAGATATTCACATCTAGTCCTCTAAGGCCTGATTCAAGAGATCCTACAATATATCTAAAAGTGCTTGTATCCAGATTCAGAACTAAAGTGATATGGCTGTTCAGAAGAACCTCCAGGAATGCAAAGTAGGCTCCTGTGAGCTGCAAGAATAAAAGGAAATATAAACCAGAGAATCAGTAAAAAAAATATAACTACAATTGTTCTCTATAGTAAGATAGGAACTATGAAATTATAGGTTGGAGTTTGGTTCAATCTTATAAAAGAATAATTGATCTTCCAAGTCCCATTGTCAAGTTCTTCCATTAGGGACAGGATTCTACTTATTTGAAAGACATGGTGCAAAAGGTTTGGTAGGCAAGAAGCAACAAATCCACAGCATAGTGTGATAATTGGGTTCTAAGATGCATCAACAGCAAATAAATGTGTAGAATCAAAACTGGATGCTTCAAAGGGACATCAGCTTCGTAAGCTTGAGACTGTTAGTAATGAGCTCCCAGCAGTGATGTAAGGGTGATCAAACACTGAAAGTGTTCGAAAATAAGTAATATGGTTCAATTGAAGCCAGAAAGTGGACTGCCAAAATATATGAATCGAGATAGAGAAGAAAAAAATTAGGGCAAACTGTCTCTATGAAATATGAATGGGCCTAGTGCGGAATCGCAAAACAAAAGGACAGAAAACTACATGTTGAAAAACACAGCTCACATCACTGTATTATTATACTGTTCGATGGAAAAAAATGGTCACACTGAAACATAGTTGCGGTGAAACAGAAAAGCTCAGCTGATAAACTAAAACATTGGGTATACGGGAATATTCCGCATTCTTTCTATTGAAATGACCACTAATAACGGTAATAAAGAGACCAACTTCATGCAAGGTTGTACAGTATGGTGAATGAGGCATCCTCTAGAAAAGATAACAGCGATGTCTCATTTTCCAGATAAAATGCCCCACGAGAAAGGGAATTAGGTGCTAAAATGATGACCTTCTTTGCTTTTCTTATTAAATAAACAGCAGTTGTTATTTCACTTCATTTGTCACACCAGGCCTATAATGACCTTATTTTCCGTCTTTGACACCCAAACGACTTTTCAGAATTTCATAATAACTACATAATTTTCCATGATCTCATCTTTGATGCTTAATATTTAGGGGTAATTACACTTCACCCCTCTGGGTATGAGTGAAACTGCGAAAATCAAATGACCCCTAGAGGTACAAAAGTGAAACACATGCCTTGTAGTTTGGACTGTTATGCAAAATTGAAGGACATTAACAATTTTAGGCAAAAGAAAAAATTTCCCCAATCATATTAAGGTCTCCTCCATCTCTCTCTAAACCCATCTCTCCGGTATTCCATCAAACACTTCCTGGGCATCTCTAATTCTCCCACATTTCACATAAATATCTACAACCCAAAACCACTCAGACACATCACCATCAAACCAATTTTTCAGTCACAACCCATCATTTCACCAACACCTCCTACTACTATCAAGGACAAAGGATCAAAAGGAAAAGTTTATGTGAGTGTTGGAATTGCAGCAGGTTCTCTATTTATACTCTCAATTGCCATTTCATTGTCTCTTTTTGTTTTGCAAGAAGAGAAGATGGAGTTTCTTGAACTAATGGGGAAGAAAAAGGAAAAGGGTCATTTATACAGTGTCATCTTGTATATTACAATGTAGAGAATACTGACTGCCTAGCAGTCTGTGGTTTACTAGAAGCTATCAAGCATGGAAATTGCCCTTGTGCAGGTCGCAATAAAACCATGAAAATGCTCTGCTTCGTGGATAGGTCATGTATGTGTCAAGCCTTCATGGTCTATCAAAAGAGCTCTGTCCTGCACTATTATCTTCTTCTTTTAGAGATGGTAGTTATCCAATTGCTTTCATGCTTCTCTTTATCACTTAGATTATCACTAATACTATCTTTTGGTTTCCTTATGCACACTCAAGCGAAACATCTTGATATTTTATGCTTCTGTCATCTGCCAGTGAATATCAATATTATTTTTGTTTTCTTTACAATCTCCCTGTGCTCTTCCTTTTAGAGGGTAGTTATACAATTCCTTTATTCAAATGTCCCTCTAAGGCATTCTATAATCAATCCCATTTAGAGAAAATCATGGTAATCCATCTCAATTGCCAGCACGGAACAAGTCTGGTGCTAGAGGCAGGGGGAGTGACGGCAGTGGGGGGCGGTGGACAGTGGGGATTTGAGGAGGAAATCGATGAAGAGAAGAAAGAGGAGTGGTTTCAGGCTGCAAGCCTGCATGTCCATAATGGGGAGGAAGAAAGAAAGAAAAAAGGGGGAAAATATTTTTTGTAGGTAATATTGTCTTTTCCAATGCCCTTTTTGGGAGGAATACTCTCCCAGTCAGTTTGATTAGTACATGTAGTACACGCATTGTTAATTATCCATTCATTTTGCATAAGCGTCCAGACTTGAAGAGGTTATATGTTTACTTTTATAACCTAGGGGTCATCTGATTTTTGCTTAAACCCAAGGGCTACAGTGTAATTATTCCTAATATTTACTCAAACCATGTGAGAAGTTTGCCATACAAGTAAATTTTCCATTATCTCTAAATGGAATAAAAAGGATTCTTCAATAACAATCAAGAGAGAGAAGGAAAACTATCTCAATAATTCTAAACCGGTAATACCCAATTCAATAATGCTATTTAACGCTTGCTTGTCTTTTTTCCTTTTTTTTTTTATTTCTCTTTTGATAAGTAAAATAATTCACTGAAGGGGTACTACATTCATTTTCTAACATGAATAAAATCCAATGGGACAAAAACATATGACCCTGACAATTTCGAAGACCAATTCCAACTCATGAGATGGAAGCTCCACACCATCAAAGGACCACATGTACCATTCCTCAGATGATCCACACAACATACAATGGGAGAAGATCCTACAGCATGTTAGCAAAACACACAACTACCATGTCAACTAAACAAAAAATCACCAACTGAACTCAAAATGAACCTAGGTTCACCAAATAGAGACAACAAGAGGCACCCCATCTTCAAAACATGACAATGCTGTTAGAAAATGGCTAACACTCTCCTCAAGCTTCCTAAACACACAAAACCAACCAGTAACTACCACTTCACTTCAAGTCATCGATGGTGAGAAAAGCTTCCAGCATTGCATGCAGAAAAGGCTACCTTAAGAGGAGCTTTGTAAACCAATTACTTCTCTACATAAAAACTGGGACACCCCCACCATCAAGCACTATCTAAAGCAATCTGACCCTGAAAACCTCAATCTTAAACCATTCTATTTGCCTCTTTAAGGTTAGGAGATCAAAGAGAGATGCTTAATAACATCAGATTAATTAAAGTTCTGCAATATATTACAATTAGAATCATTTAAAACATAATCTTAGTAATCTAGGCAATCTCCGTCCAAGAAGGAAAAGGCCATCAGACCCATGAAAAAACTCTGAAATTCATTGTTGCCCTTAAAAAGAAGTATCATATATGGGTTATATCCTTTACCATATAACTGCAGTAAATAAATTCAATAAAATGAGCCCAAGATAGCTCCTTCGTCTCTCATGCATTGCACTAAATTTCTCTTAATGTATTTTTTGATAAGTAACAAGAAAATTAGTTAAAAAGCATCAAGGGGATGCACCCATGTATAAGCTAAACAAAAAGGAACTAGCAAACAACCAAAACAAAACAAAAGTGCTAAACACCAAGCTACACACTCCTACACTTCCATATTATCTATAAAGTCCAAAAATTGACAGGTTGGGAGTCGGGACTCCCTCCCTGACATCCAGCTGTGCAAAATAGAAAAAATAAGGCCTTTTCGGTTTATATACCAAAAGTTCTTTACCCTCAAAAGTTCTCCTATTCCTTTCACCCCACACCAACCAAAAAGGACAAAAAGGAATTAAGCGCCAAAACCGCTTCCTCCGAATACACTTGTTGTAGCCCCACCAACCATACAAAGGATAGACAAACCCAAGACTTCCCAAAATGGTCAACACCAAAGCCCACAATTCCCTAACCATCGCACAATGCAAAAGAAGATGGGTCACAAACTCCTCTTCTGTTTAAATAAACAACACCAATTCATCAAAACTATTTAGCTTTTAACCGAATCATCATTAGTCAAAATCGTCATGAGTTGCACTCCACACAAAAAAAAGCCACTTTGGAAGCGCCTTCAAAGACCATCTCTTATGCCATGGAAAATACACCTCTCTACCTCCTACAAGGTGACATAGGATGACTTCCCCCCAAGGCACCTGTTGCTGAAGCTGTCCACCTCATCCCATAAAGCCCCTCTCGAAAAATTTCACCCTCACCCTATTGCAACCTCCAACCTAATATGTTTCACAAAATCTACCTCTCCAAAGGCCTTTACCAAAAAGCACCAAAATCCTAGGGACCACCCAGTCACCCCATCCAGAGAGCCATACTTGGTCGTCACCACCCTCCTCCAATACCTCTCCCTCACCAGCAAAACTCTAAAGCCACTTCCTCAATTGAGCTTCGTTAAGCAAAGGCGTAATACACAACATCACCCCCCTCCCCCCGGTTGAATAGGAGTACAATGTGTCCCAATCCATGACCTGTAGGAAATTTTGCTGCATCTGTTCCAATCTCTTCACCGCATAAGAAGGAATACGAATCAAAGATGTAAAATAGGTCAGGAAGCTTCTGCTCCCACTTGCATTTGGTAAACCCCCATTAGATTCCTCCTCATCCAACCTCCTTATCTCCTCTATAACATTGGCTTTTTGGATCTCCACTCTTCCCAATTCCTCCCTATAGCAACTCTTTATATACTCTTTCAAAAGTTCCAAACTTTTTAGCCAACACCAAATAGCAGTCCCAGTCACCTGGTACCCCCTCCACCAACCTTCCTATAACACCCTAGAATTCTCACACTCACTAAGTTACCCTCACTCCATAATTCTCTTCTATGCCTATAATGATTTTATACTTCTTTATTTATACACAACTAAAAAGGAGTAAATGGTGGCAGCACTTAGCAAAGTAATCATGAAAGTATTACTCTACTTAAATGAGTAGAGAATAAAGTTTCTCCACTTGATAAATGGAATGATTATTTTCATAATGAAAGTTAGCCCACTAAATTAGTGGAGAATAAAGATTTGGTAAAGTACTAGACCTACTTCCTTTCTTTCATCCTATAAATAGTACATATAGATGAAAGAGTTTGAGTACAAGTAAGTCTAAGCATAGTGAAGAAAGAAGAGTGGAGATTAGAAAGTTGCCCTTGAAGATCAAGTTTTAATATTTAAGAGGAAGAATTCCAAGTATTAAACACTTGAGGTGAGTAATGGTGTATTTGGAGTAAAACCTACATATTTTCAATGCAAATGTTCTTTTTTTACAAATGATATTTGAATAATACGTTTTCAAAGCAATTGATTTAAACAATACGTTTTTAAAGCAAATAATAATATGTCTATGTTATGTTTCAAAAATAGTTATTATATTTTAATGCTAAGTCTTGTATTATTCTATTAAGAAAATTCATGAATTAAGTTTTGTATACAATGAATAAGATTTAAAAACTATATGAGTCATACTCGAAAGTCCTACATCAGGGGGACTTTAAATAAACCGAAAGCTTGATATGATTAGGAAGACGTACCTCACGACTTTTTGTCATTCTGTTACGCATCACTAGTGCATACATTTTGTTACAGATTTTTCGTTTAGCCGAAATCATGAGTACATTATGAATTATATATATAATATTGATATTTAAATGTTTTTGTAAGTATAAAACTAAATTAGTATTTTTTGAAAGATATGTTTATGTTTAGTATATGAATATCTCTTTTACTTGTTTCAAAATCTTATGCAAATGGTATTTGTGTCATATGTAAATCAAGCTCGTGGTATATTTTGATGCTTCAATTATTTTATTATTCACTAGGCTCATAACTCATATTTTCTTAAACATTTTCAAGTAACCAAGATTGAGAGCTTAAATTTGGAAAGTTATTAGCTAAGCTACCTATATGTGAATGTCATGAAGACTTGAGTTATATTTGGATTTGTAATAAGTTTGAACTAGTAGATTTTCCTAGATTTGTGTTAAGACTATGGTTGTGTAATAAAACTATATTATGATGGTGGCATAGGTATTTACTTTATGCTTACTAATAAATAAAAGAATGAATCATGCTTCTGCATTATATTAAATGTAGGTGATCAGCCTTTTGGTTTAATTCGGCCTTGAGTAGCTAAGCTACTGGCCGGTTATGATTCCTAATCCGCACAAGGTTAGTTTGGCGTTGTGACACTTCCACCTTCTTGTTGAAGCCCCCAACTTGCAGCTACATGTTCTCAAAATGAAACGGGCACCTTCCTCTTCTGATACCTCCATTGTCCAATATAACAAGGACAATGTCAGATACTTGCCTTGGGAGAGAGAGCTAAACAACCCCATGAAAGTATTCCTCTTGGACCAAATGAAGGTGCCTGATGACAGCGGTAGGTCCAACTATTCGCCCCATGATTATTCAAATGCCTTTAATATATGATTTTGATGATAGCATACTTTGGTATTTGATTAATAAATGTTTCTAAGATTATGATAATTATTATAATATGTTTAATCTTGGTTTTAATAGTGTTATGATATAAGTCTACAAGTTAGATCATGAGATCATGCAACCCACATGGCGAATCTAACACAATCAAAATCTTGTTTTCGGAATTTGGATAAGGGTTTCTTTCAAGAAAGCTTCTAGAAGATATTCAAATTTGAATTCAAAAGAAGTATTGGGAAATCAAGTATAGAATTTATATTAGGATTGTGTAGAATCAATGTTTTAAGGAAACATTATACACTTAATAATACTATATCCAAAAAATACTGTCATTAGTTTTCAAGATTGATGATATCTGCTATTTTCTAATATGAAGATTTATTGGTAAGGAATCTAGACAAAATGGAAGATTGGGTCAATCATTTAATATTGCCAACAAGATTCAACGAAGTCAAAACTGAAAATATTCTGAGTATATTTTGCTTACTATTAGCTTAACTAGATTGCACAACCAAACCTCTAATTTAGGAATCGGACAACATTAAAATCTCCACCAATGCACCAAAGAGCATCCCATCTAAAAGCCAAAGCTCCAATAATAACCTCACCATCACTCGTGCCCCTTCCCACACTACTCTCCCCCTCCTTGGCCTTCCATTCATAAATAACAGAACACTGCAGATTCTTTATCTCCCTTGCCTCCCCCTTCCACCACTCCTACCAGCTGACCTATTTAGATTGCTACTTCTCATTTTCTCCTTAATTGCATCAAATAACTTCATAGCATCCCTCTCAAAGCTATCACAAGACACTCTGCTGAACTTGCTAAAATATTTGTTCTTCTTAGAGACTTGCAATTCTACTATAGCATCGTACTCTTGCGCATAGCATAGTATACTTCTGCTGTCCCTAAAAACCCTCACTGAGAAAATCCATCTCACAGATCCATTTGACCGTCCCTTCCTTCTGAACTGCCTCCCTCCTACACCAAGCTACCCTTTCCAATACGTGCCCCACCTCCCCAGGAAAGTCCTCTTTTGGATGTAGCATAGCCATTAGACTACATTCTAGAAACAACAGCTCCCCATAACCCCAAAAAAAAAACCAGGGTCACGGAAAGCCCAACAAACTTCAGTAACAAATTCCCCCCCTTCCCCAGCCCCACTTTGTCTCCTCCAAGAGGCATTCACCCTCCCACTCTCTCACCCCCTCTCCAATCCCCGAAGTGACACTTTCCCCTCTTCTATGCTGAAAATCCATCCACACTATTTCTAGAAGGAACAGTGACTTCCCATTTTGTAGACAGAGCAGAAAACCCTGCTCTTGTGGCTCCACCCACCTAACCACTCCCCTTCTACCACCTTCATGAAAGTGCCCCACATAAATGTGCCCTTAACTGACTCTACTTGTCCCCAACCAACTGTACCTCCATCCCCTCATCACCCTCCTTCCTCCCACTGGACTCCCACTATCCCACACAACCCATAAAGCACTAACAAGGCATTTAATGGGGCATACTGGTGTCCGACACATGTCGGACATGAACACACATCGTAAATGCGTCAACACGTGTCTGACACGCCCTCATCCATGCTCTAAGTTTTTTTATTGTTGTTTTCTTCCGGACATGTGCTGAATACCTCTAGGACACAACCTAGAAGAAGAAGGAAGGAGGACGAGGAGCAGCGACCGAATAGTAGCAGAGGCAACAAAAGGAGAAGAAGGAAGTGGAGCAGCGACAGAGATGACAACATCAACAAAAGGAGGAAGAGGAGGAGGAGGAGTTAGATACCTAGTCCTTCTCTCCACAAGGCAGTCGTAGAGGTTGACTTCACGAGGCAGCACCACAAAAGCCATTTGTCTTCCTTCATCCTATTTGATCTGGTGCCCTATATTTGTTCAAATGGGTTTCTGGGGCTTTTATATACATTTTTTTTACCCAAATAAATATTCATGTTCAAAAAGAGACCACCCCAGAAGAGGAATCCATCTCCTTACCTAGAAGGCTAGCTTACCCACGCATAGATTATTCATCGAGCATGACTTCCCAGGAAGCTTCCCATCATGAAATCTAGATACTACACCATTGTTTTGGCCTGAAAGAAACTGTTCAAACAAAACTAGGCTGCCCTCCGAACTTAGACTTGCAACAAATTTGAATTCCACAATCCGGCATTTCAACCTGTTCCAGTAGCCCACTTCTTTTGCACCATAACTTTGGGCCTCGAAACTTGAGGCGCCCAACTTACATTACCCTTTTGACCTCTTAGATTTTGGTCACATTGAGCCTCTCCTCCATTGGGCCTCTCCACAAAAAGCCCTTTATCTTTATTAGCCCATCTGAAATTGCCTAGGCGAGGAAGAAACAAGCCTCCCTCCATGTGGCAGGTCCTTATCCGCATAACAACGGTGGTGTACAGCTGGCCCCCATTTTGAATTTTGAAACTGGAATTTCTTTCACTCTGCCATTTGTCCCTTGCCCAAATGCCTTCGGTCTTGCCCATGCCCTCGGTCTTGCCCATGCCCTAGGCACTGCTGTGGCTCACATGTCCGTCCCCAAAGCCAATTGTTTTCCAGCCAGAAAATCTCTCTCCCCCGCACCGTGAACAGACCATAATGAAGTTCTGGGTCCTGACACAACTCAGATTGGAACTTTAAATCTCACCGGTCCCACCAGGATTGATGTTGTTGTCGAAATATCATACCAAGGACCCAGAAGACAGATAAGAGCCCACCAGAGAAGTCTATGTTTAGCCATCGGATCATCACTACAAGATAAAGTTCTGATGAGGAACTTTATTTATTTATTTGTGTTTTTGAATTCAGTAAAATTGAGAGAGTACTCAATTGGCAAAAACAGCACTGAATTCTACTTCCTTCTTATAGGCATCATGCTTACCAAGAATTGTCCCATACATAAAACTCCAAATTAGAGTTAAACTACCAAGAAATTAGGTGTATAGATCAAACTACCACTAAATATTGGACTGACTTGAAATGTGACAGGCATGACAGTGCAAGAAAAAGTACTATGGTAAGTTTGGCAAAATTTGGCCACAAAAAGTTGCAAAGATAAAACACCAAGCTTGATTTAAAACGACAAAAGGATTCTGCTGGTATTTAATTCAGATAAGTTAACAAAAATATAACCAACAAGAATTTAAAAAATCAACAGTTTTACACATAGTTGCAGCCCAAAGTTATACCTTTCGATATGCCAGTATATCCACCAAAGGAATTGATAATATCAGCTTCAGGGCAGTATCAAGAGCGTCTGAAAGTGCTCTATCACCATATAGCTCAAACACACCAAAGTTGACATAGTTACCAGCAAGCGCTGTCATGTGATATTAAGTAAATTAAAAACAGCCAACAGATGCAAGTACATCATTACTACTTAGAAAATTTTGTATCTGATAAGAAAGAGAAAACAGGTGCTGCGATGATTAAGTCAGTCCATTCGAAAGAAGGCCACAGTACTAAAAAAAAAAAAAAGTAGACGATCAGCGGGTATAGAAAAGAAAATTACACCTAACAAGATAAAATAAAAATCCCTTGCCCTTAGTTTTTCATGGATCGCGTTTTAATATGCCCTACTTCCACTTTCACAGCTAAAAGTTGATATGGAAAAGACACATAGGTTGTAAGAAAGAGAAAATCAAAAATTAATTCCTACTTACCTTAAGAGAAAGGAGGAAATGAGAAATGTGTAATAACTAAAATAAAAGATTGCATCGGATCGGAAGAACACATAACGGAACTTTGTTTGATTAAAAAAAACAAATGACGGCCCACCTAATGTTATTATGAAAAAACCAGTGCAAGCAAGTTATGCCAATTTAAAAAGCAAAGCTTCTGAAACTTTTTGATCATAAAGCTAAGCAAAACTATGGCCATGATGTACCTGCACAGTTATTCTGGCAGAAAACGAGGTTTCCCCTTTGACTTCTATGTTTACTTCTATTTTTATTTCATTTTATGAGCAAGACAATAACAACGTTCCAAATAGTTTGAACCTTGGATATCTCCCCCTTACAGGGTGGCAGAAATACAACCGAAGTTAGCAATTGGTGGTTTCCTTTTTGACCTCATCTAATTGAGTTTGAACAACAGAGCGAGATAAAATTTAAGAAAGCATTCAAAGTCAAAAATGTAAGAAGTTATACAACTGCATACCTCTTGAAAGGATAGACAACAAAATCCAAATTCCTTTGTACTTGAATGTGTACATATCTGCACGATTGGGAAGAGATAAAATTCTTGATCCGTACGCAACAGTTAATTTGCTGACTTCTCGGAAGAGCAGTATGCCATTAGGAGACGATGAATCAAAAGTCAATCGTTGTGACTTGTTCAGCACAAACTCTGCCATGAATTTCAATAGGGGGGTTGTTACCTGTAACAATTTGTTGCATACAGTAAGTACACCCAGTACTTCAAGTACCAAAAAAAAAAAAAAAAATGCAATTAAATAGTTTTTAAAGGTGGGTGGATGCAGGTAGAGCTGTCTTTAGGACATAAATTTCTTTTTCTAAATTAGAGTCAAAATCACATTTGAGACTATGAATAACAAAACAGATGGACTGATGCATTTTCAAAATAACAGCACATTACATATATATTTGCTAAGCTAATTGTCATTAGTTGAAGTCTGGTATATTTATTATAAAACACCAATAACGCAAAACAAGGGGATAAACTAAAAATGTGCCAAGGTGAATAATCAGCATGTTTATTGCTTTATGAGCAAGACAAACTAGGCAATGCACATGAAATGATAAGGGGACAGCAAACTCATTCCTCAAATGTTAACTTATGACTGATAGGAATCATTTCTTTTCTTTTTCCCATTAATATTGAACATAACAATTTAATGACTAGGCATTTGTCAAACATGCATTGGACATAAATTAAATCAACTTTCAACATCATAAACACAGTTAAAACAAGTTAACATGACCCAAACAAGTAGTGGGTGTCCTAAGAGTCCTTTTCAGCTCTAAGATTTGAATCAGAAATTAATAATAGAATACGTGGAGGATGAGAAGAATATTTATACATATGTATATTTTTTTTGCATGCTAAAGAGGGGTTTTTTTTTAATCTTTCAAAATAATTGACATATCATTATGTCCCTATTTAAATGGAATCAGCATTTGCATAATACAGCCTAAATTTAATTGGCAATCAAAGAATTACCATCTACGAATGGAAGAAGAATGAAGATATGTACACTTATTGACATGGCCCACCCATGTCCATGCCCCACATTGACTAAGAATTTGACATAAATATATGTTTATTGAATATAGTCCACATCCATGCAATAAAATCAGTGTTGAAATTTGAGCATGAGTACGTAAATCTTCATGAAAACAGCCTCTGCATGTGGGGGTCAATGCTGCATACATCTGAACAAAGCTCACCAACTGCAGACCCACCTGAGATCTGCAGATGTTTGCGAAGCCTGTCATTCCAAAATGAAGAAAAGAACAACAACGAGAAAGCGGGACCGGGAAATTGGCTTTAAGCATCAGAAGTAGAAGTTGATAAAAAGGTGAAAGATGGAGGCATACATATACATAGACCCCCAACTGGATGTTAAATGCTTGGGAAAAACTTCCCAAGAAAATCGAAACAGTTTTTCATCGAGATTTATCAAGATAACAATCCCAATGAATAATCCACTCCAGGAAATATACAAATTTCCCAACATCAAGCGAAGAGGCCCCCAACTCTTGCTTATCGCCGACCAAAGAAGTTAGGATCCCGGGTGAAAGTCCCAAGTAATAGGAAGACATGGTCAACGACATGTGCAAGAATGCCAAGACCCACTTACCACTACTCTGAGAATGATGGGCATAATGGGGGAAGGTCATCGAGCCAACCTCAACAGGAGGCTACCATGAACAGTGATAGTGGCTCGTGATCACAAAAGAGTGGACTAGCACTTACAAGATCGGAGGGAGTGGAAATCATCAGCAATCTCAACATATAAATAGGTAAAAAAGCATCACAACAAAAAGGTACAGGTGAATTCATAACCACATACTGTAATTCTCCATTTGGACAAAGAAGCTAACTTAAGCATCGGAGTGCCTTCAGCTAAACCACTTCGGCTGGCTAATACTCACTGGTTGGCTTTCTAGAAAGTTTAGGAATGCGTGAGAGCTTATCAGTTCCTAGATTGCCGAGCAAGAAGCTGTGGAAAAATTACCCGCACATATAATAATGTAGAGGTGTCTATTCATAGTTTGAAGGGCCTTTCTCATTTCCCTGTTATTTTGGTTGAGAGGGATCGTTCCTTTTTGTTTTTCTTCTTTTGTCGACTTTTTGGACAACTGTACATGCCCATAGAAATATAGGCTGATGCTTTTGTATAGGGTTGCGTTCTTATTGGCGTTCTTCTGTTAATATACATCTTTTATTTATCCAAAAAAAAAAAAAGTTTAAAAAATATCTATATTATTTCATTGTATTTCTTTTACCTTTATTTGAGTTATTTAGTTTTCTTACGAGGTTTGTGTGAATTTTTTTTGTTAATGTATTGTTTTCTTTACTTCTTAAAGGGAATAATAATTTTATTCGTATAAGAAATCATGCCTTACATCGTTTGTGTTACGCAAGGCACTGTCCAGTTTTTCATACACATCCTATATATGTGCATATGTGGATGTATCTTGCTAAAGACATGCCGTTAAGAGCTGGAGTGATTTTCATTTTGTGGGGATCATGTTACTCCAGATTGGCTTCTCCTCTAAAAGAGAGTGTCATCATTACTGGTATCCAGTCTTCAGGTCAACAATGTGGGTGCAATACTCTGCATATTTCCCAACAGTCATTTTTAACTTTTTAAAGTGCTTGCTTTCTCTAGTGGAGTATGACGTTATGATAATGCAATCTTCCCCTAGCTTGTTTTTCTATGTGAGACGTAGCTAGCTTGGACCATATTGGTTCCATTGTTGAGTGAAAGAGTACCATGTCTGAGAGAAAAGTCTCACGTCCGAGATAGATCTCATAGACTCATACTCACACCCATGTCGTGTCGACGCAAGTACTCCCCTCCAAATTGCAGGTTGGCCCCTCCATGTTTGATGTGGGTCATTTGGGTTGAACAAAATAGAAAGACATTTAATGGGGTGGAGGAGCTTTTGTATAGATTCGAGTCCCTTTTTAGCTATACCGTATAGTTTGACTACGAGAACGGTGTTCCCTAATTTGGATAGTTTGTAGATTTTGTTGATTTTCTTGACTGCTAATATCCTTTGCTATAGGCCTTCTTTTGTGGTTTTTAGTGTATAGGAAACTTATCACAAAAAAATATTGCTCCTCACAAATTTTTTATTAAATAACATTTGACTGACAGTCCATCTGAATGTAATGGAAACTTTCTAGAACAAAAAGGTGCACATAAAATAACATCTGTATGGATGCCAAATTCCATTTAACAGTCTAATTGCCTCTTCTTACAGAACTTTCATTTCTCTGTTTCCATCACTTGGTAAAACCCTCTCAAATGTTTAATATATGAGTAGGACCCTGATGGAGGGTTTACAGTCGAGAAAGAAAAGATGAAGAGGACTGAGTAGGAGCAAAAGAACTAACCACCATTGGGAAGAAAAGGTTGTGTAATCTGGCTTGCATAAAAGAGTATAACTTTTCTGTGTACAATAAAATGTGGAAGAACCCTAGAAAGACTCGTTAAACAGTTTAAAACAACTTGTTGCTATGAACACACAAGCCTTTGGTTGCTGGTAAAATGTGGGTTTCAAAACACTTAGCATTAAGAAGGACGGCAAAAACTCCAACGCAGGAAAGTATGCCATATCCAAGCTTTCAGTTTGAGGGGTTTCCAAGTATGTAGCATAAAAAGTTGAGTATACTAGCCAAAACCAAACACCAGTATGAGCTTTTGGATATTACAGAGTGCAGATATTAAGACACAATAGCAATGGGTTGTATATCTTCTTTAGTTTATGTTTTCAGGACTTAGTACATTAAACATTATATTTCATAGCCACATTCATAAATCCCATGACCCTTGTAATACAGAAATAGTAAGGACCTAGAGTTATTTACCTATAATCCAACAATTATTTCATGCATCTTGTTATTTTCATAGATTTTGTACATAGAAATAACTAATTGGATTATTAATATACATGGAGGAGTGCCATGTGTCTTAAAGTTCTTCCTATTGGATGAGCCAATATAAATTTCATCAAACCAGGCCACCAAGACACCTCTCTCTCTCTCTCTATATATATATATCTATGTATTCTTGGGACTTTGTCTTCATTATACTAGAGATAAGAGGAGAGGGAAACCCTAGAGAGAGAGAGTTAAGAGCTTGGTTTGAGGAAGAACAAAAGGAAGAGGAGTGGACACTGGTTTGTTTTTTTTTTTTTAAGGTAAGAAAATTTACTTTAAATAAGTTATATTGTGTATATCAAAGATTGTTGAGTAGTGTTGTATTTTATTAGAGCACTGTGAATGGGTTTGGCCGAGTGGTGTGTGCTGGGTGTTGTGGTAGAAGTTGACTGGTGTTTGGAGGAGGGTTGCCATGTGTTGTTAAGTTGTGGAGGCCTGGTGTTGCAAGTAGAGTGAGAGAAGGGCTAGAAATTTGGCAAATAAGGGTTTCAGGTGAGCTGATTATGGGGCCGCCCGTGGCAGCTGTTTTGTGGCAGCAGTGTTCTGTAACTTTTCAATTTTTTTGGGGTTGATTTTGGTGAAGAAAAGGGAGAGAAATAGTTAGACAGTGAAGAAGTGAAGTGTGGGAAATTGTTACTTTTTTGGCTACTAGTGTCACAAGGGAGGAGCAGCTGCAATTGCAGCAGTAAAGGGTGCTGGTGAGCAAGCATGAAGAAGAAGAAGAAGAAGAAGAGGAAAAGAAAAGTGAGAAAGGAGAGAAGGAAGCAAGGAAAGGGAAGTGAAGAGAATGGATAAAAAGAAAAGAAAAGAAACAAAAAGAAAGAAAGGAGGACAGAAAATACAAAAAAAATAAGTGTTACAGAAGCAAGTTCGGGAAAACAGGGGGCTGAAGGTGGAAGATGGGGTAGGCATATAAACTGGTGTGGGTGAAACCATGGAACTATGGTGCACCTTAGTAACGTTGTCCAATCGGGTAGATTTAATCAAGGAAATAGTACTATCTTATGTTTTTTAGACGCGTAGATTTAGTTTTTGATAGTATTTTAAGTTAATTCGAATACTAAATAGACTTTTAATAATAGGCTTGTATATTTTGTTATTCAGGATAAAAGCAATTTATTTTTGCATTATACCTTAGGCTTGTATATTTTGTTATTCACGATAAAAGCAATTTATTTCCGTGTTATACCTTTTTTACTGCATTTCTTTTGGGATTAGGTGAGTGGTCTTGCCTTGCTGATTATCTTTAAATCATTACCACACCTGAATTTTTTGTTTAGTAAACCTGATTTACTGATTATTATCAAATTAGAAAGAATATTTTGGTAATGTAATACAGTACTTTCTTGAAACTAAACTATTTTCAACTCCACAATGGTGATGGTTGGTGAGAATTGGTATAGGACTGGTTTGGTTATTGGGGAAAGTCTAGGAGAAAAGTCCGCTTTGCGGTTGTTCTAGCAACTAGGGAACATGCCCAAGGAAGGTGACTCTAGTTTCTCAATGAAAAGGAATAGACCTAGTGCATCCAAGTGACCTTCACTAGATCGGCTTAGGGAAAAGACCCGGTTTGCCACCCCGTGGTGACTCTTATGTCCGATGTTGGATCCAACTAGCTTATAGAATGCCTTGAGATTTATTTGTGGCTTTTGGTATTCTAGTTTCTGGTTTTGATTCTGGTATTCTGGTTCACTGGCTTATTCTTTAATACTCTCACCATGTGGTTATTTATTATTTCTATTTGATTGGTATTTATTTTAGAACTTGGAGATTTGGACATCTGGGCTATTATTTGGATTTGGTTACTTCTGGTATTGGTATATAAATGCTTTTGGACAAACTACATCTCTAGACATATTGATTCATTTACTTGGAACTAATTTATACCTTAATGTTAATTTCACTAACAACAATTTATGTTGAATTTTTAAAATTATTGTATTACGCATTGCATTTTCGTTCATGGAGCTGTGAGCTCACACTCGTAGTCAACATTTCAGCTGAACATGGGCAGTAGTAGTTATGGACCTGGATCTGGGACCCTTGCATGACATTCATAGGACTGTCATGAGTCATCTTGTTTTAATATTTATGGTTTATAAACTCTAATACCTTACAAGTACCCTTTTACTACTGGATTGATTCCAGAGTTGGATTATGTTACTTGATATATACTGCTTTGGAGAGTTATTTAAGAGATTCTATGACTCTATGGTATATGGTCCGTTTCGGAGCTTATTACATTATGAGACAATGAATTACTATAGATATTTGAGTTTGAGTTGTTTAATAATTATCATGTTTAGGACAGTTCCACTATTCTTCAAATTGATTACAGATGTTAGGCTTCGTGGCTCATGAGCCAAGGCTTCGTGGTTCACGGCCGGTCATGCTCCTATGGGGGTTGTGACACAAATCGAGTTACTTTATTTCTTTCACATTTAACATATCATTTAGCAGTTCTAATTCCCAACAATCATTCAGAATTGAGAAAGCAAGCACCACAAGATCCCCAAGTGAAAAAAAAAAAGAGTAAAATTGGCTCCATCTCCTCTGTAGTAAGGGGCAGCTACACGGAACTTCAACTTATGTTGAAGGATAAAACAAAGCCATTAGTCTTGATTGCCCATGAAATGTTGGGAAAACACCTTACACAAGTATATCAGAATTGTGTACGCTGCACCTCACCTCTGGTGTATCAGTCCAATGTGTGATTGCTTTCAAAAGAAGTGGCATGCGTGCCGGATGCAGCCAATCGAAAAGGAAACCATATGTTCGGCGACTACAAAATAGAACGAGGAGCAAAAAGAAAAAAAAAAAAGAAGAAGCATGCAAAAATTAGGAGGGTGTCTGCAATAAAATGCTATTTCAAAAAGAGCAAGGAGACCAACCTATTTGTAGCCATTGCGATTCCTCTGAGATCCCGCATCAATCCTATTAGCGCATATTTAACAGTATCTGAACGAAATATTGCATCAGCCGTTGCTTCCAAACTGACAAAAACCTTAATTGGGAAAACAAATCCGACCATTAAAACATGAACCAAGAACTAAGAAGCAAATACCAATCCATAGTATGTTTGAGAGCTAAGTCCTCAGTTCAACATAAGCATGGATATGATTTCCAGAACAGAACTTGGGAGAATGCCTGAAGATAATTAGTCCAGAAAATTCAACAAAACCTTTTATAGAATTTCTACCGGCAGACTTACTAAGTGAGGCTAAAATTTTGAGGGGAACACCATTGTGAGTATAAAAGATAAGCACTTGGGAGAAATAAAAAACCATATCAAAATTTCCAGAACAGAACTTACGAGAATGACCTGAAGATAATTTAGTCCAGCAAATTCAACAAAATTTTTTTATAGAACTTCTACAGGTAGACTTACAAAAAATGAAGCTAAAACTTTAAGGGGAAAACCCCTGTGATAATAGAAGATAAGAAATCTGGAGAAATACAAAACCACATCGAAAGAGAACTATTGTAGAAAATGAATTACATGCCTGCAGAAGAGGATCCATTGAAGATTTAAATTTCAAAAGGCTATCTTCCATGAAGATCAACAAGCCAATAGTGTAATAGAAGGTTGTTCTGCAACGAGAACACCTGTAATCCTCCAAAAAGTGGAAGTGCTCCCTCTGAAAAAGCAAATATCATGAATTAATTCCAAAAGTAAGGTTCCCAATATATAAACATCATTGAAGAGAAGAAGACATGGAAAGGAAAATATTAAAGTCACAGTTACATTATGATGTGAGATTATGTACTGAATAGTATCCAGCTTCAAAAGCAGCTTCCCCGTCATATATCTGCGCAAATTTCGCAATTTCATATAAAATACTAGAAATGGAACAATTCCAATTCTACCAATAAAACTAGGTAGAAATAAAACTAACCCAGTTGCCATTTCAGAAAAGAGACTTAAAGTATGATTGATAACCTCTTCACTCTGCAAATAGGGGCGAATTATGCATGAACTTTAAATAAAAGAACTATTTAACTGGAAAAACACTAGGAACAGTAACCTCAGCATAACACTTCAGATTTGTAGCAATCTTTTCAACAATAACATTCAATATGAGCAGATGATCATGAAGTCCAATAAGCTCAGATAATCGGGCATACAGCTGCTGCAAGAAAAGTGCAATTAACAATCAACAGAGGAATGTTTAAAACTTTCCACCAATGGTACAATATAATTTTTGTTTCTTCCCCCCACTTTCCAAATGTGGAAGTTCAAACTTTAAATTAGTTTACCTTAGAAGAATGCATTGCCTGATCTCCTACATAAGACTTTCTAAAATGTTGAAAGAACATCAGAACAGCACGATCAAGTCTTTGCTTGGTAACTTCACCATATCTCTGACAAGTGCAAGAGAACCCAAAGGATTATATACACAGCATAAGGATAAAAGACGGACTAGATGGAACAAAAAAGGCAGAGGTAACCTCAATCAGAAGAGATAAATAGGTAACAAGTCTGTACTTAAGGAACAACTAAGGATAAAATCCCACAATTTATATATTTTCAGCTCTGCCAGTGGCAGGGAAAGAATTTATAAAATTAACTCAATCTTTAAAAGGGCACATCTGAAAATAAAAGAGAAAAAACAAGAACAAGAACAAAATAAAGAAAGAGAAAAATTAACTAAAATTTTAGCAAACTTTTCTACCAACAACACTCCACTTGAATTTTTTTTGGCTGAGCCAGAAACTAATATTAGATACCAATAGCATGATAGAGTAAGATTTATTCTTCAATGACAAAGCCAAGAAACAAAATATGAAAGATTAACTAGGAATTAATAAGGCTAATGTATCTTCAACTGAAAATATAAAAAGATATTGCTTCTTCACTTGCAACGATAATCAATGAGGAGATCTGGCCTCATTCAACCAAAACAAAAGAAAGAATTAAAAAAAAAAAAGAAGAAAAAAAGGGAAGACCGCGGGGGGGGGGGGGGGTGTGGGGGGGTGGTGTTTTGTTGAACTCGCTGAATCGTTATAGTGGAAACGACGAGTTGACTTAAGAAGAAAGATAAATTTACAAAAGATTAGAATCATGAGAAGTTGAAAGTAGCATAAGTTGGAGATAAAATGAGAGAAGCAACCAAGATGGTCTAGCAATGTCAACGACTCCACACAGACTAATGAACTGGACAAATCCGAAGGTTACATGATCCTTATTGAAGATGTTGGCACCTTGTTAAGGTGACAATAAGAACAAAGTTAGCTCACATGAAGCAAGGAAAGATATGATGCTATTAACTAAGTGAATACAAAATTCACATGGCTACCTCCAAATATTGAGGACAAGGCTCTTTTGCAAAAATTTGGAAGACTGGAGCGCCTACTAAAGTGGCATTTTTTGTTTGGACAGCAGCTAGTGATTCCATCCTTACTATGGATAATTTGGTAAAGAGAGATTACAAGCATACAACTTGGTGTTGTATGTATCACAGGGCAGAGGAGTCGGTGGACCATCTTCTAATTCATTGTGATGTTGCTCATACATTGAGGTCCTTGTTATGTATTATATTCGGGGTTCAGTGGATGATGCCAGCATTGGTTCTTAGTTGCTTTGCTGTTGGGATTCAGGCTGTAGGAAAAAGCGGAAGAAGAAAGCTTGAAGAGTCGCTTCGTTGGGTGTGATGTGATGCTTGTGGAGAGAGCAGAAAAGACACACTTTCGAGGATACTACCTCTACAGTACATAAATTAAACATGAATTTTTTCCATGGCTTCCTTTTTTGTGGTGTAAAGAAATTTTTTGTGAATCGTCTTTTGCTTTTGTTGATTTCAAAGGAGAGCTCACCTTCGAGTTGAGCTTTTTTTACTTTGGCCCTCTCTTTCGTATAGAAGTTGCGCCCCTTTGCCGCCTTTTATAGAATATATTTACTTATAAAAAAAAAAGACGTTGGGCTATTAAAGCAGAATTTTCTTCAATTCTTAAAAACAAATAAACTATGCTCTTCAGTTGCAATATGAATCTATTAGAGCCACATTGCATAGTACTAGATGAAGCATATCTAACATTGATAAAAACATTTGATATAAATGCGTAACAATCACTTTTTCATTTTTGCAAAAGAATATGGAAGGTACATGTATAATTGATGTGTCCTTAATTACAGGTAATGCAGTCCACAAGAAGCCCAAGAAGCAGCAATATTGAAGGGGAGAGAAATTCGAAACTGGTCTGATTTCAAAGCAGTACTCAACTAGGACCTTCCACAGTCAAGTTTAGCTTCAGTCCTACTTTTTGCTTGCTTTAAGTTAATCTACAGTTGGTTCATTTTTATACAGGTTTGGTTATGTTTTAGGGTTGTGGTATTTTATAAGTTTAAGATTTTAAAGACATGAGCTGTGGCAGTGACCCACAAGTCCTAGGTGAAGTTATATTATTGGGTCTTTATCCATGGGTACTTACAAAAAAATAAAAGCTCTTTATATATAGTTTCTTCACAACCTCAATTGGGATTTTTAGAAATCTACATACAGCTATGTACTCTTTCTAAATTTAATAGAGATAGTTTGCTAAATTTTCAAGCTAAAGGTTTCTTGCGACTGGGTCATAATTCTAACCCAGGGGTCATGCCTAACATAACCTAGGTGTGATGCCTTGCTGCTTCTTTTAGTCATTTCATGTATATTCCTACTCTTTATCACCCATTAAACTCCACACCTTCTCAACCAATTAAACCTAGCAGCATAAAAGTACAAAACCAGCAAAACTACTGCTCACAAGCACCAAAATACCCAATATTTCACTTCTCTTTTTAAGCAAATCTCTGAAAATACATAACCCTTTGTTACACCAATTTCAAACCCTAAAAGTCCACATCTTCAAAAATAGTCACTCCCAAAAGATCCTCTTTAAGCAGTAAAAACTCAGAGCTTGTAGCATCTGTTGTGTGTCAATTTTGGACAGTCTCCAATTGTTTTCAGCATTTTATTGAGCCCATAAATAGGAGATTTACGAGTAAAATGCATATAAGACTGAAAGGAATATACTTTGAAGGGAAAAACTTTTGGCAGAGCTTTCGGGCGCCACCCCCCATGTGCAAAACACAACCCTTTTAATCGTCTCTATCTTCATCTTTGTTCTCTTGTATTTGAAAAGCATCGCTCATGTCCGCTCATGCCCTTCTCTCCTCTTCTCTGCTTCCTTTCCTCCCTCTTCTCTCATAAGCAAGAGGCCCAGAAGCTGCTGTTGCCCCCTCCTCTTATCTCTTGCTTCTCCCACTTTCTCCTATCTTTCTTCTTCTTTACATATTACTAAATAATCAATAAAGTTATTAGATCACCCCGGTTAGAAGAAATTAATGAAGATTAGTCGGATCATCAAGGCAATGCATTTTACCCTTGTAAGGATAGGCTTAACTTGTAGGGTGCTGAGGTCTAAATCCTTTTCGAAGTTTTGAAGAAACTATATATTTAAGGAAACCCGAAAAGTTGCACCAGTTCAACACTAGTTTAAATAAGATTTCACAAATCAGGACAATGCACCTTTTCTTTCATCACAACCAGCATTTCCCATACCAGCACTAAATTTCAAGGAGTTTTACTGGTCTTCCAGAAAAATAGCCACCCAATAGTTAATAGTGAAATTGCAATGGTCAGACAGGTCAAATAAAAGCTAATTACTGTTACTTGGTATAGGACAAGCAATTAGAATTATCATTCAACTTACTTTTCAATGATCAACAAGATGCTTAAAGCAAAACACTGAAAATACTCGAAACTTGCAAATAGTAGTTGACAAAATCTCATTTTCTTTATTATAAGTAAATAATACTCAACAAAATCATTAGAAAACTTCAAGAAAGAGACCTTAAGTATATGCAATCCATTAAGAATCAAAACCTAAGAAGTACGGATATAGATACGGATACAGATGCAGATACGGATAAAGACTCATATATTGACATGGGGACTTCCAAAAAATGAGGACATGAGACTCAGCAAAAAAATATATTTTTATCTGCTGTATATAAGAATGTAACATCCATAAACCACAAAGAACAAGATGAAAACAACTAAATAAGTTCACAATAATAATACAACTAACAAGTTAAGAATTTGAAGAATTGGAGTTAGGTGTATGTTTTGACGTTTTAAAAGTTTTGAAATTTATAAATTCAACTCCATTTAGTACTTTTAACAATAACATTTCAACCTCACCATGTCCCAAAACATGTCCAACAAAAAGATAAGCGTGTCCCCCACTCGTCCAGAACGTGTCCATTCAGAAAAAAAATATTAATAAAACTATTGAACACACCAATTGGCGTGTCCGACAGCTGTCTTGCTGTGTCCGAGGAACTTGCCTGACACATAAACAGCACCCTAAACAGTGTCCATGCTTCCTAGATCCAAACAGATAAAACTTATTAAAGAAAATCAAAACCTATAAATATCCTCCATTAAGCATGGGAAGTGTTGATAGGAAGAACTCTTGAAATATGCATATATTATAAAGCAAAGTCCCATAATCTGTTAGTCAAAGAAGCGGATTCCTGAAAGTCCACTACAATTTACATGCCTAGCATTGTAGTACATATTAATATAGCAAATACTTTTACCCTTGTGTCAAGTCTTGTTATCCTGAAGTTAAACGCAAGCACAGAGATGCAGTGTGAACAAGATCGTACCTTCACTAAAATAAAATGTTGCATACATACACATGCTGATGTAATACTAATGCATGTATATGATTCCAACTCGTTATTAATAAAATGCTGCATTCATACACATGCTGATGTATTACTAATGCATGTATATGATTTCAACTCGTTATTACAATAACATTGATTTATTTGACAGATTCGTGTTTTAATTAAATGAGATGATTTAAAAACAAATATCATGTGCATATATATTTATTTCTGTGAATAGTAAAAGTCAAAAGATTGTTTCATTATAAAGCTTATATTATATATTGCACTAAAAAACTAAAATAAACCAAATGAAAATCCTTTCTATTGAATACCTGACTATGCAATCCCCTATCAGTGACATTTATCAAGCGCAATACACGTGCTGAAAGTTCTGCATCACGTGTTTCATGTGATTCCGCACTGAGAAGAGAAGTAAAACAGGATGAGAAACATAATGAACTCCTGAAATGTTTCGCTACAATTGACAGGAGTATAATTACCTTAATCCACTAAGCTGCTTTGTCTTAAGAATAGCCGCAATTATATGCACAATCCAAGCAAGTTTGGCTTCAATGACAAGAAGTTCATTATTATCTGCAAGGGCCGGGAGGTTTACTGCTTCCTGTACAAATGAAATTAAAGTACTTGGAAGGATCATAATCATCACATCGAAAATTTCTCAGATACCCAGACAATTTGTGGAATTGTACAAAATGCTACTAAAGCATACCATATACATTTGCAAGATAGGATCAGTAATCTGCACTATATATGCGCTAGAGGTCTCATACTGTAACCAAATGAAAGATTTTTAAGTCAACAGAGAGATACAAAAATTGAAAGACCTTTAACCACAGAAGATATGCAAGAGTAGGAGATTCAGTTTCATAGTTAACAGACATAGTGAAGCATCAATGAATCTGGACCTGAAATCTGCAAAGGTAGGGAATGCATTCAAGCTGATCCTGAAGAAGTTCAACATTGTCAAGTGGGTCCTCCGAGAGATCATCCAATAATCCAGCCTGCAACAAAACAAATAATAAATAAAAGAATAATGTAGAACTGACTATTCAGTGGAGTTAAATCTCAATGCATCTGAAACAGCAAGTGTAATCTAACCTGAATAGAATCAAATTTAGAGGAGATAAAATGCTCTATGATCTTAGGCACAGATTCATTTAGTAGGTTTGGCGCATTGCCCTTCAAGTACGGTACAGATGTCACCAATCTAGACCATAGCCCAAGAAGGTAGTACACACTGCTGCTTGCCCACTGGTAAAAGGCAACAATTCAATAAGATTCATACAAGAAAAAGTCACATAGGTATAGACAAGAGTGTAGCTACAGGCTTTCTGATCTACTAAAAAGTTAAGAAGACCAAATAACCTGCCATGACCGTAGGGACTTCAATGTGAACTCTGTTACTAAGCTTATCCAACTACTGTAGCCCTCCATGTTCACAAGCTCCGACAACTGTATTTCATAATCACAAAACCATAAGCAACAAGAACCTTTAAGTCAAAGTAAACTGGACAACGATATACAATAAGCCATTTGATTTCATTCTGATATGAATGGATCAACTTGATTGACACATTTTACACAAAATTTCTTCCAAGCTAAATGATTTCTTGGTGACAACATAGAAGTGATAAGAAAATGAGCACAAATGTGGAGACAATCAAGAAAAACATGATATGGGTCTTTTTGTTATTTATTTTAATAAAGGCTGTATTCAAGAAGACCTCCGGTACAGGATAGGACCTGTTATATTTTAGTCCATAGATGAGCATCTGCTTAGTGATCTTTGGCCATCTTCTATAACTTGAACATGAACAACATATTGGCAATGATTGATTAGGGGATTAGGGGCTTGGGCTTGGAGATTTTATCCCCAAGGACCCACAATTCCATCATTTGCCAAAATAAATAAATAAAAGAATGGGATTACAACTCCGGCTGGGGATGCAATCCCCAAAAACGTGGGATATGGAATACCATAGTTTTTTTTTTTTGGGGGGGGGGGGTGGGTTTGTTTACATTTGCCACAACTTGGGATAAGGTGCAAAAAGACAGTTTTGCCCATCCCTCATGTTATATGTTATAGGTTTTGTATTAACACATTGTATTATATATTACAATATATACCCATTAGGTTATATTTTATACTATACTAATAATATAGTACATCAGAATAATATATTATATTAAAATTAATTTTTATTTCATAATAAATAATATTTGTAACGCAGTCAATAGATCACCTTCTTTACGCTTGTCCAATTGAGACCATGAAGCACATAAATATTGTTTCATTAGTTGTTGTGCCAACATTTGATCACCCACTGTTCAGACAGGAAAACGGAATACAAACATAACTATTTAACAAAAAGAAATCTTAGCAGGTGCTGAAGTACAAATGCTTCAACAGTCTCCTGCACAAGGTAAAATTTTAATTCACCAACATACATTAGACTATCAGAATTGGATTTTAAGATGGCTTTCCAATCTTAAGTTTCGTTTGCAGGGCAAAACAAAGGATTTGTAGCAAGTGCCTTTTCATAGATGAAAATGTTTATGCAATTGTAGGTTAAAGCATTGGTGAGGACACTGAGGAGAAATGAAAATTTTCAAGATCTATACATACAATTTGGAAGAAGTACATAGCTGCACCATGAAATAAAACGCCCATCCATCAAGGCAGTTGGGAAAACATCGCAGAAGCAAACTTCTTTTATTATGCTTCTTGAAGAGAATTTGAAATCAAATATGAGAGATATAATTCAATAATTATGTTCCACCATTAGTTTCCCGAAGTTTGTCCATCAGACTTTTCCAATAAAAATGACATATTGATACATGTCATCTCTCTACAACTGGGGTTATCTCAAAAAGAATGAGTCAGAGATCACCAATAGCAGTGAACTCTGTCAGGGAAAAAATATGGAAGAAATTCGAGAACCACAAGAGCTAGTAGATACTCTAGATTTTGTTGTTTCATTTTTTTTGTTTTTGTTTTTTGAAGCACCTTCTCTAATAATGATGCACGTAAGTGAACAATCAGACCTGTGCACCATTTTTATGACATGAAGAGACACAGAAAGCAGTCAAAGAACTACATAACAGTGGAATATTATCACATCTCTACATCAAGTAATCAATGCATTGATATTCTATATACCACTCTTAAGAAGAGCACGCAACTACAAACAAAACATAAAATTCACAATGTTCCAAACATTTTGTCAATATTGTTAATCTGTTAAATATGGAAAATATAACTTCACAATTAGTAGCAAACTTCACACCAAACAAAGACTAGTGACTACACAACAAGAAATCAATTTCAGTAGTCCCAATGAATACAGAACATTACAGAAGTTCAACATAAACATGTTTGTGATGTGCATGTATCTGTTGAAATGTACACACACACGCATGAGGGCACGCATACAAACATAAGCAGAGAGAGAGAGAGAGAGAGAGAGACCTGGTAATTCACTTTAAAGCGCCCGAGAAGACGGCAAAACTCGTGATAATTATCATGATCAGCAAGACCTACCCCCCCAAGCAAAACATAGAAGTCAATTTCTCAACATGGGAAGGAAAAATATAATTTCTCCAGTACCAGGACAGGTTAAACTGAGTGCAACTTTTATAACTTTGAAAGTTTCCAATCCATAACAGTGAACTTTTATTTTTTCCTTTAATTCCACAACTAATCTTACAGGAATCTTCTCCCATTCACAAGGTATTTTAAGCTTTTCTCAATATGATACCAAGTACCAACATATAAAATGGCCACTTTAAAAAGATGACATATTGGAAATAAATAAATATAAGTGTTTGACTGAATTCATATGTGTAGAATGGAATAATGTATTATTCAACAGCAGTTGGCAACTAAGTAAATTAATTGGCCTATAAAATTTTGTTTAGGGAAAAGCTTTAAAGTTCTTTATATGTTACCCTTAATGAAGAAGCTTTTAAAATCATATTAGGCTTATGCACTTCACAATTCAGCTTTGATGACAAAGGATTAAAGCTTTATGAGATCTAAGGTACATTCATTGGTTTCGACTCCAGTGCTTTCATCACTTAATCACTCAAGCTTGTCCATCAATTAATTCCTTCTTCATTAATCTTAAGCTCCACTACGATTTGTCCTAATTTAGTTTCAGATGCTTTTTCTCCCCCTCCTCCTCCCAGTCCAGCCTCTGATGGTAGTGTATTCCAGAGAAAGTGTCAGTTGAGAGTAGCAAAAATGTTATACTGGAAAGCATGCCTGCTGGCAGGCTGGATTAGTTTTGCTTTCAAGTATAATCAAATTCATCATGTGACATGTATAATCAAGTCAGGCACGCTGGATCATCTGCTTTCAATAGCTGTTTATTGCTCCTTGACTAGCTATGAACTGACTTGGTTATACATGTCTGATTTTGTGACAATTCCAAACTCAGAGACGCAAGGGTTAAGAGATCTACACAAGGAAAGCATTAGCATCTCCATGTTCCAAATTTTGCCCAAACAATCACCACATGAAAGGAACTTTGACCCATGTCTACAGGGAAAGAGAACTTTACTACACTTTTCAGATGGAACAAAGAGTGATTAATCAGACTATTTAAAAGAAATAACTAACAGTAAAAACAATGACAAATTCAATATAAATTTGCACAACCAAACCAAATTATAAATAGGCACATACAAAGCAAGAGAAGATGGGACAAATTGTTGCATATTAGTATAATTCTAGAACAACAATAGAGGGGAAACATAAACAATGCTCGTGCTTCTCAGTACATTGTATAGCTTTCTTTATTGGTGGTTTTTATTTTTTACAATTAACTCCACTTTAAAAAACTTCACTAATGATGGAAGAATTTTTAAAGAAGGACATACTAATCAAACCGAAATTTCTATTTACAAGCTATGCATACTCCTATTTACCTTTCCCCGTTTCCAAAATTTCTTTCGTTCCTGTCATTAGGTGAGCTAAATATTTAAGCCGTATAGTATCATTTGTGAACAGGGATCTTCTCACAGAAGCCAGCCGTACCAAGCACTCCAAAGCCTGGAAGCAAAACTAGTGAAATTACACACATCTAATAGAAAGGTGAAATAACAACCCAATACCCACATTCATACATCCAAAAGTATGTATTTCACAAATTATACACAGAACCACCCATGCAATGATTAAACTGAACCAAATATCAAAAGTTTCAATGACTTTTTATGTGAAGGTAAATTGTAGAAGGTTCAATAGCTCAACTAATAGAAATCAAGTAATTTCACAGCTAGGGTAGGAAAGAACCAACGCAAATCATGGTACTAACATTAACAGGGCAATAAGAATAGTTCCAAATTATATGACCCAAAACAATGCCGGGACAAAATTCGTTAATAACCAATAAATAAACATGATTAAAAATTAAAAATCAGTAACTCAATGGACATGAACCAGGATAACTGAAATGCATCCTGGAAGAAACATAAAAGACCAAGAATTAACATTATGCGACTAGGCACATAACTTTCTTAAATGCAAATATCTGGGAATGATGACAAAAGGTAGCAAGTTAGCAACCCAGGGATAACTTCAAAGTGGAGCAATCTAACAATGTATAATAGAAAGGGAAGAATATAAAGTCGAGAAAACATAAGATGGATCAGAAGCAGTCAAATGATATGGCACTCATAAAGATCTGATTAAGTTGGCTAATCTATACATGTTGATAATCATGTCAAATGCTAGTTGATTAAAGGGCCAAAATAGCTAAAAGTAAATGTTGTGGGAAGGATTACTAGAACAGCAGTCTTGGCTGCTTTCAGGTTCACTCAAAATGCCCTCAAAGCAATCAAATAGCTCTAGCAATAGCACTTGTCAAATTTGTGAGCAAACAAAACCAAGACCGAGACTAGAAATATAGATGAGTTTGAAATGGAGGAGGAAAAGATTGCAAGTTCCAATAATTTTATTTTTTATAGGCACTGGGAAGGGTGCAAGCCTGGCATACAGATTGTATGCCAGAACAAACCCCTATACATTCAAGTATCTAAAGTATCTTTATGCGAAATATGCATCAAGGACACCAGACTCAACTATACAAAAAATTAAAGTTTTACTCCATCAAAAGACTGCCTTTTCCACTGCCTCCAAAGACACCAGACACCATCAAAAGAGTGCCTATTCCACTCCACTCCAGATTTTGTGTATGTATGCACATAGTTGCCGGGAAACTCATTTCAAAGAGGGAGGCGTGTTTCCGTTTTGAAATTTTGGGAAACGTTTCATAAACCCTTGGGATACGTAACGGAAACGTTTGAGAAATGTTTCGAAAACTCTTTGAGAAACTCCACCATAAGAAAGGTGGAAGAAGATGAAAGAACAAGATAGCAGAGTCTGTAACTTTTTATTGTCCTAACAAATGACAAAAATTATAAATAGAGAAAAACAGCAATTTGTTACAAAGGTTAATTAAAGGCATAATATGTAGTGTCACAAGCATGGAGTTAATTTGTGTCACACATGACCAGCGAACACCATCCAAGGGCATCAGAAATAAGATTAATCACATAGCTCCATTTCCATTTCTGACAATGTGGTCTCAGTCGCTGAATATGTATGCATGATATATTGTGCAACCACATAAGGGATGCAACTTAAAAGAGCCATGCAACACTAATCAAAACAATCAACAAATAGTTGGTCAATAAAGAAAAACATGACATTGATTCAGAAACAGGACATTCCACTCAATCTCTCTGACACATTAACCAATCAGCAAGTGTTCATGTATTCGAAAACCAACAGCCACATCAAACAGATGAATGAAAACTTACCTCCCTAGGAAGAGGGGGTTTAGTGGTAGCATAATAATCAAAAAAGATCTGCAGTGTCGAGGGATCCTCAATGACTGGCTTCCAGGAAGATGGAATCTATATGGCTCAAGGCACGAATATTTCAAAAGTGAAAACAAGAAATAGCAAAAACTTTACAGAGGAAATTTATCTTAAAGTGCCTTAGCACAATATTTACTACAGAAAATGTTAAATGCACCTGAACAGAGCCAAAATCATCTGAACTTTCATCAAATGATGTCCCAACAAAATCAAACGATAAACATTTGAGGGATAATGAAAGAGCCGGTTCTTGTAACTTGCTTCCAACTGCATATTAATTATTAAAAAATACCATTCTAATCACCAAAGAAATTTTTAGGGAAAAGGCCACAACTAGTACTCTAATCACAGAGTAAGCATGTTACCATCACTTTTAAGTTGACATAGTGAAGTCAGAGATATTCGGAATATCTGAAAAAGTGATTGATCCCTGAATGAGCAAGCCACCCTACGATGATGGGTAGAAGGCAATCCTGGATTTGGCTGGTTATTCATAAGCAAAAAAACAAGTATTAATACAGAGAAGTTCATCAAAAGATGTTATTGGCAGAATGAAAATAAAATCAATGCCATCACATATATCAGCAATAAACAAACATGATGCAATATTGAAGTACCACAAACTAATTGCACTGCTGGTTCAGGAGAAAATTACATCCATAAAGCCAGATAAACAAAAGTGAAAGCTATAAAGTTAACTAATGAAAGTTAAGCTATTCTTACTGTATCTTAATTGACAATATGGCAATAAGTTGATTTGCATTGTTAATGCATTCATGATTCAACTATGCGACATGTAGCAACTCATAGTGCAGCAGCAATTAAATATGGGCCAGTTTCTACAATCAAACCTATTACTGATTTCTTTTATTCCAATTGTTTTTTTTTTAATTTTTTAATCAGTAGGATCGGTTAAAATTGCATAACCCAACACAAAAAGATTGTAAATAAGGTTTTTCCCATTATGAAATGTGCTTTCTACTTGAAAAGAATTAGAAAAGAGTTTTGTTGAAGGCAAAAAGGCCTGTAGAGGTCACTTAGTAATAAGATTAATTTTTCCAGGTTTGTTAGTATGGTCCAACAACAAAATGTACAGCCAATGGCCAATAACCCCAGCCTGCCAGCAAATGACAACTTGAAACCCAGCTTTCAAAATGGTTTACTAGTATTACCCATTTACATAAGTACGATAAATAAATATGATTAAAAAAATGTCCACACGAAGGCATAATTACCTATCCTGCCTACTTTTTTTTAGCGTGGCACAAAAATAAAGGAACCTAGAACATGACAAAAGTTTCACCTATCGTAGTCAGGCTACAAGCCGAACAAACAAAAGTACACTAACCAGTGTTATTCCCGCCTTTGCGGGTGCTAGGAGCAAGAAACTCAGTACAATGCCATACGGCATTATATGGACAATGCAGGTTGCCCCTAGGATTGAACCTACGTCCCCACACTTCACAAGTGAGCTTTGACACAATGACAGAAACAGTTTACATCTGTTTCTACTTGCTTGAATTTTTGTTTTCTCTTTTTTTTTTTTTCGAGGAGCCCGGCCCACTGAAGAAACCCATTGAGCCCAGCCCATAGCTGAACCGCCTCACCCCCATGCCCCTCACAGGGCTTGAAGCCCTGACGTCCCCTGGGGGAGTGACGGGATCATGCCATCTGAGCTAACTGTCGGATTGACCAAGGAAGTTGTCTTCTTACTTAGGCAATGGAATTGGCTTAGGGAGTGGAAAAACAATTTGCATATAGTTCTTACAGACTAGGAAGTTCCAAAATAAGCAGTTTTAAAGAAGCAAAGGGGATAAATAAAAAGGAGTCCAAGCTGATCCACTGCCATGGTATAGCAGCAAAAACAGGCAAAATCAACTAGGAGAGACAAGTGAACCTAACAACCCAGTGAGAAACAGGTGAACCTCACAAGATGGACTTACAATTGAGGTGCGTGAAGCCATCCTCTGGAAGAGTAAAATCGTGTTCTTTTGACAATCCGGGCCACCTTGGCACTGGAAATATTTCCCATGATCACCATGGTACTATCCTCTTATCTTTCTCAACACAGATGGACTGAGAATTTGCAATGTGTAGCTCCTGGTTCTCCTAGAAGGCATTCACAAAGCCCTTAAGATCGGTTTTGTTGATTTCCTTGATGGGGGGAGGCTTTGAATTTGAGGATGGATATAATCCCTATCTCTTGGCTCCTGCATCTAGATCATTTCATGCTTGAGATTGTGTACTTATTTGCTTCTTAGAAATCAAGTTCCCAGTAGAATCCTCAATTAGTTCATGATACTCTTTTAACTTTTTTAACAAAATGGGGTGCTATTAAAAAATTTGCATTTAAAAGGTAATTTGTTTGCATGAAGAAAGCAATTTTATCCTCCAGAGCACATATGGTAGGATTTGATAGGGGCTGCAGATTCCATGTTCATGGTGTATTCAAGACTTGCAGTTCAGTTTAGGTTTGCACAATCCTTGCACTCTTCCTAAGCCCTTCTTGCTTTGAATTGCAAATAACTTGATTGGTCACACACAAAATCAAGTCCAGAAATGCATGCTAAACTTATGGTAGTGTTAATTAGTAAACCATTGTAAGCATAAGGCTCAATCAAAATTGTAGCTAAGAAGCAAAAGATTATAAAATACACAGGATGAAAATTATGTATGCATGAAGTAATTTAATAGAACTAGAAATAGAGGTAAGTAAGCAGTCAACTAACATGGGAGAAATTAAAGTAAATCAAATTAAAGTAAATGGATAAAGTAAAGAGCGTAATAAGTGCCGCCCAATTAGCGATACATTTAAGAATAGCCATCCTCCAATGGACAGAATGAAAGCAAAGAAACACGTCCAATCCCTTTTTACCCAATCATACATCTATCTCAATAACCAGACTTTAGGCACACTCATTATGAATAGTGAACGTGGTACTAAGTAGAAGATGAAAGATACGAGCTAAGATAATTTTGGGATGTGTATCAAAGACAAACCATTGCCCCCAGAAAGGTGTCACATGGTTAAATTGACAACTTCCCAAGAATGAGGAGAAGATAGAAAAGAATCCACACTGCGGTATCACAAAGTTTACTAAAAAAATGGCCTTATATTTGAGCCAAACGGAGGAAGACAATCAATGCAACCTCCTCAAGTAATTGAAACAAAGGCTTTGTTGAGGTAAGTCAAAATGAAAAGGAAAAGAAAAAAAAAAAGATAAATAGAAAATGAACCAAAAGATCCTTTTCAAGTAGAAAACAAAGTAAAAGGGGGCAAAAGGATTATTATCATTATAAGTGCAATGTGGTGCTCCCAACACCTCTGAGAATAGAAGCCATGAACACTATTAGATGACCACAAACTTATACCTATAAGGTAAGAGACAACAAAAATAGTTCTTTTTTTATATTGTACCCCTTTAGTCAAGAAAAGTACAAAGGACTAAGAAAGGTGGGAATATTTATTCCACAACCACTACGGTCTTGGTCCAAATGGTGAGAAGAACTAACTTGTGAAAAAGCACTTAAAAAGTTGACAAATGCTCCTTAATATCAGACCATGAGCACAGGAGTAACTCTAAAAGAAGCAAACTAACAAGCCATTTAGAAGCAGCCCAAAATTATATGAAGGGAGAAGTTCCGAGATACAAGTAACCATTATAACCAGTTCAGATGATAAACTATGAAGATACTATAAAGGGAATTAGCAAAATGGAACAAAATATGCCCTCCAAAATCTTCTATAGCAGATATTAAGGCTAACCTGATTCATTTCACTAACAAGCTGGTTCAAAATCTTCAAGCCAATGGCATAATGAAATGTTGCCTGCAGGAAGCAAAGAGCAAAATGAATAAAAAAAAATAAAATAAGTTTGTGAGGAAGCTCGTATCTACAACGTTTTAAAGACTAGAGCTGATGCTAAATACCTAAAATATAATAAGTACATATTAAACTCTCTAAGCAAGTAAAACAATTATTAAAACATAAAGCACATAGAGAAAAAGTAGGCTTGGTTGCCAACTCTCTAACAAGTAATATTATAAGTCCTTGAACTGTATTTCCTGACTATTTTCAGCAGTAAATTGAGGGAATGAATTTCTTTCAAATTTTGTTATTCAAATCTCTGCCACCACCTTTTTAATGTTATATATTCAATGGGTACAAAAAACTTCATATCCTTGTTTCTTGTGTTTTTTCCCCAATTTCGAACATACCATAATGTAATTTACTGCAGAATATTTAATGCAATACAGCGTAAGGTAATTATCAGAGCAACATACAAGATGACAGCCTTGTAGAGTAACTACCTGAGAAGCAGACAATGCTTCAAACAATTTACCTATTTCAGAAGAAATTTATGACTTCTGGACCACCCAAACTCTAGAACATCACTCAGCAACGCACAGCTCGAAGATCAATGCATAGCTTAAGATCTAGACCCTAAAACTAAAAATGCAAGCTCATCCTTAGTATGCAGATCAGAAGATATAATGCCAGAGAAACACACTGAGGAGTGAGGTCATGCACGATGCACCTGCCAAACAATCACAATAATCCCCCTTATCCTTTTTCTTGAAATCATTCGAAACACCAAACAAAATATAAAGTAGATAATGAATATTTGTAACAATATACACCAAAAAACTTCCATCAAATACACCACCCCTGACATTTTGTAAGAAACATTCAACAGGATCTGCATTATGCACCTCATATCAAACTAAATAAAAAATAGAATGACTTGTCTCATCGTTTCTCTTCTGATTTCTTTCTCAACAAATCAAAATTCATTTAAAAAGAACTGCAACTTGCCCGGAATGAAAAGTGAACGATTCCAATTACATGCTTATCCCCTTCCCCTAAGCCATTCCAGATGCTCAAAACTTCATAGTAGTGGATAATATCTAGTCCTACAAATTCAATGATGGTACAGAACTCTTTATCCACTACGGGCGAGCATTACCTTTGCCAATCAGTACTGTTACATGGAGTTTACCCACTTTTGAAGGCCTCTGCAATGTTCCTGAAGCATTTTCAGACAAAGTTCTCCTTGGCCAGTTCTAGAATTCAACAATTAGCTATTGTTGGGTTACAGAAACCAAGCGTCTTTGGGAATGTAAAACTAAGGCTATATGTACTAGTATCCATCAAGAAATTATTTTGACCTGTGAAAAAATGTGGAAAATTTACGTTATAGATTATTTTAATTCTATGTTATATCTTTTCATTCTTACCTACTCACTAGCTGTGACTCTATGACACACATGCATTGCACCTGAACACCTCATCAACACAATAATGAGCAATAAATTAATACCGATTCTAAACACAAGTAACACTTCTTGTCAAGATGTTCTTCGCAGGATCTGTTTTTAAGTTGTTGATTGAGGCTTTGGTCAAAGAGAGAGGATCACCAGCAAATGACCCTCACTCTCACTCCATGCATCTTTTTTAACCAAGATTTTCTATTAAGAAGACTCAAAATAAAAACACCTACATAAAAAGAACTAGAAAGCCAATCCTTTTCCAGATGTATGATCCTTTAGGTGACAATCTCTTGTTGCTTTTTATAAGAGACTAAAAAAATAATAGGAAAGGAAAATCATATAAAACCAAGAACCAACACCATAATCTTCCACACTAGTTAAAAAACTTGACTTACAAATTTTTTCATATTTTTTTCTTTTTGGAACAACTACAAATTCAATTGGTATTTCTAGAAGTTAGGGTAAAAATATTTACCCAATTGATGTTTCTGAACTTTTTCATTAGATGTCCATTTCACTAAGTGTATGTCAACAAGGTCCATATATGCTAATCTCAAAGGTAATGATCTCAAGGAGAAATGTTTACATACATAACAAGATTTTGAAAATAAAAAATAAAAAAAATAAAAGATGAATACACTCAATTGCAAAGCTTTGACACAAACAACATGAAATTAAAAACTTGTAATGCAAAAATTACATCATAGAAAGACTGGATGAAAGGCAAAAAAGGAATATTGAAGATTTCCTTCCCACGCCAAAACACAGCTTTCAACTTTCAAATACTTTTATAGATATTAACAAAATAGATTATGAGCACTTCATTAATTTTCTGGCCAGTTGGTTTTTTTCTTTTTTACAAGTACAAGGATTTTATAAGTGCTCAAAAAATATTATGACAGCTCTTTATTATTATTTTCTTTGACTCACTTGATTTTAGTGTTTATTTTCTCATTAAATTGTACTTAGGATTATGACCTATTGAGTTGAATTGAGTTGTGGGTATAATTGATGTTCCTTTGTTTAAATCTATTTTCCACTGTGAGAATTGGGAAGCTACCCCAAAGGTATTGATCTTCTAAAATCTATCTATGAGTTACAAGGTCCATACGATTGACTCTAAAATCAAATACTGAATCCATAACTCTTCAAACAGTTCACTTTTAAAAATTGAAACCTTCTTATTGGATGATCATGATACTTCATGAAAACCATAACTCTCACTCATCAAAAAACAATATCTCAATAAGATAACAAAGTGAAAAATCGATGAATACTAACTTGAATCGTAACATATGATGGTACCTTAATTTGGTAAAATAAGGCACCAATTAATTGAGAAAAAGAGTTAATAGTTCTTCTGATTTCATAAATTACTTGATATAGAATATTTAGCTTAATACTGACATATTAATATCTATAAAGTGGGAACATTATTATCCAGAAAATGTTTTACACTTCCAGAGACTTTTATGAGTATCATAAAGTAGATAGTTTTCACTTATCATAAAAAAGTAGAATAGACAGTTTTAACATCCAAAAGTAGGGAAGCTCCTATAGGGGTAAGTTAACAAAGTCATTAAAGTGAGCAACTGATAATGACAATGTAGCACGGTATTTATTGCGCTAACAATTAGAGCTAACTTTTGACGCACTAACAATGTAGAATTTTTTTAGATAAGTGGGCACCAAAATACGACGCATGTCCATGAAATTCCTTTTTTATGTAGTACTTAAAACTCTAAAAGACACATGGCGCATTTTAGTGCCGTGCTTGTGTAAAAAAATTCTACACTGTTAATGCATCAGAACTAAACTCTTAACGATTATGGTAGTTCTTATTCATTTAGGCTTCTTTTATTGAGGTTTTAATCCTGAATTGAGACAAGTTTGATTTGTGTTAAGAGTTATTTTTCTTGGGGTTTTAATAAGAATTACAAGCTCAGCACTGCACTTGAAATCGTGATTGCTTCCGTTTTCTCTTTTTCCCTTCTCTCATCTTATAACTCTTAACTTTCTTCTTACTCTCATCTTTGATTTCTCTACAATAAAGACTGCATGTTGTCTTATACTTCGAACAAACTTTAAAGTATCAAACGTCCTCAACTGTAATTCTCTTTCTCAACCATCACTCTATCAAATACTAAACCACCCTAATTTAGCCAAGCTTAATTCCCTTTGGAAGTGCTGGAATCCCCAATTTGTTTACATCTTGAGGTGAAGTCCATCCAATAAGAATTGCTTCAGACAGAGGCTGGTTAGGATGCTACAGAAATTGCCCTTTCTGTGGAGAGCTCCCAAATCTAGTAAGTATAGTCTAGGGGACCAAAATCAACATTTGATCAGGATGTTCCACCTGTCACTATAATGTAGGACATGCCTAAAAAATTTTGAGAGTAACGCTGCCTACGGTGAACATGATGGGTCACAAGTCTTTCTGAAAAAATGAGTTATTAAATAAAGGCCAAGTGAACAAAGGAAATGGGTAGGGGTATGGAGCTTTAGGGGGTGTTTGGACAGCAGCTTAAAAGCTACAAGCTACAGGCTTTAGGTTATTTCCAAAAGCATCTTTTTTATGTGGCTTTTTACAAAAATGTGTAAAGTCTATAAGCTCCTTTTTTAAGTGGTGGTTTAGTAAGCAGCTTTTTAGGGGGTAAGCCAAACAATATTTCAAAAATAAGCTATAAGCTAGAAAAATAAGCTTTGTCCAAACACTCCTTAGTTTTAGGATGATGATAAAAGAAATCCAAGGCTGGTTGTGACTGAAAAAATGAATCTGATCCCAGATAAGGAAGGAAAGAACGAGAATCTTCTAATATTCATTTAGTAATCACACCCTAATATTAGGTTCATCAAACATCATACAATTTCAAATTCACTAAAACTCAATGCATTACATATTTGGCACTTTTTGTCATATCATTGTTATCCAGAAAACTTAAAAGAAAATTACTATATGAATAAAAAGACGACATTGATATTTACAAGCTGTTAGACTGCTCCTGCCTGTAAAATTAGGAGTCCAAAAATTGACCAGTAAGACTATTCTAAAATTACAAACAAAAGCAAAAACCCAATAATTAAATTTAAGACATAACTAATAGATCACTATCATAGCCCATGTCCACAAATTTGGAAACCACCTAAATATCCTTGAGTCATGAAATTGCAGAACATATGCAAAATTTGTACCAGCAGCATATTAACCTACAATTATGGCTCCCATACACAGAATGAAGAGGGATTCATATGAATACTGGAAGCGCCTAAAACTTTTAGTCTTCAGAGGAAGTAAAGAAGAGCAAGATGGAGGCACCGGTACTACAATTACCAGATTTCTCAAAGGTGTTAGACTTGGTTTGCCATGCTGGCCGCATCAGCATCAGCAGGTTCATAGTCAAGGAGGAAATCGAATTGCATCCTTTAGCAGAACGCTTCATGACAAAAAGTTGGGGTGTTTTGTTTTGACAATACAAAACACCCCAACTTATGACAAGGATTTCATGTGGTGGTACAAGCATTGTGTTATGGAGACATCTTAATCACAAAGTCTGTCCTCTATTGAAACCATGAGACACTCACATATTTCAATAGCCCAAATCAGATGAACCTGAGGCATGCAATATGGATGTAATTTCTTTAAGCCTCCATTTCCATCATCAAGCAAAAAGCTGGTATTGAGAACAAATAAGCCCAAGCTCTAAACTTAGTGTTGCATATACTTACTAATATGTCCATGAAGGTTGTGGGCTTCAAAACGTTGACGAATTGGATCCTGCATGTAATGATTTCAGTTTCATACATGATGATTTGCTTGATCCGTAGTAGCATAATGTGCATTTCTCTTTACAAGTCGCTTCTTTTTTAAGGGGCGTCATCTCTGTAATTCTACTTGCTTTCTATTATTGTCATGAAGAATTTGTATGAGAACTCCATAAAAAGATGACTTCATACAAAACAAGATGACTACCATGCTGGGAGAAAGATTTTACCGGCTGAATTTCATCAAGCAGGAGGTTGTTGTATAGTTTCTGAATACCACACTTGTTTGTTGACCAAGTTCCCAGCACAATTCTAATAGTAATATGATGTACAACAAGATTTCCTAGAAGTTTGGGAGCAAAAGAAGTCTAACCAGCACCGAAAACGCGATCAAGGTTAAAACTGTCATTTTGTCAGACTGTCTCAAAATCGCCTGAAATTCGGTGGGTTGATCGAAAACGGCCTGGAAAGCAATACCACTGCTATTGCTGTGATGTAGGATCTTTTTTTTCCCGAATTCCATTCTATAGGCCCTCAAATCGACGTTTTTACTATTTTCGAAAAGTTCTGTTTTAGCCATAACTTTGTCTAGGAGTTTCCAAATCAGACTAGGTTTGGTTTGGAGAGTTTCTTATGATTCCAAATCTGACTAGATTTGGTTTGGAGAGTTTCTTTAGGATTCCAGTGTTCAAATTTGGGCCTAACATCATATCAAAGCTCACGTTGAAGGAAGTCTTGGGTTCCAATATCTCTATTTGAATTTGTTCTTCATTTGCATTTTGTTTCTCTCTATGTAAATATGTTTGCACCTCCAAATGCAAGACAGGGTTGCATCTCTTGCATGTGAGGGAGAGTGTTGGAGAGTTTGATATGCATTGTTGTGCCCCTTTCTTAAAGGCTTAAGCTTTTGGGACTAGTAGTGATCTAACAACTTAAGTTTATGCATATCACATAGGCTTCAGACTTTACATTAAAAATGACTAAATTCTTTGGACAAACATGAAAACAGGCAATCATGGAGAGTTGAGGAAGTTCATAGGAACAGGGCACCATACAAACTGCAAACCACTGAAGGGAAGGCATAAGTTTCTTTTGACACTTCAAGAGGAAAAAAGCTAATAGAAGAAAGATTTCTCCTGAGATGGATGCATCTAACATGGATAATAGAAAGACATCAGCACCTAAAAATTATCAATAGTTCAAGATAGAAAAATACCATTTTGAACCACAATAACTTGTACGCAAGTGGGATAGGAAGCAACAGTCAGGTATTATATCAAGACACAAAGATACATATCAAAGGTAGCTACTTCGACATGTCACGAAATTTCCATTAGAAAAACATTATTAAACCTCAAATGTTATATTTAGGACAATAAAACCAAGCATGTTGAACAAATATGTTGAATGTAACAAAATCTAGAGAGTCCAAGTATGCAGAAGTCATTACCTGATTCAAGAAATTCATTGACTCTTTGACCACCTCCCTGAAGCTGTCATCATCAAACCACCCAAACTTTGTAACCCGGCAAAAGAGTTGAATTAGTGATCCAATTACAAAAGGCTCCAAGTCAGGTCCTCTGGTGGCCAGATAGTTTATGAGATAGTTTCCTTCAGAAAAAGTGCACATAGATCAATTCGGAAAATGTCAACCACAAGGTATATTGCATCTATTCATATACGATATAGTATATATCACCTATCCGACACAGTAAAGCAAAAGAACAGGTGACTTTACATTTTGCAAATTGTCCATCCTAAAAATGTTTATGATATATGCATGAGGGAATCCTCTTCACCCCTTAGATTAATAGAAGTTAAATAATAAAACCATCTCAAAAACCACAGAATCTAGATGAAATTAGTGATGACGTGATGTGCACATAATGATACATATAATGTAAAGCAGGTTGCCAATGAAGCAGAGAATCAGCTAAAGAACGCGAGAAGACAAAAAAAGTTTTGTCAGAGGATCAAAGCCAATCATACAAAGTTCTCCTATATTATTCATAGCCATAGTTATCTGCAAGCAAACAAGAATATTACGAATATCAAGCCGTAGCTGCAAAGGGAGGCGCTGCTCTGTCACTTGCTTCAACAAGCTTGAACTAGCCAGCATCAAGGCATATGGAGTCAAGGCATTGTCCAGAATATACTGACATTGCGAAATGTAATCGGTGTTCACTGAAAAGCATTTCAAAGTATTCTCTGCATGTGCTCGTTCAGCAGAGTCCTGTGAATTGTAAAGCCTTTCGCACAACGCTTCTAGTTGTGCTAAGCTCTCCATTGTTGACAGTGCAGTCAGAGTTTCCCAGAATTCAGATGATCAAGCAACCAGAATCAAAAAGTTCAAGTCTTTCTCTTTCCCCAAATATAACCGATTGGAATCTACAAATTCCCCACAAAATGCAATTATATATTTACAGGTGGAAAAAAGAGGAGAAATGATGAACAAGTCTCAATTCAATTCAGAACATCAAATTGCAGCCAAAGTTGTTGAAATCAATATACTAATACCAGAACGTTGCGTTATTTACAAAATTACAGGACAATTTGTCAATCTGGAATTGTTTCTTGTTACAAAATATGCTCAAAGGTCAAAATGTAAAGAGAACTTGAGATAAACGGTCCATGAAACTCGTCATCAGCAGATCTCAGCGACAATATCTCTGGTCCAGCAGAAAATCACAGCATCAGTCCTGAACCCAAAAAGGAAAGGTTGAATAACACCATGGTTAAACAGTACACAAGTATCCATCTACAAGATAAACTTGGCTGACAACTTGTTGGCATGCCAGTTTCACATATACGATCAGCCATGCAGCAATAACACCATTAGACTTAATATCTGTCCTCAAGTGTTTGCAAGGAAATCCATTGCAACAGTAACAACACACATTGATGGGATACATGACCCAAAGTAACACAGGAAATTGATAGTCGTATACTAATGATTTCTTACCTAAAATAGTTTACCAAAAGAGTCGCAATTAAAATGTTCCGTGGAAATAATATTTATAAATAGAACAAAATCCTTACCCATATATGGAAATTGAAAAGCATAAGATCCAGTACACTACAATCGATATAGATGAGGAGGATAGAACATACAACATACATACTAAGATTAACTACACTACAATTGGTATAGATAAGGAATATTCATGCACATGAGACATGCTAAACATCTCAACTAAAAATACACTAGGAAATTCAACAACTCTAGCTAAAGTACCTCACAGCTTATTAAAGCATTAGGCTTCAGTTAGTCAATTTCTTGCACCATTACTAGTTTGTTCACTGCTCTTGCCAATCATAGTAATTTATTAACAGATGATATTGAGTACCACATGAAGTAAATTACAAATATCAACCATCATATTGAGGTTCCCAAAAAATAGGGGGGCATGAGTAATGTTCCACAACATCAATATCACTTAGAAAAAAATCTGTAGAAAATTGTGAAATAATATCATTGATATTTCAGAACACTCTGCAAACTAAATATGTATACATACATACGTGACAGTTATGTGAGGGGACCATAGAAATGCACCAATAAGCATAGAGAACAGTAATCATTTATAAATATTTAGTCGTTATAATGACAATGTGCATTCACAAGTCTATTGCAAATCACAGTGAGCTCAAATAAGAATACAATCAAACAATTTGTTTCCCTTTTACTATAGTGATAAGAACTTTGTAAAGGAGAGGACTGGAGCTGCAATCCCTTTTATTAGGCCGTGCAGTCCAGCAGCACTCAGCAACATGTTTAAATATACATTAACTTAACACAAGGTCTAACTCGGCCTGAGGATGCCTATTTTACTTTGATTACATCAACATTGTGTAATAGTGCTTACAAGAATTTTGACCATTCAATAAACCAGGTTAAGGATCAATAGTTCTACTGTCAGATCAACTTGAATCAAAACGTGAGATCATAATCATAAATAATCAATGAAAATGGTATAAAATATAACTTACCTATGAATGTTCTTAAATTGTTCACAAGCTTTCATGTTTTGTAACCCACAAGGAAGATGTTCCTAAAATCAACTAGGATAGGCACGACTCTGGATACAAGAACTCAACACTTACCATTTAACGAATAATTAAGCCACAATTGCCAATATCTCCTTCGGTATTGGAAAAGCTAGAAATCAAAAGAAAGCAATGATGTCTAATTCTTCTACAACAACAAATTTAATTGAAAACCTAAACCTATTATCTCTCACATCGTAGATGATGATGTATACATACATGCATATATGAATAGAGATAAAGAGAGACTCGAAGTAGAAATGCCAGGACAAAAACGATGAAACAGAATCTGAGCCATCATTGAGATTATCAGTAGAATACACAATATAAACATATTTATATGTATTGCATAAACCTAGGGAGAGAAAGACAGAGAGGAGACCTGAGGAAGGGAGACTAATCTTCGAGAGATTGAAGGGTAAGTAGTCTGTATTCCTAATTCGGAAGATTTTCAACAGCATTTCCAATCCCTAGCACTGTGCTACTTGCTTGTATATATATATATATATATATATATTATGTAGAATAGGAAGGTAAGAACTCTTGCTCACCATTACACCGTACTAAGTCGCACCGGCTCTCCGGTTCAAACGAATCTTGCAACTAAATCTGATCCAGAACGGCTCAAGGGTGCTGAAAACCAAAGCCTGAACCGGACCTTCTGACAGTCCAAACGGTCTACCGGCCAGATTGATCTATTTTTTATAACTATGGTGTTATTGTTACAAAATTCTCTAGCACTAATGCATAAGAGCCATTGGTATGGATTTCAAGGCTTTGGTCACATTAAACAAAGGAAAAATTATGCAGTGCTCTTGGAGTACTCTTACTTCTTTCACAATACAATAGGTCATTTCTATGTGGTGCCTAAACATAGGCACCTGGACCCACCTTGAAACCCTAAACAGGACAAAACCTACTACATTGTGAAATAAATAGTAAAGGTGATATAGTGCTCCAAGGGCATCAAATAATGTCTCCAAACGAAGCCCTTTTTGGTCAAGCAAGGTTAGAGATTGGTTGACAGTCTACCTTCTTTCTAGACTTTATTAAGCCGCTCGAATGTGCCAGACTATTTAGAGGCTATTTGAAATAGCTTTTTTGCTTTGAGGGATTTGTACTTTTTTAAAAACATGTTGGGAATGTCTTAAGGAAAAAATGGTCATTTTAACCAAGAGTTGCCACAATAGGACCAGAGTCAACTCAAATGGCATCTTGAATGCGCCAAACTACCTAGGGACAGTTTGGAATAATCTTATCGCTTTAAAGGATTTGTACTCCCTCAAAAAGCGTGCCGAGTATGCCTTGGGGGCAAAATAGTCATTTATCATCGATCGAGGCAAGAGGGCACCAGCTTTTACATGGGTTTACTATTGTTTTCGCCACTTTGATGGTTGTGACGAGTTGGTTAGTGGAGCATCCTATCCTCAGTAAATGTGCCACTGCCTAGAGGTACATTGGTTATTTAACACTATGGTTGCTCGTGGGGTGCCAGTACCGACCTTGGAAGGTTCATGAGTGTTTTCAGCACTCCAATCATTTGATAAGTTGTGAGTGATTTTACCACTCAGGCGGCGTTGGTGATTGATTTCAGAGATTGCGCAATTTGGGAAAGCTTTTTGGAATGACAAAGGGTAAGATAGTCCTTTTACATTGGCGAGGCTAGTAGGTGCCAAAAATAAACCGTGTAAGATTTGCAGGGCTTCAAGCACTATAATGGTGTCGGCTATTGGTTTCAAAGTTTGTCTAGTCTCAAAAGTTACCTAATCAATTAGGGACGAAATCATTATCTTAACTTGGAATGATCATCTTAGCCTGGAAATAGTTTTCTTGACCTAGAAGGTCGTCTTCACCTACAATAGTTAATTGATCTTAAATAGTCATCTGGACTTAGAAAGGGTCATTTAGATCCAAAATTGCTAAATAGGAAAAAATTGCATGCTTACAATCGAAAAATATGGGGCCAATTTTTTGACACTTTGTGAATAGGCTTACATACGGTTGGTTTTTTAGCGCATTTTGATTCTATATTCATGGAGTTTGGGCATGAATTGGAAGAATCAAGCTTTGTAGCAATATTGTTTTTCAAATTCTCTACAAAATGGCATGGTTTAGAGCTTTGGATGATGCAGAAAAGGCTTCGGGACTTCTTAATTTTCCAAAATTGATCGTTTTTAGGGCTTGTGATGACCGCTCCTGAAAATGCGTTCCGCAAGTGCACGGTGTGATATAGTACAAACCCGGTAAGTCGAGATCGTATCCACAAGGAACTTCGAATCAGTTCACTCAAAAGCTCACCAAACTCTCAAATTCAATTGGCATAGAAAACTATCAAATACTACTCCTAAGAATTAAATGTAAACAGCCAAAATAATCAAATGTAAACAACCAAAGTTTTTGTTACCACAAGGCAATGTTTAAAAAGATTTCGATTGTAGACAACTATATAAAACTAAAAATTAGAATTGATTTGATTTACAGCAGAAGGTTCTTGGTCTCAAGATAATCTTATAGCAATGAAGTCTTCCAATTCCAAGGGTTACAACTCGGGTTCAAGACATAACCGGTTCAAGAACGGTTAGGTTATGTCTTGAACCCGGATGATTTTTTCAATGAAGAATGTGCGAAATCAAAATCTTGAATAAAAATCATGAATAGCAACGTAAAATACCTCTGCTTACGTTAGCGAGATCAACTTCATATACTAAATACCAAAACCACAGTTGCACATAAGATATAAAGATCTTATCAAAAATACCATATACGGAAATGGATTGGTGCATCAACTACAATGATCATAACTATCAACATAGGGTTTCAAAAGTATGATTCTTGATTCAAGATTTGATTTGGGAAAACAAATGATTTAACTATGAAAATGCATACCTTGGAATTGGATTCATCCCTTACTATCTTCCTATCTGGATCCCAATGAGAAGAGTTAGTTCCATCAATTGATTTTGCAAACAAAGATACAAAGAAAAAAAGGTCATGGATTCGATGAAGAAATCTTATATAAACTTGAATAATTCCTTGTTCACAATCTCCAGAACAATGGAAGAAAAAAAAACTCTCCGTCCCCCCTCCCCCTTTTCATCCAAAAAGAAAGAGTCTTGAAAAGAAAAAAAAGAATCCTCTTACAAAAAGGAAAGAATAATTTTTTTGAATTTGCGGTTCCTCCATTTTCGTCACATTACAACCCACTTTTGACCATGATAGAGGCAGATTCCGGAAAAGGCTATTAGACAAAAATTTGTAAATATGGAAGTTCTTTTTCCAACGCCGCAAAACCCACCTTAATCCAATATATGAGCTGAGAGTTATCGCTGATATACTGAACAGGTGCCAAAATCTTTATCCCCAAATTTTCCGGATTTGTTTGGCCTTGATTTTGAGTTTGGACTTCCATAATCATCATCTACATCAATTCATCCTTTTTATGCCTGTTTAACCTACAATAAAAAAAAAAACAAGAAAGCATAGTGAAATTCTAACATAAAATTATAAAAACACACAATAAAGACTTACATCATGCTATAAATAATAAGGTAGATTGTGAACTTTTGGAGCACAATCACACCCCCCAACCGGCTCATTGCTAGTCCTTAGCATATGCAAGTTAACAAAATAAATACTACTTTCGTAAGAAACACGATTGCATTTAACATATGCAACAAACCTTTAAACCCCTAAGTTACCCATAGTGGACGAGTTTAGTCTCGTGAGAGTTTACAATGATGATACCCACAAACATCCAACAGTCATAATCCGCATCCCAATCTAATCATACATATAGCCACCTATCATCAATTATATTTCAGACAACCAACGCAAATCATACCAAAACCTCTCATTCAGAACGCAAACAATTGCATAAATGAAATCAATGAATTGAATCAAACTCAGTACATGAATACATATCATTATCATAGTTTGAAGTCTCAAATCCAGTCAATATGCATAATCCCAAGAACTTCCAAGTCTCAACTTCAAATAATCACAGTTATACCCTCGAAACAACAATGAACACTCAAAGGTTTCCCTCATAGGATGCATTTTCTAATAGAGTAAATGTAAAACAAATTCAACTAAATGCATCTTTTAGTTCCAATAATGATAATACGAAAGAAGTACGCCCTTGGCATAACCTCATGAACAGAACAATGCATCATTATTAAATTTTCAATCAATGCCATGTAAATATGTTACCATACAACTGGAATTATTCTTCAACTTCACCAAAAATCACCAGTATAAGGAATGACTTACAAAGACTTGAAAAACGACTCGCACTTTGTGCTTGTACAAAGAATTGATGTAAACTCCTTCCTCTTTTTGCATTTTCAACTATTTTTTTTTCTTCCCATTTTTTTTTTTTTTTGAATCATAGCTTTCATTTTCAACTAATCTCCATGGCAATTTCTTTTGATATGTATTTTTTCTTTCTTGCCATTGCAATATTTTTGACATCACCTCCTTACAAATAAGCATGAACCGTACAAAAAGTGAAATCTTATGACAACTGTATCACTAAGCTTGGCCTTTGGCCTCTCTCAAACTCAATAAGGTACAGCAAATTACATCATGGTGATTTCTTGAATCCTTGAATTCAAATACCCAATTGCATAATTCCACATCACAACAAAGTCAATTTCAAATCAATGAATGCATTCAAAACAAGAATAATGAGGTTATTGAAAGAAATTGAGGGTCAACAATACATAATGGAGTAAATGTAAAATCCCTCAAAATAAAAAAACGATTAAGCTCAGAACTCACAGGGTTAAGTCTCCACTACTGCTGAAGTTTCAGTATTACACAATCAACTTTCTTTTCAACCATCGACCAATCAAAATCCAAGTATCCCTATTCTTAATCTTAACTCAATCTTATCTTTCAAAGAAGCATTGTAAGTGAGCGAAACTCGAGCCTTAATATCAATTCATGTCAATGTCCAAAATGAACATCCTATAAGTTGCTGACATGTATTTCATGTATTAGAATGTTGATTATTTCCTGTCTAACTCTAAGGTGTATATCGACCGAAATCAATGATGCAATAACATATGATGATAACATTCATCATTCCTAAAATAAACAAGTGATAACAAGGAACGATACACCTCCTTACCAAATTACCTCAACCGTGGATGAGATTCAAAATAATTTGACTAGCAATTCTCAACACCAACATGCACATCCACATTCATAAGGCAAAATACAGTTAGCAAACACACATTAATCACCCCCACAACTCGAAACGAAAAATGAAAACAACCACTAATCCTAAGACCCAAACAATAAATATGACAAGGTCGCTCACCCCCCAACCAAAACCTTGTCATCGTCCTCAAAGACTAAAACATGCTTGGGGAGAGCGAAAAGGATGTGAGCACCCCTCCCCCTAACCTAAACAAGACAACAGGGTAAGACACGACAATGAGAATAAACTCAAAAGAAACTCAGATGACTCAAAAGCTATACAACAACAATCCGAGATACGAAATCACTCAAACGGGGGTGGATCCGCAAGATCCATTGTCTCAATGTGGCCAACGAAAGATTCCAAGAATGGTTTCAATCGATGCCCATTCACTTTCTGAACTACCCCATCTTTGGGATTCACGATTTCAACCGCCCTATGTTCCGAAACAGACTGAACTATATGGGGCCCAAACCATTGACTCCTCAACTTGCCCGAAAACAAGCAGAGTCGGGAATTAAAGAGTAACACTTTCTGTCCCACATTGAAGGACTTTCGACTGATGTGCTTATCATGTAACTCCTTCATCTTGCCCTTTGAAAGCCTAGCATTCTCATAGGCCTCATTTCTTAGCTCTTCCAACTCGTTGAACTGGAGCTTGCGATGTGTGCTAATCTCATTAACATTTCCATTGTATTGCTTAATGGCCCACAAAGCTCGATGTTCTAACTCAACTGGTAAGTGACAAGTTTTACCAAAGACTAACCGGTAGGGAGACATTCCGAGAATGGTCTTAAAAGTTATCCGGTAAGCCCATAAAGCATCGACTAGTCGAAGGGACCAATCTTTGTAGTTTGGGTTAACCGTCTTTTCGAGAATGTACTTAACTTCCTGGTTTGCTAATTCGACTTGCCCACTAGTTTGTGGTTGGTAAGCTGTCCCTACTTTGTGCACTACCCCATACTTTCGCATCAACTGCCCAACTAGGCGGTTGCAAAAATGCGAACCGCCATCAATAATGACTACCCGGGGTATACCAAACCTAGAAAAAAGTGCTCTTTAAGGAATTTGACCATAACTCGGTGGTCATTGGTTTGAGTGGGAATAGCCTCAACCCACTTGGACACGTAGTCCACTGCAACAAGTATGCAGAGATAGCCAAAAGACACAGGAAATGGGCCCATGAAATCGATGCCCCAATAATAAAAAATCTCAAGAACAATGATAGGGTGTAAGGGCATCACGTTACAGTGAGATAACCCGCCTAACCGCTGACATCGATCACAAGATTGACAAAACTCATGGACATCCCTAAACATAATAGGCCACTAAAGACCGGATTGCAAAATCTTAGCAGTAGTCTTTTTCGCTGAGAAATGGCCACCACATGCCAAAGTATGACAGAAAGTGATGACACTTTGAATTTCATAATCAGGGATGCAACGCAGTACAATCTGATCTGCACAATACTTGAACAAGTAGGGGTCATCCCAAAAGAAACGTCTCACATGATGTAGGAACTTTTTCCAATCTAGAGAAGTCCACTTAGAAGGAATCTTTCCCGTGGCCAAATAATTAGCTATGTCCGCATACCACGGGGGAGATTCAACAACAGTGTCTATCAACAAAAGCTGCTCATCGAGAAAATGTTCATTTATGGGGACATGATCAACTACATGGCCTTCCAAAGGAAACCTGGACAAATGGTTTGCCACTACATTCTCCACACTTTTCTTATCTTTGATTTCTAAATTGAATTCTTGTAGAAGTAAAATCCAACGGTTCAACAGGGGTTTGGCATCCTGTTTGGTCAATAAATATTTCAAAGTCGCATGGTCAGTGAAAACTACGACTTTAGATCCTATCAAGTAAGACCTAAACTTATCAAGCGCGAAGACCACAGCTAAACTCATTTAAAGTTTTACTAGCATAACAAATCACATGGGGCTTACCCTCCTTCCGTTGTCCTAAGACCGCTCCTATAGTAAAGTCACTAGCATCACACATAAGCTCAAATGGTAAAGACCAATCCGGAGCTTGCATGATAGGTGTTGTAACAAAGCATGTCTTAAGTGTCTCAAAAGCATTTTGACACTCGGGCAACCAGACAAAGGGTCCATCCTGGACCAAAAGATGTGTGAGAGGTCGGGCAATGACACTAAAAGAGGCTATGAACCTACAATAGAAACCTGCATGCCTTAAAAAGGACCTCACATCTTTCACGTTTCTAGGTGGGGGTAACTTTTGAATAGTCTCCAGTTTAGCCTTATCCACCTCTATGCCATGGGAGGAAACCAAACGACCTAACACCAACCCTTGTGTCACTATAAAATGACACTTTTCCCAGTTGAGAACCAGATTCTTTTCCTCACATCTCTTCAAAACTAAACCCTAGTTAGTCAAACAGTGGTCAAAAGAATCACCATAGATAGCAAAATCGTCCATGAAAACCTCAACAATTCTTTCAACCATGTCACTAAAAATGCTGACCATACAACACTGAAAAGTAGCGAGGGCATTACAAAGTCCAAATGGCATCCTTTGATAAGCAAAGGTGCCAAACGGGTAAGTGAAAGTGGTTTTATCCTGGTCTTCCAAATCTACCTCAATTTGGTTGTACCCAAAATAACCATCAAGGAAACAATAGTAAGCCCTCCCCGCTACTTGCTCTAAGACTTGGTCAAAAAAGTGCAAAGGAAAATGATCCTTCCTAGCGACTTGATTTAGGCGACGGTAGTCAATACACATTCGCCAGCATGTGTTGAACTAGTGTAGGAATCAATTCATTTTTTTCATTCTTGACCACAGTTATCCCCGACTTCTTTGGTACAACTTGGGTCGGACTAACCCAACGCGAATCGGAGATGGGGTATATGATACCCGCATCTAACAGCTTTAGGACCTCGCCTCTAATCACTTCTTTCATATTGGATTGAGACGCCTTTGCATTTGTCTCACAGGTTTGGCATCTTCCTCCAAATAGATCTTATGTGTGCACACCAAAGGACTGATACCTCTCAAATTAGCAATAGACCAACTAATGGCCTTGGTGTGCAACTTCAACAAACGCACTAACTTCTCCTCTTGGTCTGAAGGTAGCCTAGAGGAGATGACCTTTGGGTAAGACTCTTTGTCTCCTAAGAAAGTGTACTTAAGGTTTTCAGGTAGAGGCTTTCTATCGAGTGTTGGTGGTTCAACAAGAGATGAGACGGGCGGATTGGATGATGGCTCTAATTTCTCAAAAACTGGGGTCCAAAGACCGGCTACTGCTACAGAACAACTCTCAGGCCTTGTCACTTTCGCTAATCTATCAAACTCAGAATCATAAGTCCCCTCTTCATTGCCTAAGACTAAAATCTGTTCGATATAATCAATAGGATAAGTGCGATCAAAGTAGTCCTATGCTATTACTCCAATGAGATCTACCTCCCTAATCTCAGAAGTGTCCTCTGGGTGTTTGGTAACATTAAAAATGTTCATTTCTAATGTCATGTTGCCAAAGGAAAGTTTCAACAACCCATTCCGGTAATTTATCAAGGCATTTGAGGTGGCTAAGAAGGGTCTACCTAGAATGACAAGAATTTGAGTATTAGCCGGATGTGTCGGTTCGATGTCAAGAACTATGAAATCGATTGGGAAATAGAATGTGTCAACTTGTACTAAGACATCCTCTACTACTCCCCGTGGGACCTTAACGGATCTATTAGCGAGTTGCAAGGTCACCCTAGTCGATTTAAGTTCACCCAACCCCAACCGTTGGTAGACAGAATACAGTAGGAGATTGACGCTAGCGCCCAAATCCAACAAAGCTTGCTCTACCCTATATTTTCCAATCACACACGAAATGGTGGGGCACCCAGGATCTTTGTACTTATGGGGTGTTTTGCACTAGACAAAGGAGCCGACTTGATCCATCAGGAAGGCTCTCTCCTTCACGTTCATCTTCCTCTTGACCGTACAGAGGTCTTTGAGGAACTTTGCATATGACGGGATCTGCTTAATGGCTTCTAAAAGAGGAATGTTTATTTTAACCTGTTTAAACACATCTAAAATTTTGGAAGCCAATGGGTCTACTCTCGGTCTAGTTAACTGCTGGGGAAAGGGTGCTTTTAGGATATATTCGACATCCTTAACCTGATCAAATGCTTTAGGACTCACCTCTTCTCCCTCAGATTCCTTACTTTTGGCAGTTCCCTTGGTCTCGCCCTCAACCTGCTCATCCAAGATAGTCTCATTAGGACTCTCCTCTTGACCCTTATCCATTTGTAATGATCCTCCTACCCTTTAAACTATGGGCTCTTTAGGTGCAATAGTCTTATCGACTACTTTCCCACTCCGTAAAGTGGTACTAGCTTGCACCTGTGCACGAGAAGCTTGGGCGTCTTGACTTATCTCAGTCATATGAATTTGGCCTTGAGGGTTTGGCTTTGGTTAGGACGGAAACGTACCCTTTTCACTCACAGTCAATGATTAAGTCAGTTTGGATAACTGACTCGTTAGATTAGCAAGCTGTCTAGCAATGTCCGTGTTCGTGGCCTGCTGGGTTTGCATAAACTGATCGACGATCAGGTGTATCTGCTAATTGGAGTCATCAAGGCCTCTCTTATGAGGAAGCTGGTATGTTTGTGACTGCTGGGATGGAGGATTTTGGTTTTGGTAGGAGAAGTTACCTTGATAGGGTTGGTAACCCTATAGTGGACCCTGATACCCTTGTGTGGCTTGAGATCCATCATTCTTCCAACTAAAATTCGGGTGATTCTTCCGCCCTGGGTTGTAAGTGTTGGACTGGTAAGACTGATTTGGAAAGGGCTTAATAAAAGAATTAATCGCATTTGCATGTCCATTCAACACTTCCTTAAGGGCTGGCAATGTAGGACGCTTACTTACTTGGTGGGAGATGCTATCGCACATCGTGCATCTAGACTCTTGTATCTCTACATTGACCGAGTTCACCTTGTTGGGCTGTAAAGACTTGGCTTTTCGGGCCAATTGTGCAAATTTTGCCAACACTTCATCCTTATCTGCTAGTTGAAACCAGCCACTTGAAGTAACCTCTCTTATCTTTTTCTCACCTTGATGAGCAGCAGGCGTGTCCCAATGCCTAGACTGCTCAGCTAATTGGTCAAATAAGTTGAAGGCATCATGCACCTCCTTATTAAAGAACTCACCATGAATATACGTGGCAACCAATTGCTTAAAGGCAGATGATAGAGAATCATGAAAGAAGCTGACTAACCTACCCGATTCAAACCCATAATGAGGACAATCCATTATCAAATCCTGGAACCTTTCCCATGCTTGATAAAAAGTTTCGTCTTTCCTACATGAGAAAGTCATCAACTCGCGTTTAAGTGCTGAGGTCCTATGGGTTGGCAAGAATTTCTTCAAGAACTTGGTTTGCATTTCATTCCAAGTATGGATGGTCTGACGACGCAAGGTAGTCAGCCAGTGTTTGGCTTTATCTTTGAGAGAGAACGAAAACAACTTTAACTTGACCGTCTCATCAGTATAATCATGGTCCACAAAAGTGCTACAAATGTCCTCAAATTCTTTGATATGATATACAGATTCTCGGAATCCATACCGTGAAATTTTGGGATAATCTGAAGCATTTGAGGTCTACAGGTGAACGTAAGATGATCGGGAGCTAACTAAACAAGAAGGTGTAGATTGCCTCTCGGGATGTAAATAGTTTCTAAGGGTTCGACCTTAAGGAGCTACCTGAGGAATGAAAGGGGGAGCAGGGGGTACTTGGCCCCCTTGATTCATGCACACGGGATGCGGAGGGATCATAGGAACTGGATTCGGGATTTGTCCTCTTTGCATGTACATGTTAGGTGCTGGATACGGATAACCTGCTGGGGGATACATGCTCGGTGCATACATTATTGGAGGCTGATATGCCCCTGGTGGTAAGTTAAATGGTGGGAAGTTCTGAGGATTCATACCTTAATTTTGCCTGGCTAATGGTGGGTGCTGGACATTATCAACCTGGTTGTTCTGGTGATTCAAAATGGGATGGGGTTGGTTTACAACATGGTCTTCCCTGCCAAGATGTTGGTTTTGGGTGCCATTTGCGTTGTGACTGCCGTGACTACTATTATCGCCTGAATGGTGAGATAGATCCATGGTATCACTAGACGAACTAAAAGTGGACAACAAGGCTAAAGACAATGGTTCAGTTTGTGGGACACGTCTTGACAACCGACCAGTATTTCTATCGCGGGACCAAGGTAACATGCACAAGTAATCAATGCACAAATAATGAGGCAATACCAATAGCCTCTCAGCACACAACCTAATTTAATCCCAATCGCCACTGCCTTCGGCGACCCTCCTATCTCGACCACATAAAAATACCTCCTTTGTTCAATTTGTTCAATCCCAACCTATCCTCCAAACTCCACATACAAGACAGAACCACCGATTAGCAAATAAATTCCTATTCCACCGATTTTAATCCTATCTCCTCTAATAAAAGAAAAAAAATGGATGAATGCGTGCAAAAAGAACTAGACCCCTAAAGACAATAAACTCGTACGCTAGACCCCTAATCTATATGCAAATAAAGAGATGGAACGAACTTGCCCTCGAAGCGTGAATCTGTTGTTGCAGATGGTGGTGAAAATTCTCTCCAACTGACCCCTGAGGTTTGTGCCGCTACCAGTTTGAGCAAATCGGTTTTCTGAAATAGTTCCCCTACAACGGCACCAAAAACTTGATTTGATAATTTTATTATTCGCAAGTGTACGAATCAGATTGAAGTATAAGAATGTGAGTACGAGGTCGATCCCATAGGGACTTGTGAAATTTTAGAAAATAAATTAGAATAAATCTAGTTCACCCTAACCTAGTTAAGAAATCTTGAGTTTGTTTAATTAATCTAGCAATGAACAAAAATAACTGAATATAAATAAACAAGTAAACAATTAATCTAGACAATAATAATAAAGAGATGAGAGATATCAAATTAAAATGACTAAGGTTTTAAAATCCACACACATGCATTATAATAACTTTTCACGTAATTTAAATTATTTTCCTAATTCACTTCACAATAACATCGTAATCAAACTTGTTATTATGGAAAATATAACATTAAAATCACTTTAATAAATAAACTAATGTATACTCTTCCCAACCTTAATGTTCAAGATAAAAAATTTATATGTATCCATTCGAAAATAAATCACATAAGAAATCCAATGCTTGAAAGTATACCAATAAATAATAGGGCTAATAATTAATCTAACAATCTCAAATCATGAACAAAATTCATATCCAAAATTATTAACTTTAATTAAATCTGGGCAAGAGTATTAAACAATCAAAGCACGTGTTTGAAAAATAAATATAAATCACATGTCAAGTCATTACAAAGCATGGAGTTTCATCCTCAACCCTAATATAAAAACTTAGCCATTCATATTTTTAACATCCATTGAAAGTAAGAAAAATAAAACATAAAACCTGGATACGTAAAATAATAAGGCTTCAAAAACTTTGTATTCCAAGTCTTTGTCTTCTTCTTCACTTTCTTTCTTCTTCTCGATTTTTTGCTTCACTATGCGGTGGCTCTCGGCTTGGAATTCTTCTGCGGCTCCAGACCCCCTTTGCTGCTGCTACTATGTGATCTTATATGGTAGGGTTAATTCCCTTTTTTATTTCTTCCCTTGGCCACCCCTTGACCGTACGACTAGCAACAATTTCCTCTTTATTCGTTTTTTTCCCTCCCTTTGGCCCACTTCACCTGTGCACCAATATGGATATACATATACATATATACATATATATATATATATATATATCTATTTATAACTCTTTTTCACACACACACTTATATATATATGTATATCTATGAATCTTGTTTCATATATGCAGCTTCCTTTATTGATTGAAAGTCTTTCCTTCTAGTCTCCTTGCTTGAGTGGAATTATTAAAAGATTTGACTCCTTTAAGTGCGTGCTTACTATTTTGGATAGGATTCTTCCTTTTTGCTCTTGTACCTAAATCTGCAATAAAAACAATAATATAAGTAAATAAATAACAACTAAATAATATAATTAAATGGTGAAAATATATAAATTATGTGACTTATCAATCAGCTCTTCAACGATAAATTAAAGGACCCGACCGCATGGTTTGAAGTGCTTTAAAAACTCTTCAAAATGATATAGGCCTTGGATCATCCATTTTCTTAGGGGATTACATAGGGCGATTTCAAAAGTATATGATTTTTGGAGTTAAGTCATTAAAGTTTGACTAGGATGTGGTTACTAAACTTTTGCTTAGGGGCATTAAAGATGTTTGATCTTTGGAGTAAGATTATTGGAGTCTAACATGGATGGATTATCGGACTCTAGTTTAAGAGTACTAGAGATATCGGATCTCCGAATTTAGATCATTGGAGTTCGAATGAGATGTGATCACCAGACATTGACTTGGAAGGTCCTAGAGATGTCAGATCTCTAAATTTGGATCATTAGAGTCTACTCGAGATGCGATTGTTGTAATACCCACAACTTCTCTTTAAGTGTATTACATCCCAAGCGGGACTGGATAGACCCAACCATAGGTATTATAGGTCGAAAGTAAAGTCCATTTCAACCCAATCTTGTCCAATGTAAGTACCCCATTTTTGATTGCTCGGCAGTCTACGGTCCGTCCAAACTTGTACTCAAGTTAATATGGACGTATTCCAATCGAAATCAACTCTCTAAGCCTAATCCCGTCTATTCATCGCTTCGCGGGCCACCAGGCCCAAACAGAGGCAAAATGACCAAAATGCCCCTACGGAGCATTGTTCGGTCCAATTCCAAATCAAGCGCGTCTTTCCAAAGACGGTAAGTCCCCTTTCTAGTTCCAAATCAGGCACATCTTTCCAGAGACAGTAAGTCTCCTTTCCAATCCTATCAGGCGCGTCTTTCCGAAGACGGTAAGTCCTCTTTCTATATTCCAAACCAAACGCATCTTTCCGGAGATGGTAAGTCCCCTTTCCAATCTTATCAGACACGTCTTTTTGGAGACGGTAAGTCCCCTTTCCCAATTCAACAGGCACGTCTTTCTAAAGACGCTAAGTCCCCTTTCCAATTCCAATTCTAATCCCTCTCTCGAGACAGTTGATTCCTCGAGATGGTAATTCTATCCAATCCGGCACATTTTTAAAAGAAAATCTCTTCAGAACGATAAGTCCCTTTAAACCTGTCGACCGAAACGAGACCCCAAGTCCCCTAGATGGTAGAACGGTCCACCTTTGGCGCCTGCTAGCCCGCCAATGCAGAAATATCCATTTAGGCACACCTTCCGAGAAAGTTGATTTTTAGGCGCTAAGTCCCTTTAGCAGCTTCCCGAGATTAGGCAGTCTCGGGAATGATCGCGAATCGTCAGAGTAGCAGAAATACTTGCAAATATCGCAACCGTCAAAGTAGCGAAAATACTCGTAAACAGGTTAATATAGGAAATTGCCAACAAACCCCTGTATCACACGACTGCTGTCAGAGTGGCGGAAACACTCAAAACCCAGGTCAACACCAGTGCCTGCTAGCCCACTTCGGTGAAAAATTACCAAACTGCCCCTAGGGCCATTTTTTGGCACGTTTCTAGAGAGCACACCTAAGCCCTCAGAACGACAAGTCCACCTTTCTAAATTGACTTAAAGTTAATCTGGCATGATTAGGTGCCTTCTAGTCAGTTTCGAGTCAATTTCGAAACTTTTCGGTCAAGATGACCATTTTGCCCCTAGGCATCTGAATGCCCTGGGAACCACACCGGCTCTGGGTATCAAACCGGTAACCTCCCGAGAATGCTTCCTATAGTATTCTCAACCTCTCTTTATCTTTCCGGATCATTCCGAGTCAGCTCTGGCGAATCTAGTGTAAAATGATCGTTTTGCCCCTAGTGGGCCAGTCACCTTTTCCAACCACACCGGCTCTGGGTATCAAACCGGAAAACTTTGGGAACATTCTAAATAATGTTTCAAAATCTCGAATCTTCTTCCAGGACGTTTCGAGTCCATCTCGGCAGCTTTCCGGCCTAGTTGATCGTTTTGTCCTTAATGGCCCAATTAACCCCTCCGACACATCCTATCCTCATTTTTCAAGTCGAATACCTCCAAGACACTATTCTAAGTGTTCTTGTCCTTTTTCGGCCTTCTGGGCCAATCCCGGTCCCTCAAATCCTTCTCGGACTTTTTAAAGTCACTCCTAGTGAAGCCAGGCTAAAAATTGCATGGTACTCACTAGTACAAGTGCCCAAATCTTCCCAAGATACGTTGCTTGTCAACCTTAAAACTTTCCTAACTGGCTGGCGCCACTACAAGCCAAGAAATGGCTTGGCGCCACTATACCATTACTAACCCAGGTAATGAGTGAAAGCAATTAAAACCAGCCAATAAGGCGGTATAATCATAAAATAAAAGAAGATAATTAGTAAGCCTCAACGATTTATAGGCACGCCCAGAGGGTCAACCAGACGTTGTTTGCGGCTTATAACAAATAATAAATAATGAAAGCAATTAAAACCAGCCAATAAGGCGGTATAACCATAAAATAAAAGAAGATAATGAATAAGCAAATAATTATTAATACCAGATTTTGCAGCATTGAATCTTGAAATTGAAATTGAAAATAAAATTACATAAACAAATTGAAAATTACATAAACATTTGAGGATTACCAGGTAATATCTGAAAATTACTGATACTTGAACTTGAGATCTTGATTACAGAAGAATTCTAGAGAGAGAGAGAGAGAGGTTGGACTCAAAACTTGGCCTGCTCTCCAAATGGGAGAGTCAGTGCTTAAATAGACAGAAAAGGAAAACTGGAACTGTTGAAATAGTGTCGGTTTGTCGGTTGCCAAACTGGAACTGTTGAAATAGGAACTGTCAGTGGCCGCAAGTTGTTTGTCTCTTGTGAATAGTGAATAGTGAACAGTAAAAGTCGCTTTTACTGTAGCAGTGTTGACTTTTTGCTGAAAATTGTCAGGAGAGCACCGAAAGTTGATGGCTTGATCAGTGGTGTGTCTGTCTTGCTTTGATCACTTCCTGTCAACTTTTGGAGCGAGTTTTGACTGGAGTGAAAATGCCAAAACAGTCATCTTCATTATCCTGGGCAAGATCTGTGGAAGATACTTGAGAATCTTGATCTGGATTGGATGGAGAAGCCTCATCATCACTATCAGAGAGAGATGATAAGGTTTCAAGCAGGTGTTGGCGAAGCTCTTTCTTGGATTTGGCTGCAGCTAATTGAGGAATTAATTGGCTACGATTGAGGAGAAATTGGGGATCAGATGCCATAGCAATGGCTGGGTGTTGTTGGAAAAATTTGTGGACTGTTTGAGAGGTGACAGTTTGGGCAGCAGGCCAATTATCCCACCATTTGACCTGAAAGCTTCGAGCAAGATAGGAAAAGGAATTTTGAGAAATGATGGTATAGTTCCAAGCACAAATCCATGGGATGGAAAATTGAATCATAAAAGGTAAAATGCAAGGGAGTTTGGATAAAGCCCGATCAGGTTTGAACTAGGTTTGATAGAGAAGGAATGCTTCATGGATAGATGGTGGAAAAATTTGAGGTACGGACCCAAAGTGATTCCACCATAAAAAGAACCAGTTTGGAAAAATGAAAGGAAAGTCTTTTTTGAAAGTAAACATCCAAGAGTGACTGAATTTGGGATTTTGAAAGAAGAAAGTATTGAACCAGGCTTGTTGGTAATCATAATAATTGAAAGTAGGAGGGTTGTAAACTTCAGAAAAACGGCGGGGACGGAGAGGATGAGGCCCCCATTGTTCTTGGGTTAAGATTTGGTTAATGTAAACAGTAGAATAGGCAATGTGGGTTTGATCAGGATTATAATAATTTTTGAGGGAAATGGAATCAGTGTCAATGAGGATAAATTCATAAAATTGTTGGGTATGTAAAGGGGAGATTTGGAGAAAGTGTGTGCTCTGGGCAAACACTCTAGGAGGAATTTGAAATGGATCCTCATTCCATGTTTGATTTTCCAAAAGGACAATAGTTTGTTCGCATTGAGTTTTGAGAAAATATTTAGATTTGACTATGGGGTTATTAGCCACCACAGAGGAAGAAGAAGAAGAAGAAGTGGGGTGAGAAGCCACCACAGAAGAAGCAGTAGAGGGGCGAGGAGCCACCACTCGTTGTTGTTGGGAAATGGCGGTAGTTTGAGCATAAGTTTGAGATAATTGTTGAGTTTGGTCAATAAGTGTTTGGTTATACCAATCACTGGGAGACATGAGAGGAAGTGTTTGGAGAGGAATTGGTTTCATGGCATAAGAGGCTTTGGTTTTAGGTTGAGTTTGAGCAGGGGCTTTGCCGGGATCTCGACTGGGTTTAGGAGGCATGGTGTGAATCTCCCTGTAAGAATTCTTGAGTAAGAAAATCTGAAAGTGAATTATCAGTGCCTTTAATGTAAGTGATTTTAAAATAAAAAACAGAAAGAATAGCTTGCCATCGAGCAAAGATTTGCTTAGAAGCTATATTTTCTACATCTTTAAAAATAATATTTTTGGCAGCTTGACAATCAATACGAAGTAAAAATTCTTGATTTAACAAATCACTTTGAAATTTGGAAATACATAAAACAATTGCTAATAATTCCTTTTTAATAGTGCTATAATTCTTTTGAGTAGGATTCCAGGTACCCGAGGTAAACCTAACTAATTGTTCTTTGTTATTGAGGACTTGTTTAAGAATACCACCATAACTTATATCAGAGGCATCTGTTTCAACTATTTTGAAAGCAGTAGGATTGGCTAGGGTGAGACAAGGCAGGGTTTGAACGTATTGCTTAAGGGTTTGAACGGTCTTAGTATGTTCATTAGACCAAGCAGGAGGGTCTTTCTTAAGACGTTGCCTGAGAGGAGCAGCAATTTGACTTAAATTGGGATAAAAGTCAGAGACATAATTGAGACTTCCTAAAAACCTTTGCAATTGATTTTTATCTTTAATTTCATCAGGAAATTTATTAGCAAATTGGATAGATCTTTCAATAGGGGTAATTGTACCTTGATAAATATAATGTCCTAAGAACCTGACACGAGTTTGAAATAAACTAATTTTCTTTGCAGAAAGAACTAAACCAGTGTGTTTAACAATTTTGAAGAATTGTTCAAGATGTGTCCAGTGTTGAATAATAGAATTAGAAAAAATCAAAACATCATCAATATAAACAATTGTGAATTGAGAATGGGGATTGAAAATATCATTCATAATTTTTTGAAATTCAGAGGGAGCATTTTTTAAACCGAATGGCATTACATTCCATTCATAATGTCCAAAAGGTAAAGTAAATGCAGTTTTATATCGATCTTGTTCAGCTAATTGAATTTGCCAAAAACCAGATTTCATATCAAATTTTGAGAAGATTTTTGCATGACAGAGACGTTGAAGAAGATCTTTTTTATTGGGAATAGGATACCGAATCCATTGAAGAGCTTCATTTAGAGGTTTATAATTAATTACTAAACGGGGAGCATCTCGTTCAATCTCAGCATTTTTATAAACATAAAAGGCAGCACAACTCCATGGAGATCTACTAGGGCGAATTAATTTTTTATCAAGTAAATCCTGAATTTCTTTCTTACAATATTCAAAAAGTTCATGGTTCATTTGGATTGGACGAGCTTTGGTACGAATTTTAGCATCAGAAAAATCAGAAGCATAAGGTAAAGTAACAACATGTTTGTGCCTAGACCAGAAAGCATTAGGTACATCAGAACAAACTTCTTGTTGTAATTTGGTTAAAAATTTTCCGATAGCTAATTGTAAAGTACCATTTTGTAAGCTACGTTCAATTTGAGTATTAATTTTTTCTTCTTTTAAAAATAATAAGTGTTTTTCTTTTCGAATGATAAGATTGAGAGTTTTATGGGAAATAGCAAAATTTTTTAAAGTATTGAGATCTTTGGTACGAGGAGGACTTACAAAGGGGAAAATAATTTGATTATTATTAAGAGTAGTAGTGATACATTTAGTAGTAACTTGAAAGGGTTGTAGAAGACTAAGGAAAGGAGTCCCTAATATAACTTCCCTGGAAAGGTTTTTGACAAGGACAAAAGGAGTTTTGATACATATATTATTATTGCAAATATGAGCAGTAGAAAGTTTATATTGTATTTGGAGTGGAGTTCCACTAGCAGTAGAGAGACGTTCACGTGTTTTTTCAAAATATTTAGTAGGGATCAAACCTTCTTGAATACAATTAAGATCTGCACCAGAGTCAAAAAGGGCAATAGTGTCAAATCTAAATTCTTGGTTAACAACAAGAGTAATTTTGACATTCCATTTTTGATAAGAGATTTGGGAAAGTAAGAAAATATCTGTGGGATTGGGAATATTAGGCTGGCTAGAAGAAGAGGAAGAGTGTTGAAGTAATAACACTTGATTCTTAAGATTATCAAGATCAATTTTGGAAATATTATGTTCAAGTTTTAAATCACGTAATTCTTTTTTCACAGAGTTGATTTCAGTTTGTAAGTCTTGAATAGTTATAGGGGAGGACTTAGAAGTTTGATCAAATCTCTTGAGAATATCATTAAGATTATAAGGGTTATTTAATAATGAAATATCTTGGGTAGGTTTGTCAGCAGAAGTTAAACTTTGTTTAAGTTGGAGTAAATAATCTTTTTTAACTTGAGGATCAGAAATTTTATCTATAACATCAAGAAGTAATTCTTGTTCTTTTGTAATAACATTAATAGTACGTGTGGTTGGACATTGACAATTGGTTTTTATAATTTGGTCAGGTTCAGGAGAAGAAGAAGAAGTATGAGGTTCGTCTTCGTCAGAAGAAGATTGGGATACAATTTCATCTATTTGTAATGCATCATCAGAGAGGGAAGGATTATCAGAAGCATCAGAGTTTAAGAATAAATGCATAAGTTGTTGTTTAAGTGTTTCATCAATATCTAAGGAATTAATTTTTTGATTCATTCAACACTGATTTTTATAATGGCCAACTTTACCACATTTGTAACATGTGGGGACTTTTCTGGTGTGTTTAGAAACATGTTTAAGTTTAGATGGAGAAGTTTTTACAGGAGGTTGCGCATGGGGTTTCTGGTAAAAAACATTAGAACTTGGTTTGGGTTTTCGAAAGAATCGCCGTGCAGAAGTAGTGTGAGGTTTACGTTGGGAAGGGGGTATGATTTGTGTGGTATTTTCAAATCCAAATTGTTGGCAAAAGGTACCTAATTCACGTTTGGAAGTGGCTAAATCCTTTTGTAATTGTTGGTTAAGTTTGAAGTTGGTACAAAGTTCAAGACCTTGGGTTTGGATGGCATTAATTAAGTCACCATAAGTGAGTTGTTTATAAGGGACAACGCCATTGTTGTTTTCTTTGAGTTTGTCTTTGACTTTTTGAGAAAATTGTTTAGGAAGATCATCTAAAAATTTTTCTTTCCAATGTGTTTGACGGCAATCATCACGTAACATAACTTTAGTTAAGAAAACATCTTTATACCAACGGAAATCTTGAAGTTTTGGACATCTAAGATTATTGAGGATTTCAGAGGTAACAGCTTGGACTTTGGAAGGACGCCCTAAGAAGTGCCTAGAAATGGAAAAGATAAGGGTACTAACTGCATCTTCAATTGTTTGATTGTCTTCAGTTTTGATGGGTGTACCATTTGAATCATTTTTTATTGCAGTAAGGATTTGAGTACGTTCACTAGAGGTGAAAAAATGATCCCACCATCCTTTAAGATGACCAGTAAAACCAGCAACTAAAGCTTGAGCAACAGCAAAATCAGAAGGTTTTTGTTTAGTTTTGTAGGCTAAAGCAACCATTATCATTTCTTGGAGTTTGTTAAGAATATGATATTCAGTCATACCATCAAAATTCCATTCATAAATGGTACCACCATGATAAGCAGCTTGAGTGAATTGATTTCTTTCTTCATATTGCATATCAGGAAGAGTAGGACAAGGATAATAATTTTTAGTGTTATTAGATTCATAGCGGTTTTGATATTTTTATTTTTGTTTTTTATTCTGGGTAGCATTGAGTTCTAAAGGTTGGGAATCATTCATGGTTTGTTCAATCTCTTCAACTTCAGAAAGGGTTGGTTGAGATAAAGTATTAAGAGTTTTAGAAGTAGATGGAGGTGTGTCAGGTGCAGTGACAACACGGAGAACATGATCAAGTTGTGCAAGTTTATGATCAATTTGAGAAGAAAATTCTTGATTACTTAATTCATTTTGAAGATGTGAAGGGACTTCATGTGGTGTAAATAGAGGGGTTTCAGTAGTGGTGAGTGTAGTGACTTGATCTTTGCTGATAAAGTTTTCTACACGAGTTAATTGGTCACCTATAGTTTTAAGTGTTTGATTTGTAAAATTATTTTGTTGTAAAATATTAGAAATATCTTTGGCATTAGGAGGTGAAGTATCAGGCTTAAGTTTGAAAGGGGAAGCAGTAATAATACTAGATTGGTGTTGAATATGAATTTCTTCTAGTGGGGGATGAATAGAAGGTTTAATAATATCGTTGGAAGTAACCCATTGGTTTTCAGTAGTGGTAATAACATTAAGTTGGTCAAAATAATTAGAATAATATTCAAACCAGTCAAAGAAACTTAAATAAATTTTGTTATTTTGAACAAACTGATAGTATTCTTCACGTATAGGAAGGCGAGCAATTTCATCAAAGGTTTTTAAAAACCAATTCTTCTTTTGTATATTTTGGGGAGAATTAAAATCACGAACTAAAATAGATTTGTCAAAAATAAATTCTTGTTCTATCATATTTATTTGAGGATCAAGAGGAGGATCTGGAAGCATTTGAGATAGTGTGGGAGATTGGGGAAAATCATCTTGTGTATAAATAGGTTGTGCAACATTAGAAGTTGTGACAGATTGTAAGACAGGAGATCTAAAATGCATTGAAGAAGAAGGGACAGAGGAAAAAGAACTCCTAGGTGGGAAAGATTGAAATTGAGTTCTAGCAGATGATCCAACATCTGAGAATCGTGGTCGAGATGACCCTGCCGTAGTATTGGTGAATTTGATACGAACACTGCCATCAGTGCTTTCATGAATATATTCTAAATTTTTGTTTTCTATGGTTGTAGATGGAACTTCATTGTCTAAAGTCCATTCTAATGGGAGATTAACATCTTCCCAATGTATGGTCTTGGGAGTACTAATATTGGAGTCACTATTCGTATAAATAAGGAGTGTTTTGCCTTTGGGGCTTGTGATCTTACAATGTGGATCTATAAGTGTAGTCATGGCTTTGAGGTGGATTCGATAAATAATGGAAAAAGGGATATTGCCGGGTCCTAAGTCATAACCAAAAGTTTTAATTTTAAGTGTGAGGACTTTAAGAATACCAGTATCTTGGAGACATACAGCATATCCGGGATAACAATCAAAATGGACAGGCCCACTATAAAGACTTGTTTCAATTAAACCTAAGGTACTGTTGATAAATGTTGTGTGTCTTTTATCTTGTAAAGTTAAAAGAATTGCAGTATTTTGACCCTGACGGGTTAAGGGAACAACAACAACTTGTACTAATCCTAAGTGTAAATAATTGTATTTTTGTTGTTTGTATTTGTTAATAAGATTTTGACTGAGAAGTTGAATTTGTTGAGATGATTCTGTAAAAGGAATTGTTTGTTCGACAGTTTTGATAGTATAATTGGACAAAAAATCAAAAGGTTTAATTTGATAAACTTGACGGACAGAGACACGAGGAGGTGTCCAATTGGGAGGAGGAAAACATTGTTCTTCTTGGTTAAGTATTGAAGTGTCATTACTACTATGAGATTGCCTAGATACCGAAGACATGGTTCTCATTAAATGATTCATTAGGGAACTTAATTGTTTATCATTTAAGTATTTAGATTCAAAATTATATAAAGATTAATACCTATGGGTGATCTAGATGTACCCTAGCCGGTCAACGTTTTACACCTACTGCCTCAACCTTGGGACTTACAATGGCTACGCGACTAGATGGTTTACAGGTTCATCAGACAACACAGAGGATAAGAATCAGATATATAACTTGAAAACAAATACTTGAAAGATTTACAATAAGTGACTAATAGATACCATTAAGTGGCGCCAAGAGGAAGTTTGGCCTGGCGCCACTACAATAGGTGCCAGGTCTATCCCATCTCTATAAATACAGAGCCTTTTTCAGCATGAAAGAGGTTCGCAAACTCAGTCTAAAAACCCTAATATTCGATATATAGAGCTTGCAGCCCCCCTAAACCCTAGCTTTTCTAGGTTTTTCAAGCCCTAGCCACCATACACCAAACCCTAGCCTCCTATACACTCATACACACTCCTATACAGTTATACACTAGCCTCCAACCCTCCATTAAAAACTTGGATTGCTGCAACTCAAAGTTCTCGAAGACCAAGACAAAGCTCTCAAAGACTGAAGCGAAAACCAAAGAAAAAGTAAGAAAGTAAGGCGCGCAAGGCAAAGTGAAATAAACAAGACATACGGTAGGTTTTTTCTTTAAGTTTCTGCACTTCCCTCTCTCTCTTCTCTCTCCTAACCCACTTGAGTTTTCTTCTATTTTAATCCCCCATCTTCTTCCCCCATTTTCTTTTCATGTTTGAAACAAGGAGATTCTCGGTTCATGTGTAGGATTAGACTATTGGAGGGTCACCGTGTCGGGGGCTTTCTTTTAGTCTAACCAGAGACCATATAGGTTCGGCCCCCTTGATTATGTGGTGAAGCGTTAACCTTGTATGTTCACGACCCCAAATTTGTATTGTGCATATCATGATCTTGCATCTCTCCAAAATTGTTTTCAAACTCGTTTTCAAAACTTGCATTAACATTGTTTTCAAAATTGCATCAAAATCTTCTTTTTCAAAATTTGTTTTCAAAATCACAATCCTAAGGTGATTTTAGCCTTTCCATGGCTAGGGTTGCTTTAGGAAAGTGTTACATTTAAAGTGATTTTCATGGTCCACATTTTCAAATCTTGTTGTTTCAAAACCACTTTCTTAAACTGGTTCTAGCCTTCTTATGGTTAGAATTGCTTCAGGAAAGTGAGACATTTTTGTACTTTTCAAAAAGTTCTCTTTTCAAAAGTCTCTTTTTCTAAAACCCTCTTTTTCAACATGCTTTCCAAAAACTCTTCTTTCCAAAATTATTTTTCAAAAACTCTCTTTTCAACTCTTTCTCAAAAGGCTCTCTTCAAAATCCACTTTCTAAAAATATTTCCTAGGTTTCCTTCTTAGAAAATATTCCCTAAATCTCTTTTCTAAAAACTCTTTCTAACAATCTCCTTCCAAAATCTCGTTTCCAAAACTCTTTCAAAAGTTTTACTTTCCAAAAACTTCCTTTCTAAAATTCTTTTCAAAACGTACTTTCTAAAAACTCTTTCTTTAGATCTCCTTCTAAAAATCTTCTTCCTTAAAACTCGCTTTCCAAAAATTCCTTTTCTTGGTGCCCAAGTCAAGCCCTAGAACTCACGATTAGGAAACCCTAGTTTTCTTTTCAAAAACATGGTTTTTGAACTTACGTTAAAACCTAGGTTTCCAAAATCTCCCTTTTCACATCTAAACTATACATATTTCTAAAACCTATTTTCTACGTCAAAACTATAGTCTTCCAAATCTAGGGTTTCTAAAACTTCCTCTTCCAAATCCTTGTCAAATCAAATCTTCCCTTTAGGAAACCAAATCCAATCTCCCCATTTAGGAAACTAGATCCAATCCTCTATTTTTGGAAACAAAATCAAAACACTTCTTCTTAGAAACAAAATCCAAATATTTCCTAATTCAACCCTTTCTTAATTCTACCCGTTTTTAAATCTTAACTTTCCAAATCTAAGTTTTCAAATCTTTCTAAAACTCCAACCTTTCCTAATTCCAAGATTTTCTAAAACTCAAACTCTAAAACTTTCTAAATCCTAAACTTTCTAAATTTCAAATCTTTCCATATCCAAAGCTTTCTAAATTCAAAACTTTCTTAAGTTAAAACTTTCTAAATCCCAAACCTTCTAAATTCTAAACCTTTCTTATTTTAAAATTTCCCAATTCAAATCTTTCTTAAATTTTAAACTTTCTTAATTCAAATATTTCTTAAATCTTAAACTTTTTTAATTCAAAACTTTCTTAATTCGAAAACATTCCAAATTCAAAACTTTCCTATTTTGAAAACTTTCCCAAGTCAAAACCTTCCTAAGATGAAACCTTCCTAAAACCACAACTTTCCTAGAACGAAACTTTCCTATTTGGAAATTTTCTTAATTCGCGTCTTTCCTAAATCCAATCTTTTTCTAAATCTTTCAAGTCCAACATTCGAGTCAAATCTTTTCTGAAAACTCTTCCAAGTCAAGTCAAATCTTCCTTAAACCTCAAGTCTTTCCTAAATCCTATCTTTCTAAGTCTAGGTTTCCTAAACTTCAATCTTTCCAAAACAAGTCTAAATTTTTTTTTTCCAAGTTCTATATTTCCAAATCAAAATCCAACATTTTCAATTCCAAAATTCTAAATTCCAACATACAATCTTCTATCTAAGTTCAAATCAAATCCAATTCAAATTCCAACTTCAACTCTTTTCCAAATTAACTCTTTCTAATTGGACTCTTGTCCGAACTATGACTGACCTGATTCTTCCAAAAGGATACGTGGGCAACCCTCATGGATGCTGTCACAATATTTTTCAAACTTCTATTTCCATAACCTTTTTCAAATCTCCAATTCTATAATCTATTTTTCTAACTTCAAATTTCTATTTTCAAATCTCTATTTCCAATTTCTAAGCTTTCCAATTTCAAATCTATCTTTTCAAATCTCATTTAAATCAAATCAATTTCTTTTCAAATCTATTTCTAAATCTATTTTCCAACTCTCTTTTCTTGCACTTGCATATCATGCATCATTCTTTTTCAAAATTATTTTCCAAAGTGGATAGGATTAAACATTTGTTAGTTGAAGACTCTTATAGGTGAATCTAGGGTAAATAGACATGTAGGTACCGCAAGGGCGGAGTAGGGTGATGGCTTAGTGCGTTTTTCCTATACGTAACCAACCTCCAAACCTAGATCACTATTTTTGAAAGATCAAAAGGAGTTATTTTTTCTAAAAAGAGCTTAAATATTTTCTAAAGGTTGCCAAACAACCTGTTTTTCTTAAAAGTCCTCTTTTGAGGAGATATTTTCAAAATCGTTTTCAAAAACCCTAAGTGTAGTTTTCGAATTATACTTAGTTTTTAGGTGACCTAACTCGCCTTAATCAAGTTAGGTGGCGACATCCAAATGTTTTCCAAAAGCCCTTTATTCAAATTTATTTTCAATTCAAACATAGTTGCACTAATTCTTCTAGGAGGGTGAGTTCTAACGATAGAGTACAGTGTTTTTCCTGCTTATGTGTGTATTCCTCGAGCGCGAAAAATCTGGGTGCGACATCCGTATGTTTGAAACTTAGCTTCTTAGAAACTCGATCTCTTGAAAACGGCTTCCAAAGCATATTATACCCTACAAATTCGCACCAAATTTTGCCCTAACTTTAAACTTAGGTTTCTCTCTCGTTTCTCAATGGATTTTGATAAATCAGGTGTCTAAAATTATCTACTCTTCAAGCCCGACCTCCCTATACTCTCATAATTCAATTCCGTGGAGATTTGATTTCCCAAAAGGTTCTCGAAAACCGCTGCACCTGGTAAATTCGCACCTGATTTCATCGAAATTTTGGATTGAGTTTTCTTTCTCACCTAGTAACGGAATCATGTGAAATTTGAGCCTAAATCAATTGAATTTTTGAGAGCTTTCTGCCTACGGTTTCGTAATAAGCGTCCGATAAAATTTGAACTCCCAAACTCAGCCGTCTCAATCGAGGTTCTCTTTCATTTTACGTCAGATTTACTCCATCCCACCAACTTTGCATGGCCGGCTACCCACATTTACATATTTCATGTAAAACCCTCCTTAGGCTACGTATGTGGCCAGATTAGTGCCTTATTTGTAAGGTTAGCACATGATTGGTGCTTAATATATGTTGGGTCACACTATTATATATACCAACACACACACACACACACACACACACACACACACAAACACACTAATCACAATACATAAATTAAACTTAACACACACTTCTCACACCTTGCCCTCCACTTGTTGGGCAAGGGATTCCCCGTGCAACCAAGTGGTGGCTAAGAGAGAGAGAGAGAGAGAGAGAGAGAGAGAGAGAGAGATAGAAATATAGAATGAGAGAGAAGGAGGAACCCAAGGAGAATGTGTCCCCATGTAACCAACCCAACTCACCCATGGAATCTTCTTGCATCCCACATGCTGGGCATGCAAGGCCCCTTGGTGGCTACCTTGTAAAGAGAGAGAGAGAGAGTTATAGAGAAAGAAACGAAGAGAGAAGAGGGAAACTGAGAGGGAGTGTATATTTTTTTTTCTTTCTACTAGCAAAGCTCCACCCCTAAGCCAAGACCCAACCTCTATAAATACATCTAACCTGCCATATCCACACCCTCCTCCCAGCTGGTGGACTAAAACACAAGAGAAAAGAGAGAGAGAGAGTGATATAGAGAAAGAAAGTGAGAGTGAATAGAGAAGCTGGGGAAGGAGAGGGGCAGAGGTAGAGCCATTTGAAGTAAGGTAAAGGAGACTTCTTACCCATCCCCTCACTTACCTAAACCCAGCAAGAACACCCCCCTAGCCCTATTGTGAACCAGGAAAACACAGAAAGAGAAAAAAGGAGAGTTACATCGGCCAAAGGGTAGTAGCGAACCAAGGCAAGGCCTGAGGCCTGCCACGGGAGTATGAGGGTTCTTCAAGACCTCTGTGGAGTCCAAGGGAGGCCTCCTACCCTTGTGCATAAGCTGGAATGGCCTTGGAAGTCCGAACTTGTTGAAAAATCATCCCCAGACCGTAACTCCAGCCACCGACCACCATTGGTGACGAGTCCACTTGGGACCTCTTCGTCTCGATGTCACAAACAACTTTTGTGAAGGATTTTTTTTGAAAAAATCATAGGAAGGTGGTGAAAAACCTAGTTGCAGGATTGGAACCTAGGGTTCTGCCATGCAGCCAGGCTTTTTAGCCGTTAAATGGCCACCACAGGTCGACCTCTGGCCATGAGTGTGTAGCGTAGGTCCTTAGCTATCTATGGGTTACACATGCATGGCTAAGAAGTATGGTGGATTGCCAGAAATAAGGCTGGAAGTAACACCAGTCGCAGTGGAGGAAGGAGAAGGTTGTGCCTTTTTACCCCACACACAGCTGGTGGCATGTGCCGGCACGTGGCAGCTCCAATGGCCACCAAATTTTGGTGGCATGGTCTTAGAGACTATTTCACCCCTAAGTTCCGATGCCGGGCAATGTCGTTCCTGACAGGAGACGAGAAAGGTTCCAACGGACCTATCCCACCTAGCCTACCCTTACTAACAACTCTAATATTGATATTTCTCTAATTAATTGGCACTTCAAAAAATGATCACCGATTTATTAAGATTTATTAGGAAATTTTGGATAATTGTGACAAGCAAGCTGGTATTTTATTCCTTCACAAAAAGTACGTAAATTAAGGAGCAATTTGACCCAGACATATCATCAGGGTAGAAACCTATGCATTCTTTAACATACATGTTCATTGTCTTTCCTATTGAATGAATTGCAAGTTACTGTGTTGACTTTACGCCTTCCTGCCAATTATGTTATTGAATATATTTGCTTTCTATAAATGATTTCAAAATGTGCATTACTTGTATGCTTGCATCACTGGGGAGGAATAAGGACAAAACAACCGAAAAGGAAAAGACCTCAAGAGTATATCATAGGTGCAGCTGACTGCGCTTAATACTCGAGGCTATCATGGGTCAGTGTTAATGGGCTTGATATTGGGCTAGATGATCATGGGTGGTCCCCACTAGACTTGATGACAGAGGATGAATCATGGGTAAGTCCCATTGACTTGAATTGGCCCAAGCAGGACGTATCTACGTGGATCCTAGAATTGATAAAAAGAAACTACAAGGGACATATGTATACTGTGCCATCCTTTACTGCATTGCATTTAAACCTGTACTTTATAGAAATCATAGATCTTCCTACTGGGCTTCGCAGCTCACTGCTATGGTATAGGACATTTTCAAGAGTTGAGGCATCAACCGATTTTCTAAGGAAATGAACATGTGGGAACAAGTCCCCTTTGCTATCCTGTTGTTTTAAAGATTTTGAGTTAACTAGTTTTATTCTAGGCTGTATTGTAATTGGACATTTTGCTGAGACTCCAGTGAGTTTTCGTTTATAATGATGTAATGATAATTTAACTATTTTGGATTATGGTGAGATTCATGTTGTCATGCCTTGTTAAACTTATAAATCCCCAACCCCCTTCACTATCGTGACCTAGTGATAAGGGAAGTCGGGTCATGACAGTTGTTGAACTTCAATGTGGAATACACCAAAGCTGTTAGATCTCCGAATATGGATTATTAGAGTCTGGCTGAGATGTTTTCGTCAGACTCTAACTTGGAAGGTTCCAAAGATATCAGATCTCTAGATTTGGATCATTAGAGTTTCTCCGAGATGTGATCTTCGGACTCTGCCTTAGAAGGTAACAGAGTTATTGGATCTCTAGATTTGGATCACCATAATCGAACCAAGATGCGGTCACCACATTTTGACTTAAAAGGTACCAGAGATGTGGTCGATAGACTCTGGCTTGGAAGGTATCATATATGTATCAAATCTTTGGATTTGGATCATCGAAGTCGGATCAAGATGTGGTCGCCGAAATCTAGTTTGGATGGTACCTGAAGGGTCAGATCTCTTGATTTGGATCATCATCGTCAGACTGAGATGTGGTCACTAGACTTTGGCTTAAAGGAGTTATGTACCAAGGGTGTAAAGTTTGGGAGTCAACATATCTTTTCCCCAATGAATGAAAATTCCCTTTACATATTCCCTAAGGAGTAGGAAATCATATCCTGTTTGGTGTGATTGGACCTAATTCCCACAATGGATACATAGGTAATCTAGATTATCATTTCCAAGCTCAGACAAAGCATTGCATTCATCAATAGCATAGTTGTTATGCTAACCACATCAGTGTAGATACTGCATTGCACACAAACACATTGTATAAGATTTTAAATTGTCAAAACATAAACTAAAACAATATATAATTTTAATTATACACAATTGACACAACTGTACATAATTTCAATTATACACAATTGACATGATATATGTATATATAAAACAATTGATGATGATTTGCTTAAAAGATATCTAGGAAAAAAAGGTCTCAACAGTGGGTATAGTGCCAATTTTTGTGTGGAGTTTGGTACTACAACCTTACAACACGTAACAGAATCACCTAATTAAACCTGATGACATAAACCCAAATTGAGTCAAATTATCAAGGTTCTTTCAAAGATGGCATAAATGAACATCTTAAGTCTACATATCATGTTTTTTTGTATTAAATTAAAATCATGACTTTTAGCAAAAATGAATTTTTATGAAAACACACCGTCTTGGGTGACCTAATACACCGTAAATGTCAAATGGCAACTGTGAGTCTATTTTAGAATCAAAATGACTATTTTAAACCAAACAAACGGTGTGGACAGGGATGGGGATCTCTTACATTTCTCCTGAAGACAAAGTATCCCTAGTCACATCTAGGCTTGATTCCGAGCCTTGTTTTACTTACTAGACATTTTAGATGGTCTAAAATTGGGTTGCAAAGGACAAAGATTCCTTAGCTGCACGAAGGTTAGATTTTAGGCTTGTCTCACTCATAAGACATTTTTAGGTGGTCCAAAATCGAGTTGTGACACTATATTTTAGTATTGATCAAGTTGAGTGGTTACCTAATCTTGTGTTGAAAGTGATACTTCTTCTTCCTTGTCATATACTGCCCATGACATATGGTTTTCACATTTAAGAATCACTTGTGCATATAATGGAAATTGCTTATATTAGCATTAAGATATTTACAATATTCTTGAACATGAATATGCAATAAACTAAAAGGAGGAAATTTTTTAATCCACCCTTACTACTAATGGATCCATAGCCCTTCTATCACATAGGGGGCTACCCATGTATAGGAGGTAGGGTTATGACTTGGACGTGTTTGGTGTGAGCCCATCGAAGAGTAGTCCGAGTTGCACTAGGTCGTGTTTGACCCAAACTACCTAGTGCAAGCCTAACTTGTGCTTTAGGTGACGAGGAAGTTATTCGATTTATTTCCTATTTCTGTTCTTTATCTTACCTTCTTGTTATTTAAGGAACTTTAGGTAACAAAGCAATTCTTCAAACTATTTATGATTGGTAGGGTGTTCTTTTTTTACCATCTCGTGTTAGAGAGACTTAGGCTCTACATCAAAATATCAAGCACTAACCTCCAGAAGTGAAACCAAATAGAATAGAGGTTTGATTAATCAAAGAAAACAGGCACATCTAATAAATTGATAAAAATGATTTGAAGGTCATCTATGTATTTGTGGGCCAAATAAATCAGAAAGCCCATAGGATAAATATGCCAGGCCCAATTTAAAGAGGATAGGTCTAAGCAAGGTAGATTGAGTCCAAAGTTTCAACAGGCAGGCTTAATGGGCAGGAGTCCTAAGCCGACCTGGACTAAGACACCTAAGGATAAGAATAAATCCATCTTGAAATAATATAAAAGTGGTTGACTCTTAGAAGGAGAATGAACACAAATCATAGATCAGGCCTTTCTAAAAATTTCATTTACAATTGGTGCCATTTATGGGAAGGGAAGCTGAGACAATAAGTGCAAGCAACCTTAGAGGAGGATTAGTACTTATTAGCCATGAGATTCTTGATAGCTGGGATGTTCGAAACCATCCCTCTTTAAAGAGGGAAATCCTGTTAGAATACCAGGATGATTCAGCATACTATCAAGGTTGGAGGGATTGGCACCTACGATTAGAGATTCATTACTTGGTTTCTGATCTCCCAGACATTGAGGAAGACGATTAGTATACGGGGACCCCGAACTATGGGTGAGAATCCTCTCCGCCGAGGTAATAGTTGGAGAAGCCCTTCACGTTCTAGTGATCCCCCTCAAAGGCATTCAAGCCATAGGGTCCTAGGGGAGGAATTAAGGGAGCGTGACTAGAAGATTGCCGACCTGGAAGAGTAGCTAAGAGCTACGAAGGAGGATGCCGCTAGGTAGAGAATCAGCATGGAGGTCAAAACAGGAATTGAGAGAGATCCGAAGGTTGGCATGGACGTTGGAGAAGAAGGTCGAGTTCACAAAGCACTGGCGTCCCCTCTATTGGGCAGCCCGTGACCATGCCTTCAATACTAGCCATCATAGGAAGGCACATGGAGAAGGTCAACTGCCACAGAGAGGTCGGTCGTCGATGAGGAAAGATTGGGCTGACCTGAACATAGGTCAGGAGGACCTAAATCAATTGTTTAACAACCAGTCAGAGAGAAAAGTTGCACATCTCAAAGGAAGAACGACCCAAGATATGGTGAGAAAGGCCTTGGAGCAAATCATATCCTCTCCATTCACAGAAAGACTAGAGAGTCGCCGACCTCTTAGGAAGTTCACACCCTTGAGATTTACTCCTTATGATGGCAAGTCTGATCCCATCAGTCATATATGACACTACAAGCATATGCTAGCTCTATGGAGTGTTGATGAGTCTTTGATGTGCCGACTTTTTCCATCCAGCTTAGGCGAATTAACCCTTCACTGGTTTGACAAGCAACCCTCGAGATTAGTGGGGAGTTGGAAGTAACTGTCCCATCTATTTACAACACGATTTATTGCTAATAGTAAACAACCAAGGTAGGTAGACTATTTATTGGCTCTACAGAAGAAAGAGGACGAAGGATTGCGATAATATGCTAGGCGCTACTGGGAGGCCTACAACGAGATTGAGGACTGCAGCGAGTAGCGTGCCATCGCACAATTCAAAATTGGCTTGCCCAAGGAGTATCGTTTGAGCCAATCCTTGACCAAACAACCAGTACTCAAAATGCCTGAACTCATGGAGCAAATTAAGCAGTATTTAAAGGGTGAAGAAGACTTTATACCACCAAATCAAGAGAAGGTCGCATGAGAAATCAGGAAAGAAAGAATCAAGCGAGGCCAAAAAATCTCAACATGAGGAACCTAATGAAAGAGGCAAGAGAACCTCGGAAAGCATAAACACGGTGTTCAAGGATCTAATCTACAAGATATTGTCCTAAATTAGAGATAAGCCTTATTTCAAATGGCCCCCAAAGTTGGGAAGGGATCCTAGCACTAGGTACTCCAAAAAGTTTTGATCGTATCATAAAGAAATGAGCCATATGACAGAAAACTGTAGACACTTCAAGAATCACTTGGAGAATTTAGTGACAATGGGGCACCTTAGCCAGTTTGTAATATCATAAACCTTTATTTTTCCTAAATTTATGTGAAATTTTGAAATATTTATTTACTTATATTATTTATTACATTTTGGGCTTAATGTTGATCAATTATGGCCTATGTTGTAGCACAGGCGATATGAGCAAGACATATGGGATTGATTCCCATGGTTGTCTCCTAATATGGACACACACACACCCACACCCACACCCGCATAACACACACACACACACTCTTTCGGTAGAGAAGGAGGGAAGAAAGAAAGAGCAAGCGAGGAAGAAGACCAAGGAAGAGGAGATCAAGAAGAGAGAAGAGAGAAGATCAAGAGAGAGGAGAAGAAGCTTGAAAGAGTTCAACCCAAGCTAGAAGAACCATTGTTGGAACTTGGGAAACTTTGAAGAGAGGTAAGAAAGATGTGTATATGCATATATATGTGGGTTGATGTCTTTGGAGACTCCTTTGAGGCCCAATTATGTAGATTTTGAGAGCTTATAGCTCATATTGCAAGATTTGGGGTTGGAGTTTGAAAACCCCCAAATGTATGCATAATAGGGTTTGGAATTTCAAACCCCAGATCCTTTTGTTTTGCTTGTTCATTCTAGCCCATTTTGAGTTATTATAGCCTTCTTAGGTCAATGTTTGAACATTAGAAGCATTGTGAAAGTTTGGGACAGGTTTGGTTGAGTTTGGGAGTGAGAAAACCCATTTTCATGCATTGCTGCCTGAGAGCGGGGTAACTTGGTTTGGAGCCTGCTCTAGCGTGGTCTCGGGTCACTACTCCAACGCTCTTTAGTAAATTGAGCATAACTTGCTTTAGAAAACTCAAATTGAAGCACCGTTTGAAGCGTTAAATAGTAGACTCATAGACTTTTCTACACATATAAAGTTTGTACTCTAATTCGTTATAGATTGTGAGATGTTGAGGTCTAAATTTGACCCAAAATTTCTATCAGCGACATTGTTTTCCAGAATTTAAATCTCTTTTTCATTGGACATAACTTTTTCATTCGGAACATGTTTTCGACCCATGAACTATCAAATTAAAGACCTCTAAGCCTATTTTCAAATGAAATTAACCTAACATATAGGCTCATTGTTTTGATGTGAATAAGATACGATGAATGAACTGGTGTTGAGGAATCAATTTTTAAACCTCAACTTTCATGTTCTTGCTTTAAATTGGGTCTTGTGTTTGATGCCTCTATGTACTGTATGTGTAGGAACGCCTTTGTTTAGCACCAACCATCAAGGATAGAGGTGAGTAACGACATGCCATGAGTAAACCCTATTACTTTTCAAATACTTTCAAGTTTAACTACATATCATGCAATGTTTTCACATGTTTTCAATGCATCAATATTCATGTTTAAATATAAATGTCATACTTTAAAATGCATGCAATTTATACTTACATTATGAAAAGAAACCCATGGACTAGAATGTTCACATGAAAGACATGCAAAATTCCCAATGAACAGTGCCAACTTAAGATCTTTCGCAATAAGACCTTAAACTAGCAACGATGGTCTTACAGCAGAGGATGTGAAATAATCTATCACCATGTTAGGAGACATCCCTTGGCATAAAGCGCTTATGTGTGACATTTGTGGTTGCTAATGAACTGATCGTAGCTTTGAATGACTGAGCCTAATTCTCATGATTAGCTTAAAGCACTTTATGTTCTAATGAACTAAGCCCTGCTCTCAAGATTGGCTTAAAGCACTTTATGTTGCTTAATGAACTGAGTGTAGTTCTTAATGATTGAGCATAGCTCTTATAAATGGCCTAAAGAGCCTAATGCGTGACCCTTGTGGTTACTATAATGCCCAATACTAGAAAGATCCCTCAAGTGGCGTGAAGTGAGAGATATGTTGCCCTAAAGAGCCTTATGCGTTATCCTTGAGGTTACTATGATGCCCAATACTAGAAAAACCTCTTAAATGGGGTGAAATGAGGGATATGTTAGCCTAAAGAGCTTTATGTGTATTGTGCGGCTGGGACTAAGTGCCCAAAAAGGGGGTAGACAGGTGCAAGCTAGAGCGGACAGTCAGATATTGGCCTAAAGAGCCCTGTGTGTGACCTTTATGGTTACTAATGTGGAACCCAACTCTGATGTTGGCCTAAAGAGCCCTATGTGTGACCTTTATGGTTACTAATGCGGAGCCTAGCTCTGATGTAAAGACATAACACACATATACTCTAGAACGAGAAATATGATTTGTTCATATGCTTCACGACAAGTTATGTATGTTTCCACAAGTATTAATGTCATGGTGTGCCTCTCCTTTTTCAGATGTTATGATATGTCATACGGTATCATGCCATGGTATGTTTATGAAAAGCTACGTCATGTCTTACGTAATCATGTTATGATTTGTGTCTCACTCCTATGAAACTATGTTCAAAACGTTATGACATTTCATCATGAAAGCTTATAGTACAATGTTCTGTTGCATCTCCTTTTTATGACACCATATTTTGATACGACATAATGTTTCAATATGATGCTTATGCTACCTACATTTTCAAACCCATGCTTTATATGTTTCGAGAATAATGATATTTGATGTGTCTAATGTTGTACGACGAGCTAAGACGTATGCTCACAAGTTATGATATGTTATGCTAACGACAAGCTATGTCATACTTTATTAGTTCGTGCTACGACATGCCTTCCTTTCTTTTTTCACATCATGTTTTATAAATGATGGAATGTTTTAAATACGAAAGCCTATGCATCTCTAAGTTTATACCGTATATGCATAAATGTACCTCTATTGTCATGTACATTAGATATAAACGTTAGTCCATTAATCTAATCAATGTAACAATAATCAATCTATATGTAAAGCAATGTAATCAAAGGAAGAATAGAAAACAGAACAATAGAAAGAACACAAAGAGTTACCGTGGTTCAACCACAATCCATGGTCTACGTCCTCACCCCAAGATCCCTTTGAAGTCTTCCTCTACTATGTAATCTCCAATTACAGATGGAGGTTGATTGACTAAGTGCTCAGCTCACTATATACACAAGAACTTCTTCCCAAATTCTTTAGCCACCAAGTGGTTTTGTCTAAGATCCACTTAATTTATAAGAGTTTTTCTTCCACAAAAGAACTCTGAAACTCTCACTTACAGGTGTATAAAGATATACAAACGATTTTACAAACTCTCTATCAAGAGTGGAATGTATAATAAAAGCTCACACAGTGAAAACAAAGAGAATGTTTAGAATTTTTCAGTTTGATCAGTCAGTGGATGTTTGTTTCTTACATCTCTCTTCCTATAAATGTAGTTGGAAGCTTGTATATAAACCCTTGTATTGATTTCGTCTGTTGGAGGTTGTTGAGACTCATTTAATGCAAGTGCAGTCCGTTATAACGTTAGAAAAACTAGCCGTTATTTCCCAGGGGTCGACACTAGGCTTAATGTGTTGATTCATCTAGTCTGCATTTTCCAGACGTTGTCCACTGTCTCCAAGGGTCGACTCTTCATTTCTATGAGTCGACTCATTGATCATTCTGTCTTCAAGTTATTTTGCTTATATTTTCATGGGTAGACTCTTCATATTCATGGGTCAACTCTTTGAACAGAAATCTTACTTTTGTCTTCATGAGTAGATTCTTTATATTCAAGGGTCGACTCATTGATCCTTTGGTCTTCAAATTTTTGCTTCCGTCTTCATGAGGCGACTCTTCATTTCCATGAGTCGACTTATTGCCCAGAAATCTTCATTCTGTCTTCCAATAATCAAGTTCACCTTCAGCATTATTATAATATCTTCAAGGAGTCTTCTCTTTGTGGTATTATGATCAATCAAAGTCTTTAACTCATCAAAGTTGTCTTCTATTCAATTTGGATTGAATCAAACATTTGATATTCATCTTTTCTTGACTTCCAAACTATCAGGACTTCATCTTATCAATGTTGATCTCTTCTTCTTTGTTGTTAAGCTTCCTCTTTCATTGCCAAGCTTTCTCTTTCATTGTAGAGCTTTCTCTTTTATGTAGAGCTTCAACCTGCTTCCTTGTCGATCTCTTTTCTTTACTAGTAATTCTTCTTCCTTCTTTGGGATCATTCAATGAGACTTTTATAAGCTTGATGAAGTCTTTTCATACATATTGTCTTTATTGATTCTTTATATCTCAGAAGAATTTTTCACTTGGATTCCATGTAGAGATTATGAAAACAAGATGAATTCTCTTCTCAAGCATCTTCCATCAAATTATCTTGAATTTGATCTTTGTACACTTAAATGAAGTCTTCTTTTGAACTGATTTAATTTCTTCACAATCAAATCATCTTTAACTGTTCTTTGCACACTCTGATGAAGTCTCCAGTCTTTTTGAGTGCAAGTTAACTTCATTGAGTCTATGCATACTTGATGAAAACTTTATTTGAACACCTTCAATCTTTTCGAATGCAAATCATTTATTTGAAGTAGAAATAGGCGTCAATACTCTGTTTAGTTCATTTCAAAACTCTTAGAGTCCATTGCTTGATCCTGAGTTTGTTGTGCATTCACTTTGACATGTATTAGAATTAAGGTTGAATTTTAAGTCTAAATTATAAACTTTTATTAATCTAAACACTAAGAAAATTCATTAGTAAAATAACACAAGCTTTAGTTATCATCAAAATCAATATGGGAATCAACCTTGAGTCAACAATCTCTCCCTTTTTGATGATGACAAAACCTTTTCAAAATAAGTAGATATATGATTAAATGAAATGGAAAAGGTTGAATGGCATACCAGTAGAGACTTCCCCCTTTATTTCCTAATTAAGCAAATAATGCTTAAAAGACAAAAGACTTTTCAAAAACAGCTTTTAGGGAGTTTATGTCAGTTAATTCAAAAACAAATTGAGAGAAATGATTCATATTACTTCCCCTGAGAACAAGCTCGATATTTATCAGTTAACATACAATTCATTTCATTTCCATTCAGCAATTAAGTAATTAATGCCAATTCATCAATTTTACTTTAATCAGATATTCTCTAATTCTTGTCCAGTTCTTTTTCCAATAAACATTCATTGTTCAATTCTTCTCCCCCAATTCTAATTCTTGGTTAGTTTACACTCAATCTTGTCCAGTCCTTCTCCAAATCTTCTCCCCCTTTTTGTCAATTCATCAAAAAGAGAAAGAGAATGAAAATTATAGACAGGTACAATAGCAAAAAAAATGTTATAACAAAATAAAATGTATGACTAGGAAAGCTATCAAACAGTCAGGAAATCAAAAAAATCAATTGGGCACCAGAACAAAATCATATTTTATTCATTTAAAAACAAGATTACAAAAGGTTTTACAGTTAATGTCCACAAAATATGCAACAAAAGATGTGATAACAGGGCCATGAGTGAAGTAGAATGATGAGACAAGAGGGAATATGAGATGAAGGAAAGTAAAGGAAGTAGGGGTAGATAGGATGTGGAAAGGAAAGTCTAGTGGTCATTAGATTCAGTGGCTGAGGAGTCCACTTCTCTAGCTTTTTCCCTTTCCTGTGCTTCCTCCTCATTGTCTTCATCATCTCCTTCTTCCTCTTCTTTTTCTTCTTCTTCCTCTATAATTTTTCCTTTGTCATTTCTCAACATTTGTACTTCCTTTTTGAGTTCTTTCATCTTTCTTTCGAAAAACATCATCCTTGTAGTTGCAAGATTTGCCTTGTTATTCAATTTGTCTAGAGATTCTATGACTTTAGTCATAAAAGTACTTAAATCCCCTGTATCCTCTTCTAATTCAGAACTTAAATTTCTTGTTGTGCTTTTCTGCCTGGAGGTGCTCCCAGATAGAGCCTTTCTTTTTGAAGTACTTTCTCCTCCAGTTTTCTTTGGAGTTTACTTATTATTTTATAGAATATATCCCATTCTTTTGAGTGTCTTCTCATTGTATTCATCACTAATGGCCTTAGGCATTCTTTTCTTTTTATTTTTCAAATCAATTCCAAAGTGCTTGAAAACTTTTGTCAAGAAAATTCCATAAGGCAAACTAATTTTAGAGATGGTAGCCTTATATATATGATCCAGAATAAATAGAGGGATGTCAATTCTTGAATTAGTTATGTGTGCCCACAAGAAAAAATAATTCCTTCTCCAAAACATAATCATGCTTTCTAGTTTTAGGAGTAAAAATGGTGCAAGTAAAGTGATGAACTACCCTTTCATCCACATCCCTTCCATACAGAGTTTTCAGTTGATCCTTCCAGTAGACCTTATCTCTATAAACTTTTCCACCAAGCCTGATTCCAAGAATGTGTCTAATTACCTCTCTATCTAAAGTGATGGTAATACCCTTAACATAACTGTTGATGGTCACTTCTCCAGGTTCCCTTTTAGCATTAGAATAGAAGTGAATAACCAGGTTTGGGTATATATCATCCCTGAGTGTTGTCATATGTTTTCACCCTAAGTTCCCAAATTTTGCTCTAAATTCGAACTTGTGATGATCAAAGAATTTATAATCTACCCATCGTCCATTAAACAATTTTCTAAGGGAGAAGCTGGAATTATACTTTTCTTGGGCTTTGCCCTCACTGAAATAGAGTTCATTACATTCCAGAACTGTTGAGGATATAGTTTATCCAGTTTTACTCTTCTTTCGCTTCCCTTTGTCCTTGCTAGACTCCTCTTTTGATTTCCTCTTTGGCTATTTCGAAATAGGGGCGGTTGCTACGACTAGGGCTTTAGACATCTTTTTTGATTTAAAGATCTTTGGAGCCATTGTAGGATTAGGAATAGTTGAGAGAGGACGAAATGGAATCGATTAGGTTTATAATAGGAGATTGAAGCGAAGATTTGTGTTGGTTTGGGAGTGACGGTTGGGTTTTTGGTGCGAACAAAGGAGCAGGAGAGAAAAGGAGTGAGAGTGAGAGAGTGAGAAGAAAATTTCGAATGTTTGTAAAGTGGGCTTCGTGAAAGTATGTAGGCTCGACTGCTGAGTCAACTCATAAACTTGGTGAGTCGACACATGCTTGTTAATGAAATAATTTGAGTCCACTGTTGTGATGAGTCGACCCATTGAAATGGAGTGTCGACTCATGCGACCAGACTGGGCATGCCAATTATAAGAAATTCAGGATATGTCCTTTTTTTTTTTTTTCAAACTTTGAGATAAAATATGTCTTAATATGATCATGCAATGAGTTATGAATTCAAAAAATACAATTCACATAGACAATAATCATATTTAAAGCATCGAATACATTTCACTCAAATTAAGTAGATATTATGACATAGGATTACTCATTCCCAATCCTTTTCTTATCATGCAGAAACGATCTTCACTTAATGGCTTAGTAAAAATATCAGCCAGTTGCATGTTGGTGCACACAAAGTCAAGTTCAATATCACATTTTTGTACATAATCTCGTATAAAGTGATATTTAATTTCAATGTGCTTTATGCGAGAGTATTGAATAGGATTTTTAGTCAAGTTTATAGCACTAGTATTATAACACTTAATAGGAATATGATCAAACAAGATTCCATAATCTTCTAGCTATTGCTTAATCCATAACACTTGAGCACAGCAGCTACCAGCTGCTACATATTCAGCCTCAGCTATGGAGAGAGCAACCGAATTTTGTTTCTTGCTATACCAAGATACAATCACATTGTCTAGGAGTTGGCAAGAGCCACTTGTGCTCTTTCTATCAACTCTACTCCCCGCATAGTCAGCGTTAACGTAAGCATTTAAATTGAAACATGTACTCTTTGGATACCATAATCCAAGATTTGGTGTGTGCTTAAGATAACAAAATATTCTCTTTACAACAATCACATGAGATTCTTTAGAATTGGATTGAAAACGAGTACACAGGCAAACACTAAACATTATATCTAGTCTACTAGTAGTTAGATACAATAAGGAGCCTATCATGCTTCTATAAAGTTTGGTATTTACTGACTAACCTTTCTCATCGCTATCCAATTTTGTTATAGTACTCATTAGAGTACTTATAGGCTTTGCATCTTCCATGCCAAACTTTTTGATTAAGTCTTTGATGTATTTGGCTTGTTTGATGAAGGTGCCTTACTTGGATTGCTTGATCTGAAATCCGAGAAATTAGTTGAGCTCGCCCGTCATACTCATCTCGAATTCTCCCTGCATATACGTAGCAAATTCTTCGCATAATGACTCATTAGTAGCACTAAAAATTATATTATCCACATATATTTGTACTATAAGCATGTCATTGGTTTTGATTTTGACAAAAAGAGTGGTATCTATTTTTCCTCTTGAAAAATCTTTTTCAATAAAAAACTTATTTAATCTTTCATACCAAGCCCTTGGGGCTTGCTTCAAACCTTATAAAGCTTTTATTAGTTTGAAAATATGGTTAGGAAATTTTGGATCTTCAAATCCAGGAGGTTGTTCAACAAAAACTTATCCTGTAATAAAACCATTTACGAATACACTTTTAACATCCATTTGATACAATTTGAAATCTTTAAAACAAGCAAATGCAAGTAGCAATCTAATGGCTTCTAGTCTAGCTACCGGAGCATATGTTTCATCAAAATCAATGCCTTCCTCTTGGCTGTAACCTTGAGCAACAACTCTTGCCTTGTTCCTCACAACAATTCCGAACTCATCCATTTTATTTCTAAAGACCCATTTAGTTCTAAATACTGGATGATCATTAGGTCTAGGAACAAGGTCCCATACCTCATTCCTTTCAAATTGGTTCAATTCTTCTTGCATTGTATTAATAAAAAATTCATCATTTTCAGCATCATTAAAACACTTAGGCTCAATTTGTGATAAGAATGTAAGATGATTATATATGTTTTTGATAGAAGATCGAGTTCTTACTTCTTGTGAAGGATCACCTAGGATTTGTTCCGGTTGATGGTTATGCACAAACTTCTATTCCTCAGGTAGACGTTCATTAATTTCATGTTGGCTGGAAGGAACTTCTTGTGCTTCTCTTTCTTTTTAAGGTTCCTCATTTGAGCTTGGTTGAATGTCCATCCTTTCCATTTCAGGCTCTAGCTCATCTGTATCATCACTTGCAATATTTTTTAAAGAAGAATTATATTTGTCAAAAGTGATATGGACAGATTCTTCAACCACTAGAGTCCTCTTATTAAAGACTCTATAAGCCTTGCTATGTGTTGAATAGCCAAGAAATACACCCTCGTCAAATTTTGCATCTAACTTGCCGAGATTATCTTTATTGTTATTCAAGACAAAACATTTGCATCCAACGGCTTTAAAGTATGAGACATTCGGTTTCTTATCTTTCCAAAGTTCATAGGGGGTTTTCTTTAAAATTTTTTGAAATAAAATTCGATTCAAAACGCAACAAGCTATGTTAACGGCTTCAGCCCAAAATACTTTGGTAAACCATTTTCACAAAGCATGGTTTTACCCATCTTTTCTAAAACTTTGTTTTTCCTCTCAACAAACTCATTTTGTTGAGGTGTTCTTGGGGTTGTGAAGTTGTGATCAAAACCATTTTCATCACAAATGATTTTAAAGGGTTTGCAATCGAATTCCCTTCCATGATCAGTCCTAATAGAAGTGATTAAAAATTCTTTTTCATTTTGAACCTTTCTATAAAATTTTATGAAGAAAACAATTATCTCATTCTTATGTGCTAAGAAAAATGTCCATATAAATCTAGAATAGTTATCAACAATAACAAGTGCATATTGTTTCCTACCAAGACTTAGAGTCCTAGTTGGTCAAAATAAGTCCATATGCAATAGTTGTAGTGGCCTAGAGGTAGTGAGCATATTTATAAATTTGAAAAAAATTCGAGTTTGCTTACCTAATTGACAAGCATCACAAATTCTATCTTTGTCAAATTTTATTTTTGGAAGACATTTAATTAAATCATTTTTAGAAACCTTTGAAAGTATGATTATACTAATGTAACCAAGTCTTCTATGCCACTGCCAACTCTCATCACTATTCGTAGCAGCAAGGCATTCTACTTTACAAGAAGATAAATCATTAAGATTGAAAATATAAATATTGTCTTGTCTATGTCCAGTGAGAATTGTCTTGTTATCATTAATGTCAATTACATCACATTTAGAGGATTCAAATACAACCTTGTATCCTTTGTCACAAATTTGACTAATGCTCAAAAGATTGTGTTTGAGTCCTTTAACAAGCAATACCTTTTCGATAAAGGTAGAGGAATTCTTACCAAAACTACCTATATCGATGATCTTCCCTTTACTATTGACACCAAAAGTCACAAGACCTCCATCCTTTAGAGAGAGAGATGTGAATTGTGCTTCATCTCCCATCATGTGTCTTAAGCATCAACTATCTAAGTACCAATGGTCTTTCTTGGATTTTGCTTGAAGACAAACCTGCAAAAGGATTTAGCTGAACTTAGGTATTCAAACCATCTTGGGTCCTTGGGGGTTAGTCCTCAATAGTCTTCTAGGGACCCATGCATTGCTAGGAACATTTGATTTTTGTAACGCATAGCATCTATTAGCAACATGTCCTTTTTTATGACAATAAAAACATGAGACTTCTGGTTTTCCAGTTGAAGCACTAAATCTGTCTTTTGAAAATTTCTTTCTTTTAAAAGGATCAAGGCCAAGACCGGCTTTGTTTAGTGAACATTTTTGTTTTCCTAAAATTGCATCCAGTTTTTCTTTTCCATTTACACATCTAAAAAGAGTTGTTTCCAAGTCTTTAACCTCATCAAGTAAAATTTGGTTTTCTTTTGAAGAATCTTTTTGAAAAGAGTTTTTCTTAATCTTATCCTTCAAGGCACAAATTTCATTTTTCAAAACTTCATTTTCTTTTTGTAAATTTTCATTTTTATCGGTAAGAGTAGAAACCATCTTTTTAAGAAGTCTATTTTTTATTTCCATTTTTCTGAATTCACAAAGTAGATCATCAAATGCATCTTGTAATTCATTAAAAGTAAATCGAGAAGAATCTGATACCTCACTGTCATCCTCATGAGCCATGAGACAGAGGTTAGCCACTTCTTGTGGTTTGGCTTCTCCTTCGGAGCTTGATTCTTTATTATCACTCCATATCGTGGCTGCCATGGCCTTCTTCCCTTGATATTTCTTTCCTCTCTTTTTGAGCAGAGGACATTCTGCCTTTATATGGCGAGGTTTCTTACTTTCACAGCATGTAATGCTGGATTCTTTATTAGGTTCTCCTTCAGGTTCATGCTTCTTTCCACCTTTCCATCTCTTCTCCATGAATCTTCTGAATTTTTGAGTGATGAGAGCAATTTCATCTTCATTCTCATCACTTGCTGATTCATCATCTTGACTAGTGGATTTGAATGCAACTACCCTTTTCTTCTTTTCTTCATCCGCTTGGGCATGTTACTTTTGAGTGAGCTTATGATTCATTAGAGAGCCCAAGAGTTCTTCAAGAGGCAGAGTGTTGAGGTCTTTTGCTTCTTGGATAGTTGTGACTTTAGCTTCCCAAGCTTTTGGCAAAGACTTTAGAATCTTCCTCACCTGCTCATTATTAGAATACACCTTTCTAAGAGATTTTAAACTATTAATAATATCGGTGAACCTTATGAACATTTCGGTGATAGACTCATCAGGTTTCATTTTAAACAATTCATAACTATGTACCAAAGTATTGATTTTAGATTCCTTTACGTGATTGGTATCTTCATGTGTAACCTCTAGTCTATCCCATATTTCTTTAGTTGATTCACACGTAGAAATGCGATTAAATTCATTGGGATCAAGTGCACAATATAGAATATTCATAGTTTTAGCATTAGATTGCAATATTTTCATATCATCTTCATCCCATTCAGATTCAGGTTTAGGGATTTCTGTTCTATCTACTCTAGTTGTAGGAATTTTGGGACCATTTATAATAAGTCTCCATAATTCATAATCTACTGATTGAATGTAGATTCTCATTCTATTTTTCTAATAATTATAATTTGTGCCATTGAATATAAGTGGTCTATTTGTGGATTGACCCTCACCAAGAGTGCTTCCAAAATTGGTTGCCATGGATCTATTCTTAGGATGTTAAGCCTAAATCAGGAACACAAGCTCTGATACCAATTGTTGGCTCAAAAGGCAACCCAAGAGGGGGTGAATTGGGTTTTTTGAAGATTAATGGCAATTAAGATTAATTAAAATTAATCTAATCAATGTAACAGTGATCAATCTATATATAAAACAATGTAATCAAAGGAGGAATAGAAAATAGAGCAATAGAAAGAACACAAAGAGTTACCGAGGTTCAACCACAATCCGTGGTCTACGTCCCCGCCCCAAGATCCCCTTGAAGTCTTCCTCCATTATGTAATCTCCAATTACAAATGGATGCTGATTGACCAAGTGCTCAACTCACTATATACACAAGAACTTCTTTCCAAGTTTTTCAGCCACCAAGTGGTTTTGTCCAAGATCCACTCAAACTTACAAGAGTTTTTCTTTACAAAAGAACTCTGAAACTCTCACTTACAGGTGTATAAAGATATACAAATGATTTTACAAACTCTCTATCAAGAGTTTTTTACAATAAAGATAAAGAGAATATTCAGAATTTTTTAGTTTGATCAGTCAGTGGATGTTTGTTTTTTATATCTCTCTTCCTATAAATGTAGTTGGAAGCTCGTATATAAACCCCTGTATTAATTTCGTCTGTTTGAGGTTGTTGGGGATCATTTAATACAAGTCTAGTTTGTTATAACGTTAGAAAAACTAGCCGTTATTTTCTAGGGGTCGACACTAGGCTTAATGTGTCAACTCATCTGGTTTGCATTTTTCAGACGTTGTCTACTGTCTCCAAGAGTCGACTCTTCATTTTCATGAGTCGACTCGTTGATTATTCTGTCTTCAAGTTATTTCACTTTTGTCTTTATGAGTCGACTCTTCATATTCATGGGACGACTTTTTGTACAGAAATCTTGCTTCTGTCTTCATGAGTAGATTATTTATATTCAAAGGTCGTCTCATTGATCCTTTGGTCTTTAAATTTTTGTTTCTGTCTTCATGAGGCGACTCTTCATTTCCATGAGTCAACTTATTGCCCAGAAGTCTTCATTCTATCTTCCAATGATCAAGTTCATCGTTAACATTATTATAAGATCTTCAAGGAGTCTTCTCTTTAGGGTATTAGGATCAATCAATTTCTTCAACTCATCAAAGTTGTCTTCTATTCAATTTGGATTGAATCAAACATTTGATATTCATCTTTTCTTGACTTCCAAACTGTCAAGGCTTCATCTTATCAATGTTGATCTCTTCTTCTTTGTTGTTAAGCTTCCTCTTTTATTGCCAAGCTTTCTCTTTCATTGTAGAGCTTTCTCTTTTATGTAGAGCTTCAACCTGCTTCCTTGCCAATCTCTTTTGTTTGCTAGTAATTCTTCTTCCTTCTTTGGGATCATTCAAGGAGACTTTTATAAGCTTGATGAAGTCTTTTCATATATATTGTCTTTATTGATTCTTTATATCTCAGAAGAATTTTTTACTTGGATTCCATGTAGAGATCATGCAAACAAGATGAATTCTCTTCTCAAGCATCCTCCATCAAATTATCTTGAATTTGATCTTTGCACACTTAATGAAGTCTTCTTTTGAACTGATTTAATTTCTTCACAATCAAATCATCTTTAACTGTTCTTTGCACACTCTGATGAAGTCTCCAGTCTTTTTGAGTGCAAGTTAACTTCATTGAGTCTATGCATACTTGATGAAAACTTTATTTGAACACCTTCAATCTCTTCGAATGCAAATCATTTATTCAAATTAGAAATAGGCATTAATGCTATGTTTGGTTCATTTCATAACTCTTAGTGTCCATTGCTTGATCCTGAGTTTGTTGTGCATTCACTTTAACATATATTAGACTTAAGGTTGAATTTTAAGTCTAAATTATAAACTTTTATTAATCTGCACACTAAGAAAATGCATTAGTAAAATAACACAAGGTTTAGTTATCATCAAAATCAACATGGGAATCAACCTTGAGTCAACATTTTATGCTTATGCATTATTGTTATTCACTAAGCATTAGCTTACGTTTTCTGAAATGTTTTCAGGTTACCAAACTAGGAGGCCTTAGAGGGAAGCCCATTGCGAAGATATTTGGACTGCGGCCTACGAGCCTTATGATATGTAATGCGTATAGGGGTTGGACCCTAATGTTTTGTAAAATTATAACGTTATAACTGTGGTGGCCTTCGATGGACCCATCTTATTGTATATTTTGTTTTTGGGATCAAACACGGCTCTGCTATGTATGACGCACGTTTTGTTTTACGTTTATAAAATTTTATTTCCGTAATTATGTATCTTTTAAATTATAAATGCACAAGTGTTCAACAGGTTTATGTAATGCGGCCTAGAGTAGCTGAGCTACTGGCCGATCATGTACCCTAAATCTGCATAGGCTGGGTTTCGGAGCGTAACAGTGTGGTATCAGAGCTATAGGTTGATATCGTAAGATTGAGTGATGTCTAAATGGAATTCTAGGTTTGACTTGAAAATGTGCCATGTGTATGTATATGTAAGCTATGTGTATAATGACGTGCTAAGGTGTATTACGTGTAGTAATGCTATGTTTCATGCTTGACCATTTTCATGCATATGTATGAATCATATGCTGCTAAGAGGAAGGTGTCATGCCTCAATTTTTTGCACTCGAGGAAAAATACGCATAAGTGGAAAAAACACGGTACTCTCTCGTTATAACTCATCCTCTTAGAAAAACGAGTGCGACTAGGTTTCAATTGGAAATTGATTTGATTAAGGGTTTTTGAAAAAGATTTTGGAATCGCCACCTAACTTGATTAAGGTGAGTTAGGTCACCTAAAACTAAGCACAATCCGAAGATTATACTTAGGGTTTTTGAAAATATTTTGAAAACTTCCTCAAGATTTAAGAGAACAAGTTGTTTGGCAACCTTTGGGAAAATGTAAGCCCTTTTTGAAAATAACTCCATTTTAATATTTGAAAATAATGATCTAGGTTCGTAGGTTGGTTACGTGTAGGGAAAACACACTAAGACATTACCCTACGCTGCCCTTGGCATACCTACATATCTGCTCACGATAGGTTCACTTATTAGAGTCCTTGATTAACAAATGTTCAATATTATCCGCCTTAGAAAAGAACTATATGATGCATGATATACAAATGAAAGAAAAATATTTGATTTGGAAAGTAGATTTAAAAGAAAGATTTGATCTTGAAAATAGATTTGAAAAGGAGACTTGAAATTTGAAAGAAGGTTTTAGAAATTGAAAATTTGAAATAAATTGTGGAATTGGAGATTTAAAAACGGTTATGAAAATGAAAATTTGAAAAAGGTTACGATTGCACCCATGAGAGTTGCCTACACATCCCTTTGTTGGGAATTAGGTCAGTTGTAGTTCGGACAAGAGTCCGATTGAAAATAAACACTTTAAAGTTTTTGAAAAGTTTGACTTGAAAAGACTTGATTTAAACTTGGAATAAAAGATTTGAAATCGAGTTTTGATTTGAAATTGAACCTAGACTTAGAATTGGACTTGAAAAAGGGTTTGAACTTCAAAAGAGAACTTGGACTTGATTTAGGAAAGAAGGAGTTGGGTTTTGAAAACATTTTGACTTAGATTGAAGTTAGAAAGCCATCTTGGTTTAGAAAAAAAGCTTTAGAAAGGAGTTGAAACTTCCTAACTTTAGGGTTAGTAGGGTTTAGGCAACCTAAGATTAGAGCATGGACTTGAAATAAGAATGTTTGATCTAGACTTGAAAAGTTTAACTCTAGAAAGTTGGATTTAGGAAATGTTCGAATTAGGAAAGGTAGATTTAAGAAAGATTTGGAAAGAGATTTGATTTGATTTAGAAATACTTGACTTGAAAATACTTGACTTGAATATTTAACTTGAAAGAATTTAGAAAGTTTAAGGTTTAGGAAAGATTGAATTTCGGAAAATTTTGAATTTAGGAAAGTCTCAAAATAGGAAAGTTCCGTTTTAGGAAAGTGCCAAATTAGAAAAGTTTTCGAATTAGGAAAGTTTTATTTTAGGAAAGTTTTTGAATTAGGAAAGTTTTGAATTTAGAAAGATTTGAACTTTTTAAAGATCTAGAATTTAGAAAGATTTAAAGAGTTGAGATTTAGAAAGTTAAAATTTGTAAAGGTTTGAAATTAAGGAAGATTGGAATTAGGAAATGTTTGAATTTGAGAAAGATTTGATTCCTATTTTCTAAGATAGAAGAGTAGATTTTATTTCCAAAAATAGATGATTTGATTTGGTTTCTAAAATTGAAGGATTTAATTTAGTTTCCCAAATTGAAAATTTTGATTTAATATGGAATTGAAAATGTTAAATTTTAGAAATCTTGAATTTAAAAAACTGTGATTTGGTATAGAAAAAGAGATTTTGAAAATCTAATATTGGATGTAGAAGATAGTTTTTGAAAACCTATGATTTGAGGCAAAAAAGGAAGTCATGTTTTAGGAAAGAGAACTAGGGTTTCCTAATCATGCAACCTAGGGCTTGACTTGGACTCCAAGGAAAAGAGTTTTTGGAAGGAGATCTTTGAAAGAAGTTTTTAAGAAAGAGATTTTGAAGGGAGTTTTTAGAAAGAGAGTTTTTGGAAGGAAGTTTAAAAAGAGTTTTTAGAAAGTAGATTTTTGAGGAGAGTTTTTGGAAAGGAGTTTGAAAAACAATTTTGGAAAGGAGTTTGAATATGGACTTTCGAAATCTTTTAAATGTCTCACTTTCCTAAAACAACTCTAACCATGAAAAGATTAGTACTATTCTGAGTTGGTGATTTTGAAAACAACATGGATTTGAAATATAGACCATAATGATCACTTTCAATATCACACTTTTCTAAAAAAATCCTAACCATGGAATGGTTAGAATTATCTTAAGATTGTGATTTTTGATAAAAACAATTTAGGATTTACACTCAAAATATGGACATTGATAGTCACAATAAATATAACACTCTCTTAAAATAACCTTAACTATAGAATGACTAGAATCACTTCAAGATTGTGATTTTGAAAACAAAATTTTGAATGCAAATTTTGAAAGAGAGCTTTGATGCAAGTTTTGAAAACAATTTTGAATGGATGTATGATTTGCCCAATGCAAATAGGGTGAACATATAAGGTTAGACTTCACCACATAATCAAGAGGGTTGAATCCACATGGTCTAAGGTTGAACTAAAAGAAAGCCCTCGACACGGTGACTTTCAATAGTCCTTCTTACGCATAAATCAGGGAGTCTCTTGTTTTAAGCATGCAAGAAAGAGAGGTAGAAGATGTGAGATTAAAATAGAAGAGAACCCAAGTGGTTTAGGAGGGAGAAGAGAGATGGGGGAAGTTGTCACGCCCCATAATCCGGCTTATACAGATTTAGGGTACATAACCGGCCAGTAGCAAGGCTACCCAAGGCCGCATTACATAGATTGGTTGATCACCTGTGCATAATCATTTAGAATGATGCATAATTGCCGAAAATAAAACTTTTGATAACTTGAAAACATAATTCGTGTCATACATGGTAGAGTTGTGCCTAATCCAAAACATAATATACATAAGGACCTAATGAAGGTCCACAAAAGCTATAACAATATATATGTCATTACAAAACATTAGGTCCAACCCTCAAACATTATACAAAACATAGGCCCGTGGGTCATAACTCAAATCCACATATGGCCTCGCTCTAGGGCCTCCCGGATTGGCTACCTGAAAATCATTTGAGAAAACGTAAGCTAATGCTTAGTGAATAACAATGATGCATGAGCATGAAAATACCATGGACTAGCAGTTATGTCTAATGTATAAAACAATAAATAAACATTTATGTATTTAAAGCATGAACTTGAAATGTGTAAGCATAGGTTTGAAATCATAGATAACATAAACATCATATTGCAGCATTCTATTGCTTCAAAACATGGTATCATAAAAGAGAGATGCGACATATCTTTGCTCGGATAAAATAAAATAATCATTAACATATTGCTTCAAAAAATGGTATCATAAAATTTTGTTTTGTGTTGGTTTTTTTTTTTTTTTTTTTTTTTTTTTTTTTTGGTTTTTTTTTTGTGCTCGGGATAATTGTTACGTCTCCCGAACATGGCGATAGTTTATTTCACATCCCCTATCGTAAGACTATCGTTGCTAGTTTAAGGTCTTGCTACGAAAGACCTCGAGTTGGCACCATACATTGAAAAATGTCTTGTATTTCTTTCTTATAAGTATTTTAGTCCATAAGTTTCAATTCATAACACAATATAACTTGCATGCCTTTAAAAGTATGACATCTATAATTGAATATCACATTGATGCATTGAAATATATGTAAAACATTGTATGGTAATGTTTAAACTTAAAACGGTTGGAAAGTAGTAGAATTTACTCATGGCATATTGTTACTCACCTCTCTCCAATAGAATGTGTGGTAGACAAGGTGTTCCTACACAAAATGCACATAGAAGTATGGAAATATTAATAAAAGACTCCAAAGCAAAGCAACAACGCAAAACAAGAACATAAGGTTGAGGTTTGAACATGAAAGTCGGTACATCGACTCCTTTATCACGTCCCAACCACCCCTCAAGGAAGATTTCACACTCTAGGTTAGTTCCATTTGAAAATAGACTTGAAGGGCTTTAATTTGATAGGTCATGGGCTAAAAACGCATTTCGAATGAAAAAGTTATGTCCCATAGAAAATAGGCTAAAATTTTGGAAGAAGAATATTACTGGCAGAATTTTGGGTCAACTTCAAAATTCCATATCTCACAAACCACAAGGAATTAGAGTACAAAATTTATATGGATACAAAGATCTATGAGTCTAATATCCAATGATTCAAACGGTGCATCAATCCAAGTTTTCTAGAGGAAGTTATGCCCATTTTACGAAACAGTGTCTCAGCTAAAGAGTGAAACTGGGGGTTGGACGAAGGTGTCGGCTCTAGAAACAAATGAGTCGCATCCTGAGCTGAAAAAACGAATCTGGGAGTTCTCTGGGCAAAGGTGTCACCTCCGGAGACTAAAGAGTCGCCTCCTGAGTTGAAGAAACAAATCTGGGAGTTCACTGGGACAAAAGTGTCGGCTCCAAAAATAAAGAGTCACCTCCCAAGCTAAATGAATAAATCTAAAAGTTCACTGGGACAAGGAGTCACCTCCAAAAATCAAGGAGTCCACTCCAAAGCTAAATGAATAAGTCTGGGAGTTCACTAAGACAATGAGTCGCCTCCAAAAACTAAGGAGTCCACTCCAAAGTTAAATACTCAGATTTTAACCCGACCTCACTCAAATCAAAACCGAACTCCATCAAAACTCTCACAAACTCTTCCAATGCTTCTAGGGTCCAAAGATTGACTCAAGAAGACCATAATAACATAAAATCAAACACTTTAAACAAGAAAATTGAAGGGAACTAGGGTTTTAGGAACCCAAACCCTAACTTGCATAAGTTGGAGATTTCATATCCCAAACCCTCAAATCTTTCAATGGGGCTTTCAACACTCTAAACTTAGCTAATTTGGGACTCAAAAGAGTCACCCACAACAACCCAACAACATAACCCACAAAGATATATATATACATACACATATACAATTGGAGGAGAAAAATGGAACCTTTTCTTTCTTTAAGTTTGGTTAAGTCTTCTATTACTTCAAGCTCTTCTTCAAGCTTCTTCCTCCTCTTTCTCTTCTCCTCTTCTCCCTCTCTTCCTTCTCAATCGGCTGAACATCTGTGAGTTGTGTGCACTTATGTGTATAAAAGGTGATACACATGGGAATAATCCCATGTGTCTCACCCATAGGTTTAAATTACACCATAGGCTCTCATTGGTCATTTTGACCCAAAAGGAGAAATAATTAACATCAAACATTATATATACTAGAAATTCTCATTAATAGAAATAAATAGAGGTTCGGGATATCACAGAAGTACATAAACATAAAGAGAAAACCAATCTCGGATTCTTCTTGCTTTGTTTGCTTTGCTTTGCTTCGCTTGATCTTTCAGAGTTTTCAAGTTGCAGCACTTTAAGTCTTCAATGGAGGCTTTGGAGGCTTGCGTTTAAGTGTATAGAGTGTATGGATGTTAGGGTTTTAGTGTATGGAGGTTAGGTTTGAGGAAACTAAAGAGGTCTAGGGTTTGGAGAGACTTCGAGCTCTGTATTTTGAAAAACAGACTTTTTGAACTGAGTTTGCAGTCCTTTTTCATGTGGGGGGGAGATTCTGTATTTATAGACACAAAAATAGCCTAGTGCCTACTGCAATGGCGTTAGGGCAAAATTCCTGCTGGTGCCACTCGCGCCACTAGAAGCGGCGCCAGGCCAATGTTTGGCTTCAGTGGCGCCAACCACTTAGGAAAGTTCTTAGGGCAGCAAGAAAAGTATCTTTCAACCCATGATATGCAAGGCAAAAGATTTGGGCGCCTCTACTAGTGATTAACATGTAATTTTTGACTTGGCTTCACTATGAGTGACTCTGAAAGGTCTGGGAGTGTTTTGGGAGGCTGGGAATGATTTGGAAGGCTAAAAATGGGTAAAAACCCTTGAAATAGTGTCTCGGGGGTAACGGGCTTGAGAAATAATATCGGGATGGTTGACCAATCTTCTAGTGGCAAAGCGGTCAATTAGGCCAAAAAACCACCGGAATGGATTTGAAACATCCCATGAGAGGACTTGAAAGTTTAGAAAAACTATTGAGAGTGTTCCAAAGAGTTTTCAGTTTGATACCCAAAGCCGATGTGGTTAAAAAGCGACCGACCCACTAAGGCAAAACAGCCATTTTACATCAGGTTTGCCAGAATGAACTCGGAATGGTTCGAAAAGGTGCTAGAAGATTGAGAATACTATTAAAAGCATCATTGAGAGGTTATCAGTTTGATACCCAGAGCTGGTGCGGTTCCCGAAGGCGATCAGGTGCTTAGGAGAAAAATGATCATTTTGATCGAAAGGTTTCGGAATTGGTTCGAAACCGACTGGAAGGCACTTGAACACGCCATATCATCTTTGGGACGATCTTGGAAAGGTGGATTTACCACTCTGAGGACTTAGGTACTTTTTCAAGAAGTGTGCCGAACAAGGCCCAATTGGCAGATTGGTCATTTTGCACCGGAGTGGGCTAGCAAACACTGTTGTTGACTCAGGTTTTGAGTATTTCCGCCACTCTGACGGTGTGTGATGAGTTGGTTTCCAAAGGTATTTTGTCCTTTGATAAACGTGCCACGACCAAGAGACGAGTTAAGTCCCGTGACAGAGGGGGTTTGTTGGCAATTCCCGATGTCGATCTGTGTGTAAGTGTTTCCGCCACTCTGACAGTTGCGATATTTGTAAGTGCTTCCGCCACTCTAACGGTGCGCATTATTCCGAAGATTGCTTGATCTCAGGAAGCTGCTAGGTGGAGTTATCGTCTGAGAAATTAACTTTCTCGAAAGATGTGCCGAATAATGGACATTCTTCATTGGCGGGCTAGTAGGCATCAAAGGTGAACCGTTCTACCATCTCGGGGCTTAGGTTCCGACACAGTTGACAGGTTTGAAAGAACTTACCGTTCTAAAGAGCTTTCTCAAAAAATATGTCGGACTGGATGGACTTACCTCCTGAGGGATCAACTTTCTCGAAAGGCGTGCTGAATTGATCTAGATTGGAATTGAATTTGAACTTGGATTTGAGATTAAATGGGACTTATCGTCTCTAGGAAGATGTGCCAACTGGAATAGGACTGAGCAATGCCACAAAGGCATTTTAGTTATTTTGCCTTTGGTGGGCCCGGTAGGTCTGCGAAGCAATTGATTGATTGGATTGAATTTAGAAAATTGATTTGGACTTGAATGTGTCTGTGTCAGTTTAAATATGAGTCCGAATAGACCGGAGATTGCTAAGCGGGCAAAAATGGGGTGCTTACAACTGTCTCTCTTTTTCTGTCTTTGCTTGTCGAAGGCAAAAAATGATAAAGTAAGAGTCATATGTTTACCGTGAAGCGATCGGAGGGATGAACTTTAAAATTTTTTGAAGACTGGAACTTGAAAATACCAGTTTGGCCCAAGGGGGCATTTGAAATCGAGTTTTGACGGGAAAAAGGGCAAAGCTGCCTGGAATTCGACACTTTGGCGCTTGCTTTGAAATTACCTTGGCGCCAGGTTTGGAGTTAAAATGTAGCAAACTTCTGGTTTGAAGTTTTACGGGTTTGAAAGAGTTTTGAGAGTTTGAGAGCTCCTTCTAGTGTTTTTGCAAGAAGAGAGACTTAAGCATTGAAGGAGTGAATGTTGGGGGACCCAGAGAGTCATCAAAAATTGTCACCGTCGCCGAAATAGTCACTGAAAAAGAAGATTCTGCCGGAGAACTCCAAGAGGTGAGCTTTTTTATTTTGTGTTGATTTTGATGTGTAGAACTCTGTTTGAGTCGTGAAAATAGTCGAAACTGATGCTTTGATGTATTTTGAACACTCTGGTGGAGTTATTTTTATGTTTTGGTGTTCGGTTGATTGAATTTGGGTAGTTTTGCATGTTTATATAAAGAAGATTTCTGCATGAATTGAAGATTTACTCCGACAGTTCTAGGTAATGAGTTTTTTGGTTAGATTTTTATATTATGTCCCTTAAAAAAATGTGTTTAGCGACTGTATGAAATTTCATTATTTTCTAAAAACTTTTTGTATTTTTGATTTTTTTAAAAATAAAAAATATTTATAAAATATGATAAATTAAGAAAATAATAAAAATATTTAAATTTAACCTTTAGAAAAATATGAAAATATTTTAGAAAATATTTGTAGTTTTAAAAAATTTTGTGACAACTTTGATAGTGATTGGATTTTTTTTATTTATAAAAATTAGAATGCGTCTTTGAAAACTTGAAAATCTTGAAAATGTGCACAGATTCTTTTGCGTGTGTTGGTACTATGTGATTGTGATATTATGAAGTGCACCGTTTGCGTCTTTGTAGTGTTGCAGGCGTTGTAAGGACTATTTACAAACGGAACTCTGCCAAAATTTTTTTGTTTTGAAATTAAGGAAAGAGTTAGAAAATCTTTTTAAAGGGAAAAGGTATAAAACCTTTGAGGGTGATGCCTTTTTGGCAAAGAAGGTCCCAAGAAACTCGGGGAGGCCTAAAACTATTGGAAGAAACACTTAGGAAGAATTTTAAAAATAGAATTTTGAATAAAAACTTTTAAGGGAAACATTTTAGAAGATTTGAAAATGGATTTTGAATTTGGAAAACTTGAAATTTGATAAAGATTTTTGGAAGATTAAAAAATTGAGAATTTTTGAGAATTGATTTTGAAGAAGACTTTTTTGAAGGAAGAAGTTTTTAGAAAACTTTGATTGGAATATAATTCTTTTGAGGAAGAACTTGAGATAGACCTTGATTGAAAATTTTTTAGATTTGTTTTGAAATGAACTTTTGATTTTGAATTAGAAACTATTTTGATTTGAAACTTGGACAAAACGTGTAGAAAATTCGTTTTGACTTAAAATTTGAACATTTGAAGGCAGAATGTTTCAAAAATTCATTTTGATATGAAATTTGAAATTTTTGAAGACAAGATGTGTAGAAAATTCATTTTAACTCGAAACTTGAATTTTTGAATGCAAAATGTATAGAAAATTTTATTTGACTCGAAATTTGAACTCTTGAAAACAAAATGTATAGGAAATTCATTTTGACTCGAAATATGAACTCTTGAAAGGGAAAGTTTAGAAAAATCATTTGAAGTTGAAAATTGTAACTTTTTGAAGAAACAGTGTAAAAATTCATTTGAACTTGACACTTGAGATTCTTTTCTTCTTCTTTTTTTTTTTCTTTTTCCCTCTTTCCTTTTTTTTTTTGTCTTCTCTTTCTCTTGTTTTCTACTTACATATTCTTTGGGTTGATGAGTTCTTATCTTTTTTCTTTTCCTTTGCCTTACCTTCGAGAGAATTATCATGGGTGAGGTTGTCTTGCTGACTGAATCTGGAGTTGAGGGAGCACGATTGAAAGCTAAACTGACGACGACGAGAACTACTCTGGTCGAGGAGAGGACTACTACTATTAATGCCTAGGATGATAGGGATGATTGGCACGCTTGGATGACCATATTGATTGCTGTTAAGTCTGAGCTGGGGCTTGTCTGGGTGGCTGAAGCAGGAGATAATGATCTACAGTGGAGGCAATAACGAGATTTGCTTTGGTCGAGTAGAGGACAAGTACTACTGATGAGGAGAGGGTGGCCTTGCTAGGGCTATTGTAGATGATGTCCCAGATGAGACTTTTGGAGATGTTGAGAGTGCCACTGCCGAAGCTGATGTTGAGGGAGCTTTTTAAGGCGGCCCTATGGTTTATGTCTAGAGTTTCGTCTGACAGAATAATACTCTTATAGGGGAATTAATGCTATATCTAGCGGAATGATACTCTTTAGGGGAAATCCAAGGTTGATGTCTTAAAACTGCCACTTCTTGAACTAACACTCCGTCTTGTGAAATGATGCTCCTCTAGGGAAGTCCAAGGTTGATGTCTTGAAACTGCTACTTCTTGAATCAATACTCCGTCTTGCAGATTGATGCTCTTCTAGGGAAGTCCAAGGTTGATATCTTGAAATTGCTTCTTCTTGAACCAACACTCCAACTTGCGGAACGATGCTCCTCTTGGAAAGTCTAAGGTTGATTAGGGAGGTCGAGGGTGGGCCATTGCCTCGTTCTCTATTTCTTGTTGGCTATGGGATTCTAAGCTTTCTGAGGTGTAAGCCGGCGTTGGAGATGTCTGAGGTTACTTGGTCGCGGGGTGGCTTTAGCTCCTTTTTGTGCTTTATCTCGTTTCTTGTTTTCTATTTGAGAGAGAGAGAGAGAGAGAGAGAGAGAGAGAGAGAGAGAGAGAGAGAGAGAGAGAGAGAGAGTAAGTTTTTTTTTTTGTTGCAAAAACTGTTTACTAATGCCAATTCTAAAAATGCACGAGTAAAGGGTTGAATGCATGTTTATACTTTTTAATGAATGCACATACAAGAATAGAATTGAATGCACATCTTACTTTAAGAATTGAATTGAATTGAATGCATGTCCTACTTCTTTTTTTCCTTTTTTTTTTTATTTATGAATGCACAGTTTCATACAAGAATGGAATTGAATGCATGTTATACTGTTGGATGAATGCACCTACCAGAATGGAATTTGAATGCATGCCATGCTTTTTGATGAGTACATAAATAGATACAAATTACATACGAATTTAATGGATGTACAGGTTATACATGACATGGATGCATTAGTACTATATGTGTATAGGCTATTTATGAAGAATGTCCCAGGATTTCCCCAGAGCCCATACTCTTGGGATTCTATTTTCCTTCCAGGATTCTGCCCCTTCGATTTTGTCCCATAATTATCAGGGTGTGATAGTATTTATACCATTCTCAGGGGACCTTAACCTTTTGGTTTGCCTGCTGGTATCTTATCCCTATTTTCTACAGGGTTGTTGTTTGGAGATTTTCTATCCTCATTTGGTTTTCTCTCTTAACTCTTTAAATGCCATTGTGGCTTGACCGATAACTCGTATGCCCTTTGTAGAGCAATAAGCAGTTTGGCCCCCAATCTGAGAAGACTTCTTTTAGGACCGTAATGCAGGTCAGGTTTAGGGATTGTAAAACATGAAGGGATATGCAGGCTCAAAGATTTTCTTTTAGTGGGTTGTTTAAACTAAAACCATCTTAGTACATCTTAGAGCATGAGATTGCCCTTGCATTCCTCCTTCGCTCTCCTTTCTCACCTTTTTTTTTTCTACTACTTATCTTGGTATTGTTCAAGCTTATTTGGACTAAACAATTTTCTTTGAATAGAGAGGACTTTGATTTGGACTGTAACGTAGGCTAGGTTAAGGGATTTATGAATGAAAGGGTATAAAGGTTCAAACATTATCTTTTGTGGGGTTTCAAAAGACTAATGATCACCTTCGCCAATTTAACTTTCATTTACTGGTTTCTTCTTTCTTTCCTACTCTTTTTGTTCTTCAAGATCATTTTCTTCATTCTGACTAGGAATTTTCATCAAGAATTTGATCTCAAGTTGACTTTTAAAGATGCCAACTTTTCATTTTTATTTATTTCTATGACAATATCTTCTTTTGAAGGCCACCACCAACACATCACTTTTTTCTTCTTTTTTTTTTCACCATATCTTCTTGAAAATCACTATTTCCATCTTCGCTCATTAGTTCCTACTCATAACTTTTGCCATAACCCAACGTGGGCGGTGATCATCTGGTCAGTTTTCTTGAAAAATGTAATTGGCTCAAGTGGGCTTTGCAAAGGGATTTTTTTTTTTTTTTTTTGTGTATGGTAGCAGAATTGAAGGCCTCTCGTCATTTCAAATTGAATTGCTTAGTCCATAAAGCCTTTATACAAAACTTAGACAATGTTCCAAGAGATGGGTTGTTTCTACTAGTAAGCCCTTATATACTCTATTGAATCAACTACTCTGTGCTTACCCCAGTGTGGGGAACAGTTATTGGTTTGGGCATATCTAAATAGAAATCACGTACGACCCTAGTGGGCTGAGCAAAGAATTGTGTTTATTTCTTTTTGGATGGATTGAACAATGGTTTCTTATCTTTTTAAAGAGTCGGCTGCCTATCGCTTAGCCAGGATATTACTCAAGTGTCGCCACTTCAATAAGCTCTGCACTTCGTTGTTGAGTTTGTCTCCCTCTTCTCTCTCACTCTGTCTTTTTCTCTCAAAGGTTTTGACCCTCGTTGAATGAGTTGTCCATGCTATCCCATCCTTCAAGTCGAGTCATTACTAAATGGGAAAGAATCCCTAAAAGCAATAATCATCCACAAGAGTATAAGACAACGGGGATAAATTGAAAACTAATTCCTTTTCATATCAAATTATGATTGCATGGCACGGAGTGCTAATTTAAATAACATATGCAAGAAATAGAAAGATATAAAGAAAATGAACGAAGTTTGTGAAAACATCCCTTTTCTTATGAGCCTTTTGGTGAGAAACCTTAATTGGGTTTTGGGACTATGCCAACCTCCTTGGTGCTTCATTCATTAGGTGTATCAACGAAGGGTGAATTCACAGATCTTTTATGACGTTTGGTATGCATTTGGAAGATAGAGGATTTTGTTGTGGCAATGCACGGGTCTACAGGGCTTCACAAATGGTGAAATCCTCTTTTCTCAATGTAGGTTCGGCCTCTTCCAACAACCGGGCTTATCCTTGCATGAGTTTGAATTGGTCGAGATGCTAGAGGGGTTCTATGAGTTCAATTATGCTATTTGACTTGGAAAAAGGAAGAGAAAACAAAGCATAGTTAGCATGTGGAGTTGAAAGTTTTATGCGATGCATGTCCCATGGAGGTCCTTTCTCTGAGGGTGTCTAGGCATGATGCTAAGTCCATCTTGGAGGTGGGGTTTTGCCCCTCATGCAACACAATACCTCTTCGGAATGGGCCGGTTAACGTTTCTTTATTTGGGCAATCCTGTTTTTATAGACGGAGAGAGATTTGGGCCTCTCTTGAGATATGGTTCTATGCATGCCATGAATCTTTTGGGTTTTTAGAAGTTTTGGTAGGTTTGATTTACATGAGATTGGATTGCTCCTTTCTCTTTACGGTTGATTAAATGCATGAGAATGCAATGACTTAAGTTTCTTAGAACTCTTGTTTTGGAATAGATATGAATGTATGAGCATAACGAAAATGAATATATGAGCATCATGATAATATTAAATGAATGGTTTAGAAAATCCCCTTTTGTCTTGCTTCTGCCTCGATTTTCTTGGTACATGGAGATAAGGGGGGATAAAAAACAAGAAATAAGAGATAAGCTAGTATCTTAATTTGAAAGTTTTTATGCAATGTATGTCCTAGGGGTGCCCCTTCTCTTTGAGGGGACACTAAACATGATACATTTGGCTCACTTCTTGGAGATAGGGGGTTTGCCCCTGTATGCAAATACCTTACTGTCGAGTGGGGACATACATTCATTCATTCATTGATTTACAAAAAGCAGAGGAGTACATTAAACTTTAAGTTTGAAATATAAGAGAATTGAAGTACATTTTAATAGTAGGAGGAGAAACACTTTCCTTGGGACTTCCACCTATCTACTTTTACATTCAATATCCTAAACTACTCTTGAGTCTTCGAATGCGCCTTTTTTGAATTTGATGTTGAGGATGTTGTTAAGAGAGTTTGATGTTTTATTGCCCCTTATCTTCTTGGCAACCTGTGTCTGTGAGCATAGAGGGATTGTGGCCCCTCTTATGGAATAACTTGAAATGTATGCCATGAGTTCTTAGGGTTACATAGGAACCCTCAGGACTTTGGTAGGTTTAATGCAAGGGAGAGTGAACTTGGTGTCACTCTCTTTGGGTTGATCATATGTATGAAGATGCAGTGACTTGAGTTACTTTGGAACTCTTGTCCTGACATGGAATATTGAATATATGAACTTATATGCATAAAGTAGAGAGAGAAAACGAAATTATAAAGTAAAAGATAGATGCATGAGCAGTTATATAGGCATTATAACAATAGGAATATAAGCATTATAACAATAGGAATAGACAAGCTTAAAGGAGAGTAAAGCAATCGCCCTGTCCTCCATGGTTTTGAAATCGATGTGCGTATCTTAAATCCTACAGAGGTTCGGCTATGCATGATTTCTACATGGGTATGAGGTTAAGGGTTTACTAATGCTTCATAAGAAGGCTCGGTTGCTAGATTTTCCAACCTAAGCCCACTCCCGAGGTGGTGCTATTATAGGTTGGTGATTCGAGCGGGAGAACCATCAAAAGGCCGTAGGTGAAGAAACTGACATAGCATCTTGCCCATAACCAATATACCGTTCCCTTTTCTAACTAGAAATGACATATTCGAGTAGAGAATGCACGTATGCAAATGCTTGTGCTCAATGCAGTGTATGTGTGAAATTTTGAAAAGTGGAAGAAAGGGCCCAATAACTCCCATCCAGCCTGCCATTTGATGAGAATGCAAATGTCATATTTTTCTCCTTTAATGTTTAATCTTTTATACTTATTTGGTACCTAAAGATACTCACTATTCTTATATTTTGACTTAGGGTGCTATAATGCCCAAGAAGAAGATCCCAGCTTAAAAGTGGCGAATTTGCGCGAGATTAGAAGTAGTGTTCGAAGAAGCGTTTGAACAGTCCCAAGAGGCGTTCGAATGGCTGAGTATGTGTTTGAACGGTACATTAAACGGATACACGTCAAGTTCAGGTTCGAAGAGCATTCGAAAGATTCAGAGAATAGGTTTTACCGTTCGAAGTGCGTTTGACGCAGCGTTCGAACGGTGGCAAGGGCGTTCGAACGGTTGTGCATAGTTGCAAATTTTCAGAAGCTTATAAAAGCTAGGACTGTTTTTTTTTTTTTTAGGGTTGTTGATGTTTTTGGCATTATTTGAGGTCATTATTTGAGTTGTTTTCATGGCTCTGCATGGCTAAACTCTAAATCTTGGTCAAAGGAGACAGAAACCTCGGAATTAATAATAAACTGTGAGATCTAATTTGTTTTCATTATTCGATTTACGTTTGAGTATCGAATGTTGTTCTATGCCTATTTTATGATTGTCTTGTTTAATCGCTAGGAGGCCTACTAGTTTATTAATCATTGCAATCTACTGCTGAGTTAGATATCAAATCCGTAATTGTTTGATTTCTCTGATTTGTGAAGTAACTGAGATTTAATGATTTATTGCGTTGGGAATTATTATATCTTTGGAAGGGTATTCGACTAAATTAAATGCAACCGCATGTGCTTGTGTTGTTTAGTTTCATCGATCTCTCTAATTCTTAAGGGTGCTAATAGATTAAATCTTGTGTGCTTATCCTGGGTTGTTTAATAGTTAGGGTTAATCAGATCGCTTGTTTTTGATTAACTATGATTAAGGAGAGATAGAAAAATAATTCCGACAGTGAATATTCAATGTGTGAATTGATATGCTTGCATCAATGATCAGTTGTAAATTCCGATGGTGGATGTTGACATAGACCAAGGTTTGTTCTTCTGATTGATTTCAATAGTTTAATTTGAATTTTTTTGTAGTTGTGATTATTAAAATAGCTTTCATTATATCTAAAACCCCTCTTCTTTGTTCACATAGCATAAAATGAGACTAAACACTCTTTGTGGTAACAATATTTACTCACACTACTACATAATTGTTTTTGGGTATCGGTTTTATTTTTGGGTGCCCGTAACAGCACACCACCATTCCATACATGACATACATGACAGTTAATATAACATGAAATAAATATGTAGACAAAGGTCCACCTACAAAAATAAAGATGCAAAAGTCAATACTTGAATGAAAAACTTAATGTAAGATTGAATAATTGAATGCAAGCAATGACATGTTTTTTAAAACAACTTTGAAAAATTTGATTTTGAAAATTTTGAAGTGAATAGAATTGAGCAAATTAATCAAAAACTCCGAATGAGTGAGGGTGAAGAGACATGACAATGGCCTAACCCTCTAAGCATCACTAGTGGAGCCACCAGCTATTGCGCCCCTATTTTTTGCACTCGAAAAAAAATATGCACAAGTAGGAAAAACACGGTACTCTTTCGTTCGAACTCATCCTTCTAGAAGAACGAGTGTGACTAGTTTTGAATTAGAAATTGATTTGATTAAAGGCTTTTGGAAAAGATTTTGGAGTCACCACCTAAGTTGATTAAGGTGAGTTCGTCACCTAAAACTAAGCACAATCTGAAGATTACACTTCGGGTTTTTGAAAAAGTTTTGAAAACTTCCTCAAGAGAGGGTTTTTAAGAAAACAAGTTGTTTGGAACCTTTGAAAAAATGTAAGCCCTTTTGAAAATAACTCCATTTTGGTCTTTGAAAACAATGATCTAGGTTTGGAGGTTGGTTACATGTAAGAAAGACGCACTAAGGCATCACCCTACCCCGCCCTTGTGGTACCTACATGTCTATTCACCCTAGGTTCACCCATTAGAATATTTGATTAATAAATGTCCAATACTATCCACTTTAGAAAAGAACTATATAATGCATGATATGCAAATGCAAGGAAAAGATTTGATTTGGAAAGTAGATTTAACAGAAAGATTTGGTCTTGAAAATGGATTTGAAAATGAGACTTGAAATTTGAAGGAAGATTTTAGAAATTGAAAACTTGAAATAGATTGTGGAATTAGAGATTCGGAGAAGGTTGTGAAAATGAAAATTTGAAAAAGGTTACGACCGCACCCATGAGAGTTGCCAACGTATTCCTTTGCTGAGAATTAGATCAGTCGTAGTTCAGACAAGAGTCCGATTAAAAATAAACACTTTGAGATTTTTGAAAAGTTTGACTTGAAAAGATTTGATTTGAAAAGAGTTTGATTTGAACTTGGAATAAAATATTTGAAATCGAGTTTTGATTTGAAATTGAACCTAAACTTAGAATTGGACTTGAAAAAGGATTTGAACTTCGAAAGAGAACTCAGACTTGATTTAGGAAAGAAGGAGTTGGGTGTTGAAAATATTTTGACTTAGATTGAAGTTTGAAAACCATCTTGGTTTAGAAAAAAGCTTTAGGAAGGAGTTGAAGCTTTCTAACTTTAGGGTTAGGTTTGAACTAGGGTTTAGGCATCCTAGGGTTTAGGTAACTTAAGGTTGGAGCATGGACTTGAAATAAGAAGGTTTGATCTAGACTTGAAAAGTTTAACTTTAGAAAGTTGGATTTAGGAAATGTTTGAATTAGGAAAGATAGATTTAAGAAATATTTAAAAAGAGATTTGATTTGATTTAAAAAAACACTTGACTTGAAAAGACTTGACTTGAACATTTAACTTGAAAGAATTTAGAAAGTTTAAGGTTTAGGAAAGATTGAATTTTGAAAACTTTGAATTTAGGAATGTGTCAAAATTGGAAAGTTTCATTTGGGAAAGTGCCAAATTAGGAAATTTTTTGAATTACGAAAGTGCCATTTTAGGAAAGTTTTCGAATTAGAAAAGTTTCATTTTAGGACAGTTTTGAATTTAGAAATATTTAAACTTTTTAAAGATCTAGAATTTAGAAAGATTTAAAGAGTTGAGACTTAGAAAGTTGAAATTTGGAATTGTTTGAAATCAAGGAAGATTAGAATTAGGAAAGGTTTGAATTTAAGAAAGATTTGATTCCTATTTCCTAAGGTAGAAGATTAGATTGTATTTCTAAAACTAGATGATTTGATTTGGTTTCTAAAATCGGAGGATTTGATTTAGTTTTTTAAATTAGAAAATTTGATTTGATATGGAATTGGAAAGGTTAAATTTTAGAAATCTTGGATTTGTAATGCTATAATTTGGTTTAGGAAATGAGATTTTGGAAATCTAAGATTTGATGTAGAAGATAGTTTTTGAAAACCTATGATTTGAGGCAAAAAAGGAAGTCATGTTCTAGGAAAGAAAACTAAGGTTTCCTAATCATAGAACCTAGGGCTTGACTTAGACTCCAAGAAAATTTTTTTTTGGAAAAGAGATTTTGAAGTGAGTTTTTAGAAAGAGAGTTTTTGGAAGGAAGTTTAAAAAGAGTTTTTAGAAAGTAAATTTTTGAGGAGAGTTTTTGGAAAGGAGTTTGAAAACAAATTTTGGAAACAGGCTTGAATATGGACTTTTGCAATCTTTTGAATGTCTCACTTTCCTAAAACGATTCTAACTATAAAAAGATTAGAACCATTCTAACTTGGTGATTTTGAAAATAACATGGATTTGAAATATGGACCATAATGATCGCTTTGAATATCACACTTTCCCAACACAACCCTAATCGAGGCTTTGAGTGTAAGTGTATAGAGTGTATGGATGTTAGGGTTTTAGTGTATGGAGGCTAGGGTTTGGAGAGACTTCAAGCTCTATATTTTGAAAAACAGAATTTTTGGACTGAGTTTGTGAACCCTTTTCACATAGGGGGAGGGCTTGTATTTACCGATACAAAAATAGCCTGGTGCCTGTTGCAGTGGCGCCAGGGCAAAATTCCTACTGGCGCCACTAGGAGTGGTGCCAGGCCAATGTTTGGCTTGGCACCAGTGCTAGTAGAGCTAGTCACTTAGAAAAGTTTTTAGGGTGACAAGAAATGTATCTTTTGACCTTTATACGCAAGGCAAAAGATTTGGGCACCTGTACTAGTGATTATCATACAATTTTTGGCTTGGCTTTATTAAGAATGACTTTGGAAGGTCCGAAAATGTTTTAGGCGGCCGGGAATGAACTGAAAGGCTGAAATTGGGTAGAAACCCTTGAAATTGTATCTCGGGGGTAACGGGATTGAGAAACTATATCAGGGATGGTTGACTGAGCCTCTAGGGGAAAAAGGGTCAATTGGGCCAAAAAGCTACTGGAATGGACTTGGAATGTCCCATGAGAGGACTTGAAAGTTTGGAAACACTATTGAGAGTGTTCTGAAGATTTTCTGATTTGATACTTAGAGCTGGCGTAGTTGGAAAAGGTAACCGGCTCACTAAGGGCAAAACGGTCATTTTGTACTAGAATTGCCGGAATGGACTCGGAATGGTCTAGAAAGGTGCTAGAAGATTGATAATACTATTAGAAGCATCATTGGGAGGTTATCAGTTTGATACCCAGTGCCGGTGTGGTTCTCGAAGGCAATCGGTTGCCTAGGGGCAAAATGTTCTTTTTGACCGGATGGTCTCGGAATTGGTTCGAAACCGATTGGAAGGCACTTGAACATGCCAGATCATCTTTGAGACGATCTTGAAACGGTGGACTTAGTGTTTTGAGGACTTAGGTACTTTCCCGAGAAGCATGCCGGATAAGACCCAAGGGGCAGCTTGGTCATTTTTCATCGGAGTGGGCTAGCAAGCACTAGTGTTGACCCAAGTTTTGAGTGTTTCAACCACTCTGAATTTGTGTGATCAGTTGGTTTCTAAAGGTATCTCGTCCTTTGGTAAACGTGCCACGGCTAAGAGGCGAGTTTAGTCCCAGGACATAGGGGGTTTGCTGGCAATTCTCGATGTTGACCTTTTGCGAGTGTTTCTGCCACTCTGACGGTGCATGTTCACTTCGGATACTGCCTGATCTCAGGAAGCTGCTGGGTGGATATATCGTATAGAGAATTAACGTTTTTGAAAGACGTGCCGAATAATGGACATTTTTCATTAACTGGCTAGTAGGCGCCGTAGGTGAACCGTTCTATCATCTCGGGGACTTGGTTTCCATCCTGATCGACAGGTTTGAATGGACTTACCGTTCCGAAAAATTTTCTAAAAAAATGTGCCGGACTGGATGGACTTACCGCCTGATGGATCAACTTTCTTGAAAGGCGTGTCAAATTTGATCTGGATTGGAATTAAATTTGAAATTGGATTTGAGATTGAAATGGGGACTTACCATCTCTAGGAAGACATGCCAACTTGAATAGGGCTGAGCAATGCCACAAAAGCATTTTGGTCATTTTGTCTCTATTGGGTTCGACGAGCCCGCGAGGCAATTGATTGATTAGATTGAATAAGAAAAATTGATTTAGACTTGAATGTGTCCGTGTCAATTTAAGTATAAGTCCAGACGGACCGGTGATTGCCAAGCGGGCAAAAATGAGGTGCTTATAGAAGGGGGTCATAAAGGAGCCAAAGTACTCTAGGACTGAATGGATCATATTGAAAGGATATTGGCCGGACTTATTCAAGTGGCTCAACACTTGCATACATCTCCGGTACCTCTCAAGTATATTTTGTATGTGTCCTTGCTATTTGAAAAAATCCATATTATGTGATAGGATCTTATTAATTCTGGCTCCACGCCTTTGTTTGTCTTATATTTGCTGCTAAATAATTGCATACCCCTTTGGGGAACTATTGAATTATGTTTTATTCACCTTTTGCCACCTGGAGATTCCATAGCATGTGATAGGATTTACGTTCTTTGTGAGAATCGTCTTAATGATGTGTCCATGCTTGTAAATCTTATACCCTTAGAAATGCACTATTTTGGTGTCATCTTATGAATGGATTGGTTATCCCCTCATCATGCCATTATTGATTGTGAACTTAAGCGAGTTAAGTTTCATTCTTTCGCCCATTTGGGACTTGTTGTCGAAGGAGTGAGCGCTATGCCTCCTCCCTATCTCAGTTCGTCCATGCAAGCACGTCGTTTAGTCCAAAAAAGGAATCGTACTTTCTTGTGTAACATTGTCAACACTCACGTTTCCCACCATCCTTAGAAGATGCCTATGTCGTCTAAGAGTTTTCTAATGTCTTACCTTATGAGTTACTTGGACCCTTAGTGGATAGAGAAACTGAGATCCGGGAACGTTATCCCTTTTTGCTTGAGTAATGGTTTGTATCAAGTTTAGGGACCAAACTTATTTAAGGGGGGAAGGATATAATACCCTGAACCTTTATTTTTCCTAAATTTATGTGAAATCTTGAAATGTTTATTTACTTATTTTATTTATTGCATTTTAGGCTCAATGTTGACTAATTATGACCTATGTTGTAGCTCAAGCAATATAAGCAAGACACATGGGATCGATTCCTATGGTTGTCTCCTAATATGGACACACACACACACACACACACACACACACACACACACACACACACACACACACACACACACACACCTGTATAATACACACACACACTCTTTCGGTAAAGGAGGGAAGAGAGAAAGAGTGAGAAAGGACGAAGACCAAGGAAGAGGACATCAAGAAGAAAGAAGAGAGAAGATCAAGAGGGAGGAGAAGGAGCTTGAAGGAGTTCAACCCAAGCTAGAAGAACCATTATTGGAACTTGGGAAACTTTGGAGAAAGGTAAGAAAGATGTGTATTTGCATATATATATGTGGGTTGATGTCTTTGGAGACTCCTTTGAGTCCTAATTACATAGATTTTGAGAGCTTAGAGCTCATATTGTGAGATTTGGGGTTAGGGTTTGAAAACCCCCAAATGTGTGCATGATAGGGTTTGGAATTTCAAATCTTGAATCCCTTTATTTTACTTATTCATTCTACCCCATTTTGAGTTATTGTAGTAGCTTTCTTGGGTTCATATTTGAACCCTACAAGCATTGCGGAAGTTTGAGAGTTGAGTTTGGAGTGAGGAAACCCATTTCATGGATTGCTACTTGAAGGAGTGCGCTCTAGCGGGGTTAAGCCCGCCATAGTGTTTTCAACCTTCAAATGCTATCTCGGTCCATTTTGGGCCCATTTTGGTATTTTTGAGTTTAAATGATCGTTTTGCCCCTAGTGGGCCGGTCACCCTTTCCAACCATTCTAGCTCTGCGTATCAAATCAGTAATCCCTAGGGCACTCTTGGGTGCCTTATCTCTATTTCATCTGGGCCTCACAACCTGACAATTTTTCAGATCAAATTGAAACCACTCATAGTCTCGAAGATCATTGCCATACAAGGATGTAGTGGCGCCACCTCCTCAATTTTTGCCTATAAATATAGACCACCCTCCAGCCTATTTCAAGTTTGAAAAATTGCAAAGAAATGCTGCCTCTCTCAAGACAGCCCCTAAAATCCTCCCAAAATCCTTGCTCTCTCCAAGGTTCATGCCTCCCTAGCCTATACACTCTAAACCCTAGCCCCTGAGCACCATTGGAGGCCATCTTCAATCCTTTCGAAGCTTTCTCAAGTCCAAGGTGAAGTCTTCGCAGAAGCTTGAAGGAGGTTTAAAGACAAGGTAAGGTTTCTTTTTAAATATTGTAAACCCCCCATCTTTCTTTTTTCTCTCTCCCAGTCCCCTTGGACTATTCTCTATTTTATTCTCCATCTACAACCCCCTCTTCTTGAATGCTTGAAACAAGAGGACCTTAGGTCTATGCCTAGGTGAAGCTTTAGGGAGACCATTATGTCAGGAGTTTTCTTTTAGCCTAATCGATCATGGTATGGTCTTGAGGCCCCTTGCAATGTGGTAAAGCCTTCAACCTTGTATGTTCATATCCCTATTGCATTATACTTGTCATGTTCATACATTATTCTTATTTTCAAACTTATAACTGTAAGGTAATTCTAACCTTCTCATGGTTAGGGTTTCCCTAGGAAAGTGACATATTCAAAGGGACCACCAAAGTCTATATTAGGATTTCAAGCCTTAGTTTATTTTCAAAATCATTACCCTAAAGTGGTTCTAACCTTTTGTAGTTAGGATTGCTTTAGAAAAGTGGCATATTCAAAGAGGCCTCCAAAGACCATATTAGGCTTTTAAACCCTAAAACACCTCTCTCAAAACCTTGTCTTTTATTTCTTTTAAAACCCCTTTAAATTCCATGTTCAAGTGCTTTTCCTGAAATTGATCCAAGAGTTGTTTTCTTAAAGCCCTAGGAATCCATGTCTAGGAAAGTCCCTTCTTATCCCCTAACTTCATTCTTACATCATTGCATCAAATGGCTTTTCAAATCGTTGTTACATCATGTTTTCTAAAAAAGTGCATAGTTCTCTTAAGTTATTTCCAAGCCAATGTCATATAAAATCATAACTTTGAAACCAAAAGATTTCACATAAAATCATACATTTTTCAAGTCAAACCCTTCCCATTTTGAACCAAATCAAATCTTGCCTTTTTGGAAACCAAATCAAATATTCTATTTTGGAAACCAAATCAAATTTTTTTTTTTTAAACAAGTCAAATATTCTATTTTTGGAAGCAAATCAAATCTCCTATTTTTGGAAGCGAAATCAAATCTTCCACCTTTAGAAACAAAATCCAATCCTCCCTTTGTGGAAACAAAATCAAAACTTTCCTAGAACAAAACTTTCATAAATCGAAACTTTCTTTTTCCAAAACTTTCCTAAAATATAACTTTCCTTTTTCGAAACTTTCTTTTTCTGAAACTTTCCTAAACAAAACTTTCCTAAAACAAAACTTTCCTTATTCAACTAAAAATTATATCTTTCCATATTGCATCAAATTAAATCCTTTTTACTTCAAGATCCTTCTTAAACCTTAGGTTACTTACAACCCAAGTCATCTTTAAATTCTAGGTTATCTAAACCATAGGTTATTTAAGCCCTAGGATGCTCAAACCTTAGGTCACCTAACCCTAGGTCAACCTAATCCTAGTTTTCCCAACCAAGGTTAGGTGGCTTCAAGACTTCAATGCTTAGGCCCTTTTCCAAAGATCTTTTTTAAAATCGTCCTCTAAAAATACTTTTAAAACTCACAGCCATAAGGTGATCCTTGCCCCTCATGGTTAGGATTCCGTAAGGGAGGTGATACATTAAATGCAACCTATATGGTTCATATTAGGGTGGGTAAATCCTAAACTTTTTCAAAACGATTTTCAAAGACCTTTTCAAGACAAGTTCACAAGAGTTTTTACAAGTCCAAATCCCATTTTTCAAATATCTAGTCCAGTTTTCAAAACTTTCAAAGCTCCCTTAAGTTATGTTCAAAAACATTTTAAACCACTTTCAAGTCCTATTTAAAAAACACTCCAAAATCCAGTTTTAAATCAAAACTCTCTCGAGTCATCACAAGATTTCAAGTAAAAAATTCTCAAGTTTTCTTTCTCAAAGCAAGACCTCAATGAGTCTACAAAACTTTTCAAAGGCCCAATGTGCCTATTCTCAATCGAACCCTGAGTCCGAACTACGATTGACTTGTGTAAGCACCCCATTTCTGACCGCTCGGCAGTCTACACTCCGTCCAGACTTGTACTTAATTCAATATGGATGTATTCCAATCAAAACCAACTCTCCAAGTCCAAATCCCGTCTGTCCATCGCTTCGCGGGCCCACCAAGCCCAAATAGAGGCGAAATGACCAAAATGCCCTTAGGGGCATTGTCCTTTCCAATTCCTTTTCTAATTCCAATCCCTCTCTCGAGACAGTTGATTCCTCGAGATAGTAAATCTATTCCAAATCAAGCACGTCTTTCCGAAGACTGTAAGTCCCCTTTCCAATTCCAAATCAGGCACGTCTTTCCGAAGATGGTAAGTCCCCTTTCCAATTCCATTTCCTCTCTCGAGACAGTTGATTCCTTGAGACGGTAAATCTACTCCAATCAGGTCTGTCTTTTCGAAGACGATAAGATCCCTTTCCAATTCCAATCCCTTTCTGCAGACAGTTGATTCCTAGATACAACAATTCGGCACGTTGTTCGAAGAAAATCTCTTCGAGACGATAAGTCCCTTTAAACCTGTCGATCGGGACGAGACCCTAAATTCCCTAGATGGTAGAACGGTCCACCTTTAAGGCCTGCTAGCTCGCTAATGTAGAAATGTCCGTTTAGGCACGCCTTCCGAGAAAGTTGACTTATCAAGCACTAAGTCCTCTTTAGCAGCTTCTCGAGATCAGGCAATCTCGGAAATGATCGCGAACCATCAGAGTAGCGAAAATACTTACAAACATCACAACCGTTAGAGTAGCGGAAATACTCACAAGCAAGTTGATATAGGGAATTGCCAACAAACCCCTGTATCACGCGACTGCCGTCAGAGTGACGGAAACACTCAAAACCCAGGTCAACACCGGTGCCAGCTAGCCTACTTCGGTGAAAACTGACCAAACTGCCCCTTGGGCCTTTTTCGAGACTTTTCGGTCAAGATAACCATTTTTCCCTTAAGCATCTGAATGCCCCGAGAACCACACCGACTCTGGGTATCAAACCGGTAACCTCCCAAGAATACTTCTTATAGTATTCCTGACCTTCCTCTATCTTTCTGGATCATTCCTAGTCAATTCCGGCAAACCCAGTACCAAATGACCGTTTTGCCCCTAGTGGGCCGGTCGCCTTTTTCTAGCCACGCTGGCTCTGGGTATCAAACCGGTAACCTCCTGAAAATGCTTCTCATAGTATTCTCAATCTTCCTCTATCTTTCCGAATCATTCCGAGTCAGTTCTGGCAAACCCAGTGCGAAATGACCGTTTTACCCCTAGTGGGCCGGTCACTTTTTCCGACCACACCGGCTGTGGGTATCAAATCGGAAGCCTTTGGGAACATTCTGAATAATGTTTTCGAATCTCGAGTCTTTTTTCGGGACAGTCCGAGTTCGTCCCGACAACTTCCTGATCCAGTTGACCTTTTTGCCCCTAATGGCCAGTCAACCCCTCCGACACATCCTATCTTCACTTTTCAAGTCAAATACCTCCAGGACACTGTTTTAAGTGTTCCTGCTCTTTTCTAGCCTTCTGCGTCATTCCTGACCTTGTCAAATCATTCCTGGACTTTTCGAAGTCACTCCTAGTGAAGCTAGGCTAAAAATTGCATGGTAGTCACTAGTACAAGTGCCTAAATCTAGTCAAAGATATGTTACTTGCAGACCTTAATAGTTTTCTAATTGGCTGGCACCACTACTAGTGGCGCCAAGCCAATATTTGGCCTGGTGCCACTCCTAGTGGCACTAGAAGCATTTTTGGCCTGGCACCACTACAACAGGCGCCAGGTCTATCCCATCTCTATAAATACAGAGCCTCCTCCAGCATGAAAGAGGTCTGTAAACTCAATCTAAAAACACCAATATTCGATATACAGAGCTCGTTCACTCCCAAAACCCTAGCTTCCCTAGGTTTTCCAAACCCTAGCCACCATACACAAACCCTAACCTCCTATACACTCATACACACCCCTATACACTTATACACTAGACTCCAACCCTCCATTGAAGAATTAGATTGCTGTAACTATGAAGATTTGAAGACCAAAGACAAGCCCTCAAAGATCAAGACTGAAGTGAAGCGAAGACCAAAGAAAGCAAGGCGCGCAAAGCCAAGCAAATAAAGAAAACACAAGGTAGGCTTCTTATTTAAATTTCCGCACTTCCCCCTCTCTCTTCTCTCTCCTGACCCACTTGGGTTTTCTCTATTTTAATCCCCCATCTCTTTCCCCCCCTTTCTTTGCATGCTTGAAATAAGGGGACTCCCAGTCTATGTGTAGGATTAGACTATTGGAGGGTCACCGTGTCGGAGCTTTCCTTTAGGCTAACCGGAGACCATGTGGGTTTGGCCCCCTTGATTATGTGGTGAAGCCTTAACCTTGTATGTTCATGACTGCAAATTTGCATTGTGCATATCATGATCTTGCATTTCTCCAAAATCGTTTTCAAAACTTGCATTAAACTTGTTTTCAAAATTACATCAAAATCTCCTTTTTCAAAATCACAATCCCAGGGTAATTCTAGCCTTTTCATGGCTAGGGTTGCTTTAGGAAAGTGTTACATTTAAAGTGACTTTTATGGTCCATATTTTCAAATCTTGTTGTTTTCAAAACCACTTTCTTAAAATGGTTCTAACCTTCTTATGGTTAGAATCGTTTTAGAAAAGTGAGACATTTTTATACTTTCCAAAAAACTCTATTTTCAAAAGTCTCTTTTCCTAAAAATCTCTTTTTCAACATACTTTCCTAAAACCCTTCCTCCCAAAATTGTTTTCAAAAGCTTCCTTCAAAAATCTATTTTTCAAAACTTCTTTTTAAACTTCTTTCCAAAACACTCTCCTCAAAATCCCTTTCCTAAAAATACTCCCTAGGTTTCCTTCCTAGAAAATTCTTTCCTCAAAATTCACTTTTCTAAAAACTCTTTCCAAATAGTTTCATCCAAAATCTCTTTCCTAAAACTTCTTTTTAACAATCTCCTTTCAAAATCTTGTTTCCAAAAATCCCTCAAAAGTTTACTTTCCGAAAACTTCCTTTCTAAAATTCTTTTCAAAATACGCTTTCTAAAAAACTCCTCTTTAGAATCTTCCTCCAAAATCTTCATTTCCAAAAACACACTTTTTAAAAAATTCTTTTCTTGGTGTCTAAGTCAAGCCCTAGAACCCACAATAAGGAAACCTTAATTTTCTTTCCAAAAACATGATTTTCAAACTTGCCTTAAAACCTAGGTTTCCAAAACCTCTCTTTCTACATCAAAATCATAAGTTTCCAAAAAACCTCTTCTCTACGTCAAAACTATAGTCTTCCAAATCTAGGGTTTCTAAAACCTCCATTTTTAAATCCTTGTTAAATCCAATTTTCCCTTTAGGAAACCAAATCCAATCTCCCGTTTAGGAAACTAGATCCAATCCTCCATTTTTGGAAACAAAATCAAACCTTCTCTTTTAGAAACAAAATCCAATCCCTTGTTTTAGGAAATAGGAATCTTAACTCTTCCTAGTCTAAATCTTTCCTAATTCAACTCTCTCCTAATTTCCTACCTTCCTAAACCATAAGTTTCCTAAAACTTGCAAATCTTTCCTTAAACATTAGGTCTTCTACATCTTTCCTAATTTAACCCTTTCTTAATTCTATCCATCTTCAAATCTTAACTTTCCAAAACTAAGTTTTCAAACCTTTCCTAAACTCAAGCCTTTCCTAATCTCAAGATCTTTTAAAACTCTAAAACTTTCTAAATCTTAAACTTTCTAAATCTCAAATCTTTCCAAATTCAAAGTTTTCTAAATTCAAAACTTTCTTAAGTTAAATCTTTCTAAACCCAATCTTTCTAAATTCTAAACTTTCCTAAAATTTCAACTCATTCTAAATCTAAAGCTTTCTAAACTCAAGACTTTCTTATTTTCACAACTTCCTTATTCCAAAACTTTCCTATTTCAAAACTTTTCTAATTTGAAAACCTTTCCTAAATTGAAACCTTCCTAATTTGAAACTTTTAAAAAATGATACTTTCCTAAATCGGACCTTTCCTAATTCAAATCTTTCCTCAATCCAATCCTTTCCTAAATCTTCTAAGTCCAACATTCGAGTTAAATCTTTCTAAACCTCTAGTCTTTCCTAAATCTCATCTTTTCTAAGTCTTGGTTTCCTAAACCTCAATCTTTCTAAAATAATTCCAATTTCCAATCTTCTATTCTAAGTTCAAATCAAATTTTTTTTCCAATCAAAATCTTTTTTTAAATCATACCTTTTATTTTTAATTGGACTCTTATCTGAACTATGACTGACCTGATTCCTCCAAAAGGATACGTAGGCAACCCTCATGGGTGCGGTCTCCACATTTTTCAAATCTCAAATTCCACAACATGTTTCAAATTTTTATTTCTACAACCTTTTTCAAATCTCCAATCCCACATAATTTTTCAAGTTTCCAATTCCATAACTCTTTTCAAATCTCTTTTCAATTCTAATTTCAAATCTCTTCCAAAATCAAATCAAATTCTTTTCGAATCTATTTCCAAATCTATTTTTCAATTCTCTTTTCTTGCACTTGCATATCATGCATCATGTTTTTCAAACATTCTTTTTGAAAGTGGATAGGATTGAACAATAGTTAGTTGAAGACTCTTATAGGTGAATCTAGGGTAGATTGATATGTAGGTACCGAAATGGTGGGGTAGGGTGATGGCTTAGTGCGTCTTCCCTACACGTAACCAACCTCCGAACCTAGGATCACTGATTTCAAAGACCAAAACGGAATTATTTTTCAAAAAGGGCTTAAATGTTTTCTAAATATTGCCAAACAACCTGTTTTTCTTAAAAACCCTCTCTTGAGGAGGTATTTTCAAAATTGTTTTCCAAAACTCTAAGTGTGGTCTTTGGATTATACTTAGTTTTTAGGTGACTTAACTCACCTTAATTAAGTTAGGTGGTGACTCCAAACTTTTTCTAAAAGGCCTTTATTCAAATTTATTTTCAATTCAAACCTAGTCGCACTCATTCTTCTAGGAGAGTGAGTTCTAACGAGAGAGTACAGCATTTTTCCCGCTTGTGTGTGTATTCCTCGAGTGCGAAAAATCTGGGCGTGACAGCTAGCGACTCCGCTGGGGACACTTAGAGGGTTAGGCTGTAGTCATGTCTCTTTACACTTCACCCATGTAGAGTCTTTAATTAACTTGGTTCAATCCTATTCTCTTTAAATTTCCAAAACCAAATTTTCAAAATTGATTTTAAAAAAAAAATGCATTTATTCATATTATCTTATATTATGTTTGCCATCCTCATACTAACACTTGCATATTTATTTTGTAGGTACACACTTTGTTTAAATTTTATTAACTGCTATGCATGAATGTGATGAACAAGATGAATGGGAGTTGTTGGGTTTTTTCCTCCACTTCTAAAAATCACACACACACACTGCATGTGCACTTGCATTCTACATACTTGCAGTGTTACCCTGATATGTCCTTTCTAGTTAGAGAGGGGGAACGGTATATTGGTTGTGAGTAAGATGCTGTGTCAGTTTCTTGCCTACGGCTTCTTGATGGTTCCCCCGCTCGGATTACCAACCGAGCATGGCACCACCTCGGGGAGTGGGCCTAGGTTTCAAGATCCGGGGACCAAGCCTTTTTAGGACTCATTAGTCAACCTTCAACCTCATACTCATATAGATATCATGCATAGCTGAACCTCTGCTGGATTTAAGACACGAGCACTGTTTTCAAAACCACGGAGGAAAGGGCGACTGCTCTTACTTTCATTTATACCTGCTTATTCTTGTTGTTATAATGCCTGTATTCTTACTGTTATAATGACTATTTAACTGCTCATACATGCACATTTACCTTGCTATTGCATTCTCTCTCTTTATACTCTTTGCATACCTATATTCATGCATTCAATATCCCATGTCAAGACAAGAGTTTCAAGTAACTCAAGTCACTGCATTCTCATGCATATGATCAACCCATTGAGAGTGACACCAAGATCACTCTCCCTTGCATTAAACCTACCCAAACCCTAAGGGCTCCCACATAACCCTAAGGACTCATTGCGTGCATCTCAATTCATTCCATAAGAGGGGCCCCAATCTCTCTATGCTCACGGAAATAGGATTGCCAAGAAGACAAAGGGCAATCAATCAACAAGGTCTCTCAATGACCTCCTCAACATCAAATCTAACGAAGGCGAATCCGAAGACTCAAGAGTAGTTTAGGTTTTCCCTTTGTAAAACTAGATAGGTGGAAGTCCAAAGGAAAGTATTCCCCCTTCCCCCCTGTTAAAATGTATCTCAACCCTTTTGTATCTTAAACCCAAAATTCAATGTATTGTTTTTACTTTTATGAATGAATGCATGGATGGCTGACGGTTTCTACTTGACGGTAAGGTGTTTGCATACAGGGGCAAATCCCATATCTCCAAAAGTGAGCCAATACATCATGATTAGTTTCCTTCCTAAAGAGGGGCACCTTAGGGCATGCATTGCATAGAACTCTCCAAGAACCAAACTTTGATTTGTAGCTGTTGTCTTCATTGTCATAGGCAATGAATACTAGTCCAAAATCTTCTGTAATAGTGAAGGCCATGGTTCATAAGCTTCAGGAGAATATATCGTTGGAAAGCAAGAATGTTGGCAGAAACACCTTACGCAGTCTACTCGCTACAATTATAGAGGAGTCCGACTACCAAGATCATTCCCTCCTAACCAGACAACCTTACTAACTCGACATGAACCTAGCCATAGAAACCTCATCGGACCCTTCCCATTATCACCTTATCCTTACTCCATTATTTAAATCTGAACCTATGATTGCTATGACTAGACCTGAACCACAAACCAACATCCAAGGAGTCATACGACCTAAGCTACCTTTAGTCTCGCCAAAGAAGCCAATTGTGCCCACCACCCTACCCATCCTCACCAACCCTTCACCTGGGATAATCCCTTTGCTCATAAATCCAAGGATAACTCTTCCCATTGCAACCCAACCGCCAATACCTAGTCTTCATAACGTCCCGTGGAATTACCCACCTGATAGGGGCACCGGAGAGCCCGTAACAGAAATAGGGGGAATGACTCGGTCAGGGCGCTTCTACACCTGTGTTGAAGTGGAAAGAAAAAGGAAGGGAAAGGATAAAGAAGGAGAATGCTCCAACCAACCGACAGATCAAGAGATGTCAGAATTCACCAAAGCTCTAGGAAAGGTTGACTACGACATCATAGAACAACTTAGGAAAGCCCCAGCCCATATTTCTATGTTGGGTTTGTTGCTCACTTCCGAAGTGCACCAGGACGCTCTAATAAAGATTCTCAAGGATGCTCATGTGCCTGAGAGTTTTATGCCAGATAACCTACATAACATGGTGAGCCTCATCATGGCCCCAAACATTATTAACTTCTCTGATGACGAGATTCTTGCTGATGGAACAGGCCATGCCCGAGCTCTGCATATCGCTGTAAGAACAAGAGGAAAAATGGTAGCCAAAGTATTAATAGATAATGGGTCGGCTTTGAATGTGTGCCCGTATTTTACCCTAGAAAGGCTGGGAGTGGACCAAACTTACTTGAAAAATAGTGGTATGATCATTCGTGTCTTTGACGGTTCTCGAAGGGAAGCTATAGGGGAAATTGAAATGCCTGTTGAGATAGGACCAGTCACCTTCACAATTAAATTCCAAGTCTTGCACATTCCGGCTATCTACAATTTGCTGTTAGAAAGGCCTTGGATTCATTTGGTCGGTGCAGTTCCTTCTAGCCTTCATCAGAAAGTCAAGTTCATCGTGGGCTCTAAGCTAATCTCTATTTTCGCTGAAAAAGAGCTCGCTGTATATAATGCTGATATGGTTGCATCTGACACCGAACTACCCTCTTGCTTTTAGTCATTTGAATATATCACTATTGTACAGAAAGAAGATTAAGTGGAGTCGAAATATTCTAAGAACTCTCAGATGATAGTACGGTACTTTAAAGCAAATGGTTTTCATCCGGGCAAAGGCCTAGGGAGATGTTTACAAGGAAGACCTAAAATTGTAGAAATACTGTTGGCTGAACTTACTTTTGGGTTGGGATATGAACCCACGAGAAAGGAGAAAATAGAAGCAGCGTGGAAGAAGAGGGTTGATAGGAAAGCTGTCATGGAACTCTCGGATCAATTCAAGCAGTTGGACATGGGGAAAGAAATGTCTACATTAAATAGGAAAAAGAGAAAAGTCCAAGAAGAAGCACCCATCATGACAGCCAACATTGGAATAACTTAAGACAGATCCATTCGAGCGATGCTGGCAGACTAAAATTTGCATAATTGTGCCAGCAAAGACATCATCCGTGCTCGCAAGTTTCGGTACAAAGCTCACTAGAGCGAGATCTCGGAGCAACTGATTTGCCATAAACAAACTTTATCCTTTTAATTTATTTGTCTTAACTTTTTAAAATCAAGTTACTAATGGAAAAATACTCCTTTCTTGTTTGATTCATTGCACACTATTTTCCATGCCAGGGACCCTTGCATCTGATATCTTACTTAGCTAATCCAGAGAATGCCAATCCTGATAAATGATGACTTGAACACCGAGTTTGATTACCAACAATTGGAAATTGAAGAACATGTAAATTTTTCAGAGGAAGTGCCAGAGGAAATTTGGGAACAAATAGAAAGACATGAGAATCGTAGTACTCCAAACATTGAGGAAACAGAAACCATTAATTTGGGAAATGAAGGGAATCCAAAAGAGCTTAGGATCGGTACAGGCCTAGATCAATGGTAGCGCAAAGAATTACTGGAACTATTGTGTGCATACTTGGATGTTTTCGCATGGTCCTATCAAGACATGCCCGGGCTGGATGAGTCCATTGTGAAACATAGATTACCCTTGGACTCGCAGATGAAATCCTTTAAGCAGAAGCTAAGAATATTGAAGCCCGAATGGAGCCTGAAGATTAAGGAGGAGGTGATTAAACAACTCCAGGTAGGATTCCTACAATTAGTAGAGTATCCCCAATGGCTGGCTAATATTATCCTGGTACCTAAGAAGGATGGCAAGGTGCGGATGTGTATTGACTTTTGGGACCTTAACAAGGCCAATCTAAAGGATGATTGTCCTCTCCCACACATAGACTTGCTTGTTGACAACACGGCTGGTCATGGAATGTTTTCCTTCATGGATGGTTTTTCGGGATATAATCAGATTAGGCTGGCTGAAGAGGATCGAGAAAAGACTGCTTTCATTACCCCCTGGGAAGTATACTTTTATAAAGTCATGCCATTCGGACTTCGCAATGTGAGGGCAACCTACCAAAAAGCCATGGTAACCTTATTCCATGACATGATGCATCAAGAAGTAGAAATATATGTGGATGACATGATCGTCAAGTCCAAACAGCGGAAAGACCACCTGTTCAATCTGCGGAAGGTGTTCGACCGCCTCTGTAAGTATCAGCTTAAGTTAAATCCTGCCAAATGCACGTTCAGAGTATCTTCAGGGAAGCTACTAGGGTTTATAGTCAATGAAAAGGGGATAGAGGTTGATCCTGCCAAAGTTAAGTCCATCGTCGAAATGCCAGCACCAAAAGGCGAAAAGGAGGTTCGATCTTTTCTAGGAAAATTAAACTTTATCAGCAGATTCATCGCCCAAATGACCCACCTGTGCGAACCTATTTTCAAGCTCCTTAAAAAAGACGTTCCAAAAGAATGGGATGATAACTGTCAAACAGTTTTTGAGAAAATCAAAGAGTATCTTTGGAATCCCCCTGTCCTAGTGGCACCAACCCCGGGACGTCCTTTGTTGATGTACATGTTAGTGTTAGATACTTCCATGGGATGCGTTTTGGGACAACACAATGAAACGGGAAGAAAAGAGCAAGCCATTTACTACCTCAGTAAGAAATTCCTGCCGTATGACGCAAAGTATTCGAATCTCGAGAAAACCTGTTGTGCATTAGCCTGGGTAGCTCACAGGCTTCGGCTCACTAGCTTCGGCACTACATGCTTTATCATACCACCTTCCTCATCTCTCAAATGGACTCCCTCAAGTATATATTCGAGAAACGAACCCTGTCCAGCAGAATTGCTCGATGGCACATGATCCTGTCAGAATTCGACATCGTGTTCACTACCCGTAAAGCAATCAAAGGGCAGGTGATAGCTGATTATCTGGTTGAGAACGCTATTGATGATTATCAATCCATAGAGCCCCAATTTCCCGATGAAAATATACTATGCGTTGATGACGCATTTGAAGAGCAAGTAGGAGCCGGGTGGAAAATGTTTTTTGACAGGGCTGCCAATAAAAGGGGAGCCGGCATTGGGGCAGTAGTAGTGTCAAGAACAGGCAGTCATTATCCTATTGTAGTTAAGCTAAAACTTGAACTCTGCACCAACAACATCGCTGAGTATGAGGCTTGCATCCTGGGATTAAGATTGGCATTAGAAATGAAGATTGACGAATCGGTTGTTCTCGGCGATTCAGATCTGGTTATTCGGCAATCGAAGGACGTGTACCAAACTCGAGATGCCAAACTTTCCCCGTATCATCAACAGGTCAAAGAGTTGTGCTAGCTATTTAGAAGCGTGGATTTTCATCATGTACCCCGAGTAGAGAACAACTTTGCTGATGCCTTAGCTACGTTAGCTACAACAATCAAGGTCGACAGGGGCACTGAAATACCCCCTTCACAGATCTTTACCAAGGATATCCCTTCCTATTGCTTGCACACAATTGTTGAACCCCACGAGAAACCATGGTTTTATGACATCCAGAGGTATGTCCAAGCCAGGACGTTCCCTGATGCAGCAATACAACGAGATGGGAAGACCATTTGTCATTTGGCGAGACACTATTTCATGGCTGGAAATGAGCTTTCAGGAGATCATGGTTCGGACCTCTAAGATGTGTCAATACCATCGAAGTCAAAGTTATTATGGATGAAGTGCACAAAGGAGTTTGCGGTCCCCATATGAATGGCCACACGCTTACAAAGAAGATTCTCCAGACAGGGTATTACTGGTCAACAATGGAGTTAGATTGCATTAGATACGTTACCATCAGATGTTGAAGAATGCTCATTGAATAACTGATTGGCTGAAAACTTTAAATCTCTATGTCCTTACTTAAGTAATTTGATAATTACTATTGCTGGCTACTATTGTTGTTATAGCTTGTTAAGATCCTTATACATTATAACTGCTGTAATAGTGCTACATTCTTATGATAGTGGATGTTTGTTTTTATAAAATACAGCAACAACCCATCTTTCTTGGATGCTTCTCTGTTAATGGTTGATGGTGGTGAAAGAAATGCCTTTGGTAGTGTTTTCTATTGATAGCCTTCATTTATAGATAGATGAGGTTTTACCTGTAGAACTGACACTTAGTGGGGAATTTGCTATAGCTGATGTAGCAATCGCAAAATTCACGACCCAAATATAGATCGGGCCAAATCATTTGCAATAAAAATTCTTCATTCGAGCCTTGACACTAGAATGTTTATTATGTAGGGATATGTTTCAAATTTGCTAAGAATCATATATTATGAAATGTCATAATCTTTGCTAATGAAACTAATATAATCAAAAGCTAGGAAATTTAAGTACTAATATTATACTTATAGTTATAACCTTGTTTTAGCAATTCATAATTTTTGTTTTACATTAATAAATTAGATTAGTTAATGACTAATTAGAGAAGGTAACTAATTCTTGTAATTATTTGATGAGGTGTCAAGACCTCATTGGTTGTAGGCCAACGAAGTTAGAAACTTACTAAAAGAACTTAACTAAGTTATCTATATGGTGGAATGTAAGGAAAGGGCAAATAGAAAAAATGATGAAGGTTTCAAAATATCTATTTATATATCTAAATATGAAAGTAAGAGGAAATTCTTTGATTTGCTAATTCTAATTTTTTGAATTATTTAAATAAATAGTTGAATTAAGAGTATACCAAACTACCTTTGTGTAGTCTTCTAAAAATGCAAGAATACATCTTGAAATGACACTTGGCACACTCTTGGCCCTTGATATTAGAGGAGTTTTACATGGGGGGGGGGGGGGGGGGGGGGGGAGACAACTAGGCACTACAATCGCCATTTTCATGCATAAAATATGGGATTGAATGATGGAGAGAGAGAGAGCATATGTGGAGAGACTTATGCTATATGCAATTGTATTTCTAAAACCTATTGAAAATAGCGGAGAAGATAGAGAGGAAGAAGAAGAGACAAACAGAAGGAGGAGAAGGCTAATCTTGCACCCCAAGTTTTGGGACATTAGGGATAACTATCCTACACCATTTTAAAGTTATTTTTTAATTATATTTTATGGGGTTAGAGGGCTAAAAGTTAAGGTAGAAATAATTTAAAAATCAAGCTCCATTAATGGCCATTAATGGAGGAGGGTTTGGGAGAGATTTCTCTTCTGTCAACGGCAAGTGTGAGGCTAGTCTAGAATTGTTCTAGGGTAAAAATAAGGCTATGGACCAAGTTTTAAGGCCCCATGTGGCCAGAGAAGATAGATATGGCCAGATTACCCTTTTTGAGCTTACCGATAATAAATGTGTTGGGTGGCTGGATTTAGTATTTTCTTTTAGATTTAGTACATCATCGGTGGTGAATAGTTCACTTCACCAAAATTTTTCTCTGGCCACCAGCGACGGTAGCTAGTAATGCTTGTACCAAATGAAAAGTATTTGAGTCTAGTTTCTAATGACACTGACCTTACATTATTCGGAGTTTGAATGAGTGAGTTATGGTCATCAGAAGGCAGCTAGGTCGCGAGAGCAACGAGCTTAGGCCTATTAGGGAAGAAAGGTGGGGGCTACCAACCCCACTGTCGGGGGGTGGCGCGTGCGGGCGCGTGAGCTACCCTCTGGAACCTTTTTTTTTTAAATTTATATTTTAATATAATACACATTTTAAAACTGGTTTGGTATTTTGCTGACACTCGAAAGTATTTTTCTTGAATTGTTTAGTGTTTCATCAGAGACAAATCGTTAAAAATAATTTTTGATGAGTTAAAAATATTAAAAAATTATTTTTAGACACTATTGAAAATACTCTAGGGAGGTGGGATATTCCCATCACCTAAATTGAGTTTATAAATTTCTCGACTCTTAGTGGCAAAGTCGTCATTTTGACACCGTTAAGGGCAAACTTGACATTCTTGTAACAAAACTTGACATTGGGATTTCAAAATAAATATAAACACCTAAAATAAATAAATAAATAAATATATTTTTAATAATTTGTACCAGAAATGGACAGATTTTACAACCTAGGATGACACAGAAATTACTCGAGTCACACTAGAGTAATGTAGGGCAAAGTTAATTAATGTTAAACATTGTGGGACCTAGAATACATAACGGGAAAGTTTTGCATTCATAAATGTTCACTTAAGCCTAAACAATAATACAAGCGATGATGTGTTTATAGCTCGCACGCAAAATGAAATAACCACATAGAATAACTAAGCTTAACTGAATTTCAGGTAAAGGATTCATACCCTCTATTATGATAATAATATCACTGTTAAAAAATTATTTTAATTTCAAAAAGTTCAATAATATTGCTTTATAATTGTATTTGATGTCTTGTCTTTATTATTGTAAATATGCATAAATTGAGATAACGATAATGATTTTTCACTTGCCATAACTCTTAAATTAACTACATAATATTTAAAAGAGATAGTTATATAGTAAGGTGCTATAATGTGATGCTCCCGGCGTAGAGGAGATGAGCTATATTTACAAATATACATTAATAAAAGCCTAGTCAATCGGAATGTAAAGTAATGACAGTCTCGCCTTCCGGATTTGAGTGGTTGGTAATAGAAGTTATAATGATAGATTCCTTCCTGCATGTAGGTGTGAAAAGGAAGAAGGGGTCTCGCCTTCCAGACCAATGTGGTTGGCAAACGTGCTATAAGGGTGGAAATCTCTGACATGATGGTAGGGGGTCTTTTGAATTATAAAAGTGTCGAAAGATTAAATAATCTCATGAGATTCAAAGTTTGATATCATTTGATATGACATACTGTGAAACTGATATTGTATCAAAGGAAATAATTGCTTTTTGAATTGGAATATTTTTATTACGGATCGTTATCTTTTTACATCTTAGATTGAAAAGTATTTACATTATAATTGTTGGATATATTTCCTACTGAGTTTCATAACTCACCTGTTCAATGTAAACATTTCAAATAACATGAAGTAAGATGAACTTTCTTGGGAATAATTAAGTCCGGCTGGACCGCCGACTAAGAAACGGATATATGCATGGCGCAAGTTATGATTATAACGCTAGTTGTAACAAACATTAGGTATTAAGGAATTAGTCATGTAATCTTTATCTAGTACAAGGTTTTGGTTTCTATGAGAGTGGACCCTCAATTTATTATTATTATATTTGAAGTAGTAGTTATGTTGGCTCAGTTATCAGTTAGTTTACTTTATTTACTTTACAGTTCGTTACTTTATTTGTATTTATCATTTATGTCTTTGTATCTCCTGGATGGGGAAAACTGTGGTGTGGCAGTCGAATAGAAACTGATTGATCGATAATCTATCACTCTTAGACCCCCTTATGGTAACGTATTTGCTTGCAGTGCTGCGTTTTGTCTTTAACATGCATTTCTTTGAGAATCACTTGTAAAGAGTCAATTTGTAGGTTTATGTTGAGATGGAAAAGATAATAGTTTCTTGTTCAAATATTTGCATAAGCAGTTTCTAAAGAGTCAAGTTTCTTAAATCTGAGTGGTTGGAGCTAGCTAGAAATGAGGTTATCATTTTCTCAAATATTTTGATAAGGTTACCATACCATGATAGTATGAAACACCTTCTGTGACAGAGTTCGAAATTAGATTTTTGAAGTCCATATGTGACTTTGATTTATATAACTTCAACATTATAACTGTATTGATTTTGTCACATTTTTATATTATAAAAGGGTACCCTTCTTGTGTTGAATCTTCCATTTGATTTCCATAGAAAAGTAAAAGGAAAAGAAACTGCCATCTGACTTATTTAACTTCAGTATCTCTGTACTTGCAAATTAGCAATGACCTTACTGTGTTCTAACTAGAAACTTACTAACTGATTCATATGGTTAGTTAATTTCAAGATTTTAAGAAGCTTAGAAAAATGGAAAAGAGAAAACTTTTCTATGTGGTGGATTTGGTTGCTACTATTGCTTTTGTTGTTGTTACTTTAGTAGAGTTATGTATCCCTCCAAGGCTTATAATTTATTTGTTGTTGTTGATTTTTGTTAATTTATTGGAATAGGTTTTCATTATTTCCTTGCAATTTTTGCCTTCTCTGCTTAAGGCTTTATATATAATTAATGGGTTTTCATTAATTTGTGTTTAATGGATTTTTTAAATATCTAATTTTTCTTTTCCTTGTAAAATGTACAAGAATAAATGGATTACACATGTGTATACAAACAAATGATGAACTGAAATTTTAATATGCATTGTGAAATGGTGAAAACCAATGTATTAAGTTGTTGGAAAATGCGGCAGAATCAATGCAGTCCTGTATTTCTTTTTGGACGAAGTAATGTATTAGCAGGTGGAACTATTTGGTTAATACTCATGAGAAATTTAACTTGCGGTTGATATTTGATTATGTTGATTTTGCATGTGGGAAAATTTTAATTTTGCAGTGCAGTAGCAGGCGAAATTATTAATAAGTTATGGAATTTGCATTTTGCAAATAGAGCAGTGTTGACATACTTAGTTCGCTGCCTCTTTTGTTTTAGGAATTTGTATTTGATTAGTGTATATTAATTTCTGTTAGAAAGTAGAATAGTCTTTCTCCCTTCTATTTAAAAAAAAAAAAAAAAAACCCTTGTAGGGTCGGATCGAATATTCGGGTCCAGTACCATCTACTAGCTGATTGGGTCTGTAACTCATTATTGGGCCTGGGGCTTAACGGATCCAGATCGGGTCGATGGCTTATCAAATCTGGATCGAATCTGGTTCCGTCGGATGGTGCAGATCCAGCTCATCGACAAGCCTAGTTCTCACCTTAAAGTTCGGAATCACTCTAAATGCAATAGATCTTCTTTTTCAAATTCCCATGTGTTCTGGTTACTATAAGACCTCCTATTTATAGTGCAGTTATACAATAACATGTAGAATATTAGTCTGGTGCAAATCCAAGCCGGAAAAAAACATTGCCGGGTAGCCAGAATCGAAAAGTCCATTTTTAAATTTTCGAATTGCAATACAATCATAGTGTTTTCACATAATATGCTAAAACTAACATTTGTAACATACATAAATATTATGAACATTATATATAAATAATAAAAAAAAATACGAAACGAAACTTGCGGGCTAGTTTGGGTCGGCCCTTCAAACACTTCCAATTCCAGTCCATTGTACAACATGCTTAATGATTCCATGCCGTGCATGAGCATGGACCCACCATAATTCAACCTATTATTTGAAGTCAAACTGGACAGACTTCACGGGCAGTCCAGCGAAATCCAACCCCCATACAGTCCATGGGCCTCTCGCATTCATCGAAGTCTTATCTTTTAAGATGCCAATAGTCGTGAATTCCTGGAGCCTTCTAGGCCTACTTAAGGCATAATAATAGAGGGAAAGTTCGGGAGGTTGTTGTCATTGGTCGTCTTTTTTTTATTTTTTTTATCTACTAAAAATAAAAAAATAAAAAAAAAAAAAATTAAAAGTTATCATAGAATGAATACCTCGATTTACTATTTGTACCTGTTATTATTATATTGTTATAAAGATATCTTGTAATAATTATAATTCAAAATTCAAAATTATAGAATTAGAATTTAATTCTAATTAATTCCTATCGCTGATAATTAATATCTAGTAATCTAACTAATAATATAAAATAGAATTAATTACATTTTAATTATTAAATAAAATCGTAATGTATGTGGACGCGCAAGGTAACAGAGGAGTAGAGTGGGGAGACAAGACTTACCAGCAACATGTTCGGACTAAAAATTAGCCACCACCCTCCTATTTCTACGTCAATCACCTCTCTCTCTCTCTCTCTCTCTCTCTCTGTGCATTTGTGGAGATTATGCATACATATGCACGTATGTGGATTCGAATAGATTATGCATGCATACGAATTTAGTGTTTTATTTTTTTAAAGAAAGCAGATTTATTTAAGAGAAACTATTAATTCATAAATATAATGTTGTATTTACATCATTTAATTATTTGCTTTGGTTGTGTTCGTTGGAAGGATAAAATGCACATCTTAGATTAATAATTCTTGGGAGTCCGGTCATTATATGTTTTTGGTTTCGCCAAGTTATCCCACATGAAAGGATAAAATAATACTAATGTTGTGTTTGAATTAAAGATTTAGAATTTAGAATCTATCATTTTCTTCTTATTTTTCTCTCCTTATCTTTTTTTCTCTTTCTTTTCTTTAACAAATCCGAGTTCAAATAAAAACTAAAGGAAAAGGTGAATGGAATTGTACCATAAAATGTAGAGATCATGTTTGATTCCTCAAACCCAAGATGAATACAAAATATAAACAACCTAAGACTTTGGAGTAATACGTTTACTCTTATTCTATTTCTCACAAATTTAATAAATTTTTTTTTCTTGGTAAGTCCAATGGGTATATTTGGACCCACCTTACAAGAGAACCCACCTTACAAGAGAACTATTAATTTTGTAAGAAGCGTATTAAGAATGATGTGCACCAAGAATATTGAATTATCTTTAGAGTGAATTTTAGTCAGACCCCTGTAATTTTAGATATCAACAAGTAGACCCTTTTAATTTTAAAAATAGGCACCTACATCATTGCTCCATTAATAAGATTCCCTTTACTCCTTTGACAACATAAAATGACGAGTGTGTCTTTATTGCTATTGCATTAAAAAAATAAGAGGCCCATGATGCGATTGATATAACATGCAATAAAAAATTTCTCAACTATTTCTCTTTGACCTCTGCCTAAAAAAGAAATATTTAACATGAGAATTATCTTTAGGCTCTTAATTTTTTAAAACTTTATATATACTAAAGATCTTACATAATTTTCACATCTTATATTTTTTTTAAAAAAAGTCCTAATCTAAATGACAAAAAAGACATTTTAGAAAAAAAACTCCAATTTAGAAACTTTGAACAAGAAAAACTTCAGTTTAATCAAACAAATAAATAAATTGTTCAAATAAAACTTTTTTGAAGGCTTGTGTATGCAAGTTGGCTCGGACATCCGGTCATTAAAAATAAAAAACTTTTTTGAAGGCTTGAATTTTTTAAAAACTCTACATGTTTTACTTATAGACCCTATATAGTTTCTATAAATTTTTTTATTTAAAAATAGCCATAGTATAGTGAGAAAAAGGCCCTAAAAAACAAAGGCTCAAAATCAATTATATTAGTTAACTTCAAAAAAATACTGGTTTAAAACCAAAATAAAAATTGTACAAATAAATTTTTTTTTTTTGACGGTTTCAAATTTTTAGAAGCTCGCATGCATGCTATAATTAAGCATCACGACTAGTTAGTTTGGCATCACAACCACAGAAACATTCACATATTCCTTGAACTCACCTCGTATTAACTTTTTTTGTTTTTTTGTAAGTTGTCAATTTTGTATAATTTAAAAAAAACAAATAAAACTTTAATTAAAGAGAAGCATAATGGTTTCAACCCTTTTTGCACAAACAAGAGCCATTCTACTGCTGTAAGTTAGGATCCTATTTTTGCACAGACGTTGATATCCAATAACCAAAATTTTGTTTCTTCAAAATGAAAGCCAAACAGCCCTTTAATTAAATTGAGAGGGGGGGGGGGGTGTTTGTGTGAAAGTTACTGTAATAAATGGTTCAATTATGGTGGTTAAAATACATAAACAAAGAGGTTTAGCTGCCAATAGATGAAACCACATGAGGTCTGGTTGAAATTCACCCTTATTTTTATTTTGCAAGACATGCCATGATTCCTTTTAAGGGAGAAAAAAAAAAAAAAACGAAATCAACCCATATAATAGTCAAGTGAAATACTAATATCAGACACCGGTACGCAAGGCGAGAGTGAGGGCGAGTGCACAGAGGGCCTAGTGCCTCTACTGAAGTTTCAAATGTTTTGTTTGTATAACTCTATTTGTATGTATTTATTTGATCCTAGGTAGTAAATATATTATTTTATCCCAATTGATCCTCATTATTTGGGCAAGTAAACAACACACCCTTCAACCCTCTATTCAAAATTCTAGATCCCAACCTTTTATTTTCATATTAAAATAATACATCTTAAATAAAAATACTTTTACCTATTCAATCTATTTATACTATCCAAATAACATCCCCAAATTTTGTCATTTATCTTATCTTTTAATTTTTGTTTATTGGTTTTTAACTTTTTAACAATCTTGATTTTTTTCCTTTCAAGTTTTCTTCAAATACAACTTTTAAATAACACAAATATTTTATGTATATGTACATATATATACACACGTTTATGATATTGCATTATCAATAATTTTATCTTTTGTGACTATTGAGCATTCAAATTTGTTTAATTATTATTTTGCATTTATTTATTTGATGAGTTGTCAATTTGGATTTAATTAATGTTAAATTGCACTTTTAATATATTAGGTTACTACGATTTGTGTTGAATTAATGAGTCGTTGATCTGCTAGATTGTGTTTATGTTAGAGTTTTGAAATTAAGGCCATAATTCTGTTGAAGTGTATTTGAATTTAGGGTTTAACATATTAAAATTTTAGGATCTTTACTAAAATTTAGAGTTTAATTTTTAATTTATTAACAATTAAATTTGAGTTACAATTTCGTGTATGATTTAATGTCAGCTTTGCCCCCATTGTACAAAAATTCTAAGAAAAATGCTATTGTTCCGAAGATACTTGTATTAAAATAATGTAATAATGATATTTTTGTAATTAAAAGTCCTCAAAATAGTTGTCCTAGTCAAAATTTGCTCTCGAGATTCGAATCCTATGGATATGAAAATTCATACGGTTTAGTCCTAAAGAAGGGCATGGATTAATAATGGGTACGCGTCAAGATTTGCTTGACGAAAGACCCACATGTCAGTGTAGTCCATGTTTGTTTGTTGGATATGAGAGGAGGGCTTAGAGATGTAATCCTGTAGATCCCTAATCCTGTGTTTGGTGTACATTTGTGCATGAGACAAGTAATCTAGTAGAAATGCTAATTCTTTAAAAATAAGGGATTTGTAATACCACAGTGGATGTGGTGTTACATATCCTATGAGTTGAAATAAGGGGTGAAGCTCTCATTATGTCTACTCCTCATATTATTATATATTATAATTAATTTATTATGTATTTTATTATACATTATAATATATATTACATCGTATTTATTTTATATATTATATTATTATTTATAATATTTTTTATTATACCTTAATCAAACATAATATAAATAATTTTCCTTGACATCAAAATATTACTTATGAACAAATAAAGGGGCCTTGATGCACCGGGGTGTAACCTGATATGGTGGGGGAGAGAGAGAGAGAGAGAGAGAGAGGAGAGGGAGAGGGGCAAATGAGGCGGGTCAACACCAAGTACAACACCCCATATTTGAACTTTTACTGCTCTTGTCAAAAGTCCAATTAAAATTCCTCAAGTGAGAAAAACTTATAATTGCCAAGCCACCAGCGTAAGCAGCCACATCCGTGCATCAAAAATGTTTCTCAAATTTTTTATATGTATTTTTTCGCAAGTCATATGTCCATTGATTTTGAGCAGTAGCAAATTTCTTTTTGTTATTGGGTATTTAAATATATAGGAATATCCTCTAGCCTATTTGGGTAGCCTATCTTGTACATTCTTTTTCAATTTGGAATATAAAAAAATAAAAGTTACATCCTAATTTTGTGCTTGTGCTATGTACAGATGATTCTTATAAGTCAAGCTAAAATAATTGGCTCATGAAGAAAGAGAATTTCTAAATTTGGTAATTTGGACAAAAATTTTAAATTCTTGATGTTTGTGTATCTAAAAATAGAAGTATACTTTTTGAGTAGCTTAAATGAAATTTCTCAATAAGGAATAAAATAAAATGTAAGCTAAGGCAAGATTATTGGATTACAAATAAACGCCAATATATTAATTCATCAAAATACTATGAAATGGACCAATGACATTATAACACATCATACACTTAACAAGATTAAGTAATTTATTTTCAATCTGCTAGTATCATGACAATTTTTTTAATAATTTAAAATTTTAAAAAATGATTAAAAAAGAGTTAGATGTTTTACCCACAAAGTCCTCATAAATAATTGTAATAACATATAGTATAGATTTATTATAATTGTCCTTATGAAACAATAAGAAAAGTCACAATTTTGAGTTTGAGGAAGTACTTTCCAAATTAAAAGAAATGAATTTAAGAAAGCTTAAAACAAGAATTCTAATGTCTATTATTTTGGATAAAACTTTACAAAATGACATGTAATTACGTTTTAGTAAAGATTTACTAATTATGAATAGAAGGTAAAAGTTTATATATTTTATGGGTGAGGGCACCACTATCATTTGGGCTCACACCTCTCCCTTATCTTTGACAATCCTTTACCTTCCATCAATTACAGTCATTGCAAAGCCCACACCTTACCCCACTGCCTAGCAGAGCCACCGCATAGCCTACCCCCACCCCACAATTCACTAACCCTAAATAGCTTTTAGACAACACATCATTATACTTTCCTTGCCATCTTGTTAAGTTCTATCCTCCGATAATCAAGCTTTTTGGCTTACCCAAGCTATAAGCGATAGCAATGTTATTTTCAAATGCGCACACACATGACAAGCAATGTGTTTAGCACTAGTTCCTTTCGAAGCACTAGCAAGCTAACAATGTGCAATCGGACATGCGCGTGACCCTATGGGCGTGATGCCTCCAATCATGAAACTCTTAGCACCCCACATCGAGGTAGTTGTCTGCAAGGATATGCATAGCTGAATAGGTACCAATTAACTCATAACATAGTGCCCCGTGACACCAATGCTAGCCAAACCAAGCGGTCGTGTGCACAAGCTTGAACCTAACGCGTAAGTGCACACGAGGCACATGGTATGCAAGTGTGCACACCAAGGCCCAATCCGTCATGAGCATTAGTCCCACCATGGCACAGATGCAATATAACGGATGCAAATGACACAACCCCTTCCTCCATGTCGATGCCCAACATCTGCCACACTGGACATAATGCCGCCTATGTAGCCCTTTGATTAGCATGATGACTGTAGCTACGTGCTATAGCCGGCCCTGCCCCCTAAGTCTTGCCTACTCCCTTGGGGGGCTCACTTGAGTGTTGTCCCATTCAGTAGCACCAGGAGGTGGTAGAGTTAACATCAGACCCTCCTTATAATAGCATTCTGAACCATCTCCTAACTGGCAAGAGGAAACATCTTGTCCCCTCTAGGAGTCATAATTCAAAAATTTAATATTTGTAAAAAATAGAAATTTCGAGATTGTCATGCCACTGGCCAATCATACTCAGACATGCCCCACACTAAGGTCCCTCGCTACCTTAGAGGTGCCACAAGTGGCAACTCGTGACTTTCCCTACCATTTGAACCATCATCTTCCTCGATGATGCCAAAGCCTAGTGCCCATTCTTGACACTCTCCACCATTCGAACAATCAACATCCTCGTTGATACCAAGCATAATGCATAATACAGTAGTGCTTATATGGCCCCACGATATGCTGCCACCACCCCTTGCAGACCAACACCTCCATGTTGATAGCCTATAAATCTGGTCTCCCCTAAATCTGCCTCCGCTGCTTCTCGAAGCAAAGGTTCACCTAGACTCCTATGCTGAACTTGGCTAAGCAAAACACATTTTCCATCACATTAAGCCAACACAAGCTCCACTGAGCAAATGTACCGTACCATATTGCTCCACCCATTGGCAACATATACATGAATATGTGCTATCCGCCACGGAGTGCTCGTCGATGCCCTCATCGACGAGCACTCTGCGTGCACCCTCTACACAACTCCGTAGCTGAACCCACAAAAGCTCATTTAACATCAGAATTCACCTGGTGCACGACCCAAAGGCGCCCTCACGACATCCTGTGGTTTCGTGCCTTACTAGTTCCCAACTGATCAGCACTCCCACTGGATACAAATCCGTCTGCATTGTCGAAGTAAACCTTGTCCATTGGCAAACGACTCAAACTACTGAAGTTTTCATAATGTTGCTCTAATACCTTAGCTCTCTAGCCTTCATCTGAAATCAACCCACATACAGCTCCAGTGCCTGGTCCTTTGATCTTCACCTGAAGTCTGCCCACAATGGCTTCCTCCTACTGAGGACTTTATGTCTTGATGTACCCTTACTACACGGTGCTCTCAAGCAACGATGAACTCCATTGAGTTACTTGACGTTCACTAGCCAACATGTATCACAATGAGACAAGGCCAACCAAAAGACCAAAATAAGAACGTGCTTTCCATAAATGCCCATAGCCAAGAGTAGAAATAAGTGCAACCACTAAGCGAGCACAAAGCCAACAAAGTAAACATACAAGAATATGAGCAAAGTTGCTATCGCGCTCCAATTTTTCACACTCGAGATGATATGTGGAAAACACATGGTACTCTCTCGTTAGAATTCATCCTCCTAGAAAGATGAGTGTGACTAGGTTTGAATTGGAAATTGACTTGAATAAGAGCTTTTGAAAAATTTTTTTGAGTTGCCACCTCACTTTGTTAAGGTGAGTTAGGTTACTTAAAACTAAGTGCAATCTGAAGATTAAATTTAGGGTTTTTGAAAAGGTTTTGGAAAACTTCCTTAAGAGAGAGTTTTTTTTTTAATAAAACAGGTTGTTTGGCAACCTTTGAAAAGATTTAAGCCATTTTTTTGAAAATAACTCCGTTTTGGTTTTTCAAAAACAATGATTCTGGGTTTGGAGATTGGTTATGTATAAGGAAGATGCATTAGGCCATTACCCTATCCCGACCTTGTAGTACCTACATATATTTTTATCCCAGGTTCACTCATTTAGAATCTCTAGTTATTCAATGTTCAATTATATTCACTTTGAAAAGAATTTTAGTAAGAGATTTAAGCCATCACTTTGGGTATGATATAATGCATGATATGCAAATGCATAACAAGAATTTGGAAAGAGATTTTGAAAAGGGAATTGGAATTTTGAAAAAGGTTATAACAGCGCCCATGAGGGTTGCCTCAATTGAAAATAGACACTTTGGGGCCTATGAAAAATTTGACTTGAAAATGTTTGATTTGAAATTGACTTTGATTTGAAAACGAACTTTAAAGTAGAACTTGGACTTATTTTAGGAGGTTTGAATTAAACTTTGAAATCATCTTGACTTGAATTGGGGTTTGAAAACCATCTTGATTTAGAAAAGAGTTGAAGTTTCCTAACTCTATTCTAGGGTTAGGGTTAAACTAGGGTTTTGGCCTCTTAGGACTTAGGTAACGTAGGGTTCAAACATGTACTTGAAATAGAAAGGTTTGATTTCAGAAAGTTGAATTTTAAGGAAGTGTCGAATTAGAAAAGTTTCCATTTTAGGAAAGATGTGATTTTGGAAAGATTTGAAATTAGAAATGTTTGAATTTGGAAATGTTTGAATTTAGAATTTGAAAATATTTGGTTTAAGAAACATTAATTTTGGAATAATGAGTTTGAGAAGGTTTGACCTAGGTTTGAGGTAACTAGAGATTTAAATAATCCTAGGACCTAGAGTTTATGCAATGCATTTTTAATTGGAAAGATTGGATTTCAATTGAAAAAAGAAAGTTTTGAAATTAGGAAAGATTGACATTAGAAAAGATTTGATTTCTATTTTCTAAAACAGAAGATTAGATTTTATTTTCAAGCATAAGATATTTGATTAAGTTTCCTATTTGGACAATATTTTATTTGACTTGAAATTGAAAATTTTTAATTTGGGAAACCTATCATTTGATGTGACTTTTTGAATTAGGAAATCTATGATTTTATGTAGAAGATGGTTTTGAAAATCATGATTTGATGCAAATAAAAAATTATGATTTTATGTAAAAAACCTAGGATTTCCTAAATACGGTCTCTAAGGTTTTGATTTGGACTTAAGACAAAGGGTTTTTGTATAGTGAATCTTTGAAAATAATTTTTAAGAAGTAGATTTGTAAAACTTATTTTAGAAATGTTTGAATGCAAACTTTTTGAAAGTCTCTTGAATATCTGACTTCATAAAATGATTCTAATCATGGGAAGAGTAGAACCATTCTAAGGTTGTGACTATAAAAACAACTAGGGTTTGAAGTCCTAATATGGACTTTGATGGTCTCATTGAATGTAATACTTTCCTAAAACAACCCTAACCATGAAATGACTAGAATCATCTTATAGTTGTGATTTCTTGAAAAACAATTTGAGGTTTAAACCCAAATTTGGACCTTGATGGTCATATTGAATATAACACTTTCTTAAAACAACCCTAACCATGGAATGGTCAGAATCATATTAGGGTTGTGGTTTTAAAAACACTTTTGAAAGAAAATGCTTTAAATGCAAGTTTTGAAAGTAACTTTTAATGCAAGTTTGAAAACATACTTGGATGCATGATTATGATAGCAACAATACAATATGGACATGAACATACAATGTTAGGCTTCACTACATAACCAAGGGGGCTGGACCCATATCATTTTAGGTTGAATTCAAAGAAAATTCCCGACACGGTGATTCCCTTCAAGGCCTTCCTAGGCATGAACTGGGAGGTTCCTTGTTTCAAGCATGTACGAAGAGAAGGTAGAAGATGAGGGATTAAAATAGAGAATAGTCTAAGTGGACTAGGAGAGAGAAGAGGGAGAGGAGGATTATATAAAAGTAAACAGAACCCTAACTTGTCTTCTTGTTAGGTTGAATGCTTCAATGGAGGACTTGTTTGAACTTTGAGATGATCTTTAAGAGCTTCCAAGGGCTGGACTTGACCTTCAATGGAGCTTGAAGACTAGGGTTTGAGTGTATGGATTGTGTAGAGGCTAGGGTTTGAAAGAGGCTTGAGTGAATTAGGGTTTTAGGGTAACTCGAAGTTTGTTTTCAAAGAGACAGAGTTTTTGGAGTGATTTTGCTAACCCAAAATACGCAAGGGGTGGCCTATATTTATAGGCAACCAAAAACCCTCTTGGCGCTTGTTGCAGTGGTGCCAGGCCAAAATTTGGCTTAGGGCCACCACTCCCTTAGGAAACTTGTTAGGGTGGCAAGAAACAGATCTTTGACCCTTAGGACGCAAGGCAGAAGATTTGGGCGCCTATCTTAGTGACTAACACGTAATTTTGGCTTGGCTTCACTAGGAGTAAGTCCAGAAAGTTCGAGAATAATCCAGAAGGTCTTGAGTAGCCAAACTTGGTCGAGAATGGACGGGAACCCTTAAAAGAGTGTCTTGGAGGTAGCTGACTTGTGATTAGAGCTAAAATAGTTAAAAAGAGCGATGGGCCCACCAGGGAAAATATGGTCATTTGAACCGGGGGAACACTGAGATCGACCCAGAGTGATCCGTGAGAAGGCTTAAAGGTTAAAAACACTATTGAGAATGTTTTGAGGGATTTTCAGTTTGATACCCAGAGCCGGTATGGTTAGAAAAGACGATCTGCCCACCAGGTGCAAAATGATCATTTCATATCTGGTTCCTCGGAATGTACTCGGGATGGTCTGAAAAGGTACTGAAAGGTTGGGAATACTGCTTGAAGTATCCTTGGAAGGTAACCAGTTTGATACCTAGAGCCGGTGTGGTTCCTGGAGGCAATTGATTTGGACTATAATTGGAACTGGAATTGAGGTTGAAATACGGGCTTACCGTGCTAACTGGAATTGGACAAAGTAATGCCTCAAGGGCACCAGGAGCTTAGCAAACCATTACAACTATAACTAAATAAAACTTAAGCAAAAGAGAGAGAATATGCGGAGAAAGATAGAAGGAGTTGTGTTTTAATTTTGAATCTCGCTCCTATTTATAGCTAAGGATACAAAGAAGTTCAAAGAAGAAGATAACAATCACAAAGTTTGAATATGGACATGGAAAATTCGAGAGTTTGCACTAAAACTGACTTGTAGCCCAATTTTGACCATTAAAATGGTAGATTCAATTCATGTTATATACATAATTGTATAGCTAAAAGTCTTCTTTCCAATGCCATAAAAAGCAGGTCAATCAGATTTGTGAGTCAAAAGTTACAACTAATATACTGAAACCATCTTAAATCCCATCTGCTTAGATTTTACTCATCTTGTCTTAGAATTTTCTTTTGTTCACACATGAATATGACTCTTTCAATTTGATGCAAATCTTCATCCTTCTCACACATTTTGCATATGATTTATTGTCTTGTATTTTTTACAAGAGAAACTATAATTAAACATATGAATACAACAATTTAAAGATGAGAACATTTACCATGCAATAGTGAAAAGTAAAATCACATATTTACTTATAAACATAAAAAATAATTATTAAAGAGATGTGATTATGCTTATTAAAACTACTACAAAACTATAATTTTGAGTTATTATCAACTAGCTTCACCGCAAAATCGACAACCAACAATCCGAAGCAAACAACCCATTGAAGAGATGTCTACCATAACTGAAGAGAATGCCCACATGGATAAGAGAAGCAACACCCAATTGATGCACACCACGGATGGTTAGTGCTCTGATACCAACTGTCATGGGCTGGCAGGCCGGACACCACAAGGTGATAGTAATGCGACCTGTCTTGATTGTAAGTACCCCATTTTTGACCGCTCGGCTGTTTACGGTCCGTCCAGACTTGTACTCAAGTCAATATGGATGTATTCCAATTGAAATCAACTCCTTAAGTCTAATTTGGTCAATTCATCGATTTGCGGGCCCACCAGGCCCAAATAGAGGCAAAATGACCAAAATGTCCTTAGGGGCATTGTGCGGTCCAATTGCAAATCAAGCACGTCTTTTTGAAGACGGTAAGTCCCTTTTCCAATTCCAACAGGCATGTCTTTCCGAAGACGGTAAGTCCCCTTTCCATTTCTTTTTCCAATTCCAATTCCAATCCCTCTCTCGAGAAAGTTGATTCTTCAAGACGGTAAGTCTATCCAATCCGACATGTTTTCTGAAGAAAGTCTCTTTGGAACGGTAAGTCCCTTTAAACCTATTGACCAGGACGAGACCCCAAGTCCCTTATATGGTAGAACGGTCCACCTTTGGCGCCTGCTAGCCCGTCAATGCAGAAATGTCTGTTTCGGCATGCCTTTCAAGAAAGTTGACTTCTTAGGCGCTAAGTCCCTTTAGCAGCTTCCTGAGATTAGACACTCTCGGGAATGATCGCGAACCGTCAGAGTAGCAGAAGTACTCGCAAACATCGCAACCGTCAGAGTAGCGAAAATACTCACAAACAGGTCGATATAGGGAATTGCCAACAAACTCCTGTATCACGAGACCACTGTCAGCGTGGCGGAAACACTCAAAACCTAGGTCAACACCGGTGCCTCCTAGCCCACTTCGGTGAAAAATGACCAAACTGCCCCTAGGGCCATTTTCCGGCATGTTTCTCGAGAACACACTTGAGTCTTCAGAACGGTAAGTCCACCCTTCCAGGATTGTCTTAAAAGCAATCTAGTATGATTAGGTGCTTTCTAGTCAGTTTCGGGTCAATTCTGAGACTTTCCAGTCAAGGTGACCATTCTGCCCTTGGGCATCCGAACGCCTCGGGGACCACACCGGCTCTGATTATTAAACCGGTAACCTCCTGAAAACACTTTTTATAGTATTCATGACCTTCCTTTATCTTTTTGGATCATTTCAACTAAATTCCGGTAAACCCGATGTCAAATGACTGTTTTGCCCCTAGTGGGCCGGTCACCTTTTCCGACCACACTAGCTCTGGGTATCAAACCGGTAGCCTCTTGGGAATATTCTAAATAATGTTTTCAAATCTCGAGTCTTCTTCCGGGACATTATGAGTCTGTCTCGATAGCTTCCCGGCCCGGTTGACAGTTTTGCCCTTAATGGCTCGGTCAACCCTTCCGACAAATCTCATCATCCTTTTTCAATTCTACTACCTCCGGGACGCTGTTTTAAGTGTTCTTGTCCTTTTCCGGCCTTCCGGGCCATTCCTGGTCCTTTAAGTCCTTCCCAAGCTTTTCGGAGTCACTCCTAGTGAAGCTAGGTTAAAAATTGCATGGTAGTCACTAATATAGGTGTCCAAATCTTCCAAAGATACGTTGCTTGCCAACTTAATGAACTTTCCTAAGTTGTTGGCGCCACTAGTAGTGGCGCCAAGCCAAAAAATAGCCTGGCGCCACTCAAGAGGAAATTTGCCCTGGTGCCACTACAATAGGCGCCAGGTGATTCTGTTAGCTATAAATACAGAGCCTCCTCCAGTGTGAAAGAGGTCCGCAAACTCAGTATAAAAATCATACCTTCGATATACAGAGCTCGTGGCATCTCTAAACCATAGTCTCCTTAGGTTTTCCAAACCCTAGCCTCCATACACAAACCCTAGCCTCCTATACACTCACATGCACTTCTATACACTCATACACTAGCCTCCAAAGCCTCCTTTGAAGACTTGAAGTGCTGCAATCCGAAGCTTTGAAGATTGAAGACAAACTTTTAAAGACTGAAGTGAAGACTGAAGCAAGACAAGCAAAGCAAAGCGCGCAAAGCTATGCAAAATAAAGAAGATACAAGGTAGGCTTCTTATTTACGTTTATGCATCTTCCCCCCTCTCTTCTCTCTTCTAACCCACTAGGGTTTTATTCTATTTTAATCTCCCATCTTCTTCCCCCCACCCCCCCTCTTCTTGCATGCTTGAAATAAGGGAATTCCCGGTCCATGTATAGGATTAGGCTATTGGAGAGTCACCGTGTCGGGGGCTTTCTTTTAGTCTAATCGGAGACCACATGGGTTTGGCCCCCTTGATTATGTGGTGAAGCCTTTAACCTTGTATGTTCACGACCCTCTTTGCATTGTGCATATCATGATCTTGCATTCCTCCAAAATTTATTTTCAAACTCATTTTCAAAACTTGCATTAACATCTTTTTCAAAACTTGCACTAAAATCTTCTTTTTCAAAATTTGTTTTCAAAATCACAATCCTAGGGTGATTCTAGCCTTTTCATGGCTAGGGTTGCTTTAGGAAAGTGTTACATTTAAAATGACCAATACGGTCCATATTTTCAAAACATTGTTGTTTTCAAAACCACTATCTTAAAGTGGTTCTAACCTTCTTATGGTTAGAATTGCTTTAAGAAAGTGAGATATTTTGTATACTTTCTAAAAACTCTCTTTTCAAATCTCTCCTTCTAAAAACCTCTCTTTCAACGAACTTTTTAAAAACGCTCTCCAATCTCCTTCTTCAAATTCCTTTCCAAAATTGTTTTCCAAAACCTCCTTCCAAAAATCTATTTTCAAAACTTCCTTTTCAACTTTTTTCCAAAACACTCTTCTTAAAATTCACTTTCTAAAAAGACTCCCTAAATGCTTTCCTAAAAATTCGCTTTCCAGAAACTCTTCTCTAGGATTTCCTTCAAAAAATCTCCCTTTTTAAAAACCTACTTTCCAAAAACTCTTTTCTTGGGGCCTAAGTTAAATCCTAGAACCCACGTTTAGGAAACCATACTTTTCCTTCCCAAAAACATGATTTCCATTCCCTTATTTTAGCCTAAAAACCTAGGTTTCCAAAACCTCTTGTTTTCTATATCAAAATTATATATATTTCCAAAATCTCTTTTCTACGTCAAAACTATAGTCTTCCCAAAACTAGGATTTCCAAAACTCCATCTTTCCAAATTCATGCCAAATCCAATCTCCCATTTAGGAAACCAAATTTAATCTTCCCTTTAAGAAACTAAATCGAATCCTCCGTTTTTGGAAACAAAATCAAAACATCTCTTTTTAGAAACAAAATCCAATCCCTTGTTTTAGGGAATAGGAACCTCAATACTTCCAAACCCAAATCTTTCCTAATTCAAATTCTTCCCAATCTAGTACCTTCCTAAACCATAAGTTTTCCAAAATTTTCAAATCTTTCCTTAAAGATTAAACTTCTAAATCTTTCCAAATTCAAATCCTTTCCTAATTCTACCCTTTCTAAATCTTAACTTTTCAAATTTTTCTAAACTTCCAAATCTTTCTTAAATTAAAACTTTCCTATTTCAAAACATTCCAAATTCAAAACTTTCCAATTTCAAAACTTTCTTAAAATGGAAACTTTCCTAATTCAAAATATTTCCTAAATTGAAACTTTCCTAAAATGAAATTTCCTAATTTGAACCTTTCCTAATTTCAATTTTCCTAATCTTCCAAGTCCAACATTTGAGTCAAATCTTTCTGAATCTCAAATCCTTCCTGAAACCTTTCTTTCCTAAGTCTAGGTTTTCTAAAACCAAGCTTTCCAAAATCTAATCTTTTCAAATCTTCTAATCAAAATCTCTTTCTTCCAATCATACCTTCTATCGGACTCTTGTCCAAACTACGACTGACCTGATTCCTCCAAAAGGATACGTAGGCAACTCTCATGGGTGCAGTCACCACCTTTTTCAAATCTTAAATTCCACAATTTCTTTCAAGCTTCTATTTCCATAACTCTTTTCAAATCCCCAATTCCATAATCTATTTTTCTAATTCCAAATCTCTGTTTCCAATTTCTAAAACTTTTCAATTTTTGGTCTATCTTTTCAAATCTCTTTCAAATCAAATCAAATCAATTTTTTTTCAAAATTTCTTTCTAAATCAATCTTTAAACTCTCTTTTCTTGCACTTGCATATCATGCATCATGTCTTTTTAAACATTCTTTTTCTAAAGTGGATAGGATTGGACATTTGTTAGTTGAAGACTCTCATAGATGAATTTAGGGTAAATAGACATGTAGGTACCGCAAGGGCGAGGTAGGGTGATGGCTTAGTTCATCTTCCCTTCATGTAACCAACCTTCGAACCTAGGATCACTATTTTCGAAAGACCAAAATGGAGTTTACTTTCAAAAAGGGCTTAATTATTTTCTAAAGGTTGCCAATCAACCTGTTTTCTTAAAAACCCTCTCTTTAGGATGTTTTCCAAAATCGTTTTCAAAAACCCTAAGTGTAGTCTTCGGATTACGCTTAGTTTTTAGGTGACCTAACTCACCTTAATCAAGTTAGGTGGCAACTCCAAATGTTTTCCAATAGCCCTTTATTTAAATCGATTTTCAATTCAAACATAGTTGCATTCATTATTCTAGGAGGGTGAGTTTTAACAAGAGAGTACATTATTTTTCCCGCTTGTGTGTGTATTCCTCGAGTGCGAAAAATCTAGGCGCGACAATGATCATAGCTAATGGCAATAACCCCTGAGGTGACTACCGCCAAACTCAAACATTTGAGGCATATGACTATGTGCTCGTCTAGGATCCATATGTAATACCCCGCACATCTTGTTAAGCCCTGTCTTCCGATGCTCAAGCCCTTCGGCTTACCCAAGCTATAGGCGATAGTAACACCATTCTCAAATATGGGCACACATGATAAGCAATGTGGTTACCGCTAGTCCCTCTAGAAGCACAAGCAAGCTAGTAATGTGCAATCAGACATGCGTGAGAGCCAACATCACCAGTTAGGTATAACGCCTCCAACCATAAAACTCTTAGCACCCCACATTAAGATATTGTTCCCAAGGATATGCACAACTGAATAGCAACCGATAAGCCCACAACATAGTACCCTGTGACACTAATGTTAGCCAAACCAATTGACCGTGTGCACAAGCTTAAACCCAACGCTCAAGTGCACACGAGACACACGGTATGCAAGTGTGCACACCGAGGCCCAATTCGTCATAAGCATAAGCCCCACTATGGCATGAATGTAACATAGCAGATGTGAATGACACAACCCCTTCCTTGATGCCGATGCCCAACATCTGCCCCATCAGATATAATACTCCCCATGTAGCCCCTTGACTAGCATGAAGACTATAGCCAAGTGCTATAGCCGGCCCTGGCCCCCAAGTCTCGCCCACTCCCTTAGGGGACTCACTTGAGTGATGTCCCTTTTGGTAGCACTTGGAGGTGGTAGAATCAACACCAGACTCTCCTTATAATAGCATTATAAGCCATCTTCTAAGTAGTAGTAGGAAACATCCTGCCCCCTTGAGGAGTCATAATTCATAAATCTAATAATTATGAAAAATACAAATTACGAGATTGTCATGCCACCGGCCAACTATGCTTAGACATACCCCACGCCAAGGTCTCTTGCGGCCCTAGACATGTCACGGGTGGTAATTTATAACACTCTCCACCACTTCAACCATCATTGTTCTTGATTATGCCAAAGCCCAGTGCCAACTCCTGACACCACCCCTTGACTAGTCCCAAAGCCACAACCTCACTGATTTTCAAACTCCACCCATCCCCTTGTTAACTCTGTAACCGTACCCACCACCGCCAACCATACTAATATTAACCCAAGAGTGCAACCCAAGAGGAGAGTGAATTGTGTTTTACAAATAATCATAAATATTTTTAACTAAAAATTGATTAAGCAATAAGATTAAAAAATCTAGTAGCAGAATCAAAGTTTGTGTGCAATGTGTTCAGGCAATCTCAAATAAGAAATGAAAAATAGAGCACAAACTAAAAACAATGATTTACCGAGGTTTAGCGACCACTCGTGACCTACGTCCTCCTCTTGAAACCCTTTTGAAAGCTCTTCTACTATGCAATGATGGATTATTAAGTAGGTGCTAATTGACCAAGTGCCTAGCTCACTTTGTACAAGTGCTCTTCCCAAGCTCTCAAATCTTCTCAAGTGATTTTGTCCAAGCTTCACTCAAACTTACAAGCGTTTTTAATAAGAACTCTCAAACTCACAAGTTTACAAACCCACCTAAATAGAGTAAATGAGGTTTACACGAAGTATCTCTCTTAAAGAGTGGATAAAATAAGTGTAAGATCAGTAAATGTCCCAATATCTCAGCAAAACAAATGTAGCAGCTAGGGTTTATGCTTTCAAATTCGATTCAACACTCAAATGTGTGTCCTCTCTATATATAAATGTTATGGGGGTCTTGTATATATGCCTTAGCTTTGATTCTAGTCATTGGACGTAGTTAGGGTTGCATTAAATGCAAAATCAGAGTTGTAGAACGTTTAAAAATATAACTGTTACAGTGACATAGGTCGACCTTTCGGTTGCATGTGTCGAATCCTTCCTATTCTAATCACTGCTCTTTAAGCAATCTACCTCCATGTGTCGATTCTTGATGAATGAAGTGTCGACTTCTTTAAGTTTTAGCATATATCTCTAGGGCACTGTCTTGATGTGTCGACTCTTGTAGGCTCATGTGTCGACTCTTTTAAGAGCATTTTCAAAGTCATGCAATCTTTCTCAATGTATCGATTCCTGTAGGCTCATGTGTTGACTCTTTTAAGAATATTTTCAAAGCCATGCAATATGTCTCGATGTGTCAACTCCTGTAGGCTCATGTGTCGACTATTTTAAGGAATTTTCAAAGTCTTGCAATTTGTCTTGATGTGTCGATTCTTGATGAACTAACTGTCGACTCCTGGAATGGATGTGTCGATTCTTGCTAATTCTATATGCTCAGGTTCAAGCCACCGTTTTCATGTGTTGACTCTTGGAGTGGATATGACAACTCCTACCAATTCAATAGGCTTCATTTTGCAGGACTTCTTTAACCTTCTTCCAACCCTTCAAGTACTTCAATTATGTTCTAGATTAGGCTTCTAAGACTTTGAAATGTCTTCCTTCATGCATGTTGTTCTTCAAGAATTTCTTCAACCAATCATGGCTTCACTTGGTTTGTTGAGACTTCCTCAAACCTTCCAAGAAATCTTCTAAGACTTGTGATATTCATTTCACTTGTTCTTTAGCTCCTTCAATCTCTTTGAAATGGAATCATTTCAAAGCTTGATCTAGGACTTTTCAATTCATATAGCTTCTTTTATCTTTTTCAAGGTTTCAACACACTCTTCAAATTTTATTGACAAGCTTCACAAATTCTTTAATGCATTTAAGGTATTAAGCTTCAAGTCAAAGTCTAATTAATGCATGAAATAATCTGCATACTAAGTAAAGTAATTAGACATTAAACAAAGTTTTGTTATCATCAAAATCAAGCCTTGGAGTCAACAATCTCTCCCTTTTTGATGATTGAGAAAATTTTTCAAAACATGAATGATAAGCTTAAGTATGTGTGTGTTGGTGTAAAAGTAAAAAATTCATAGCTGAATTTGCTCCCCCTTATTTAAGGAATTTGTTGCTCCCCCTTACTTAAGAAATTTAAGCTCTCTATTTCTTAAGGAGTTCAAGCACTTGGAGCTTTTGAGTCCATATAAAGCGAGCAAGTCCATATAAAGCAAGCAACAATAATAATTCTCCCCCCTTTTTGACAATCAATCAAAAAGAGCTAGAAATACAAGTAAAAGACTGGTATAATAACAAAAAATCTTAAAACAAGATTAATGTTACAATTAAGTGAGCAAGCAGAGCAGTTTAATCAACCAACGAATCAGTAAATTACACACAGTTACATTGAAGATGTTATACATCAATAATATGTATATATTAGGCATCAATAGGTGTTAAAATATCTAAACATTCATCATATTACATATCATATGTATATATTTAGGAGCCTTCTTCTTCTCTCCTATAACCTTAAAGTGCTTAAACACTTTGGTTAGAAGTATTCCATAAGGCATACTCATTTTTCTTTGGAGGGCCTTCAACATGTGATCCTGAATAAACATAGCCAGGTTAATTTTGGTGTTGCTAATGTAAGCCCAAAGAAAGAACAATTCTTTTTAAGAGATAGACTCAAACTTTCCACATTTAGGAATTAAAATCCTACAAGTGAAATGATAGACAACTATCAATGGTGAATGACACTCTTTTTACCCAACTATCAATGTCTTGGGTGCCAAACCCTCTGTTGGCACGGGCATAAAACTGCCTAACTAATTCGGGATACACATCTTCCCTAATTTGAGACATTGATTTTCAGCCAAGGGAATCTAATCTAGAATCAAATTCAAAGTTCTCCTCAGCAAAGAATTAGAAATTTATCCATCTACCATTTAAAATTGGCTTTAAAGAAAATATTGAGTAATATTTAGCTTTGGCCACATTGCAAGTAGGTTTTACTCTTTTCAATCTGCCCTTCATCTTGAGTTGTTCCTTTCGATTTTTTCTTCTTCCCATGTCCCACAAAGGATTTCCTATGATCCTTTCTCTTTTTGCTTCCAGCCACCTTGGGTGTCGACACTTTTAGGGTTTTCTTCTCTTTCTTCAACTTGTCAGACTTTGGTGCCATAGGAGATGGATTAAAAGATGAATGGAGGTTGGGAATAGGTTTTAAGGGATTGAAATAGGTGTATAATGGGAGTTGAGAGTGATTTGTGAAGAGGTTTGATGGTTCTTGGCAGTTGGAGGAACTGCTTGTTGAGAGAGAATGAGAAAGAGAGAAATTTGATTTTACCGAATAAACAGGGGTGTTTAAAGTTACTGAGCAACCGCACAGAAGGGTCAATGCTTGGCTTAGAGGGGTTGACTCTTTTCTTATAGAATTGCTTCTAAGCTTTCTGTTAAAATGGGTCGACACTTGCTATTGTAAGGGTTGACTCTTTTCAACAGAAGCTAATCATAAGCTATTCTCAAGAAACAAGGGTCGACTCTTCCTTCATGAAATGTAGAATATGACTTATGAATGACATGTAATGCATCAAATAAGTATTCCATTAATACTTTTGCTTCTACCCATTGTGGGTGGTGATCACCAGCTCGGGTTTGTTAAAGAAATGTAATTTGGCTCAAATGGGTTTTTCAAAGGGAATTCTTTTTAACTATATGGTAGCAGGATAAATGACCTCTCTTCCTTTTAGACAAGATTGCTTAGTCCATGAAGTTCAGCCATAGAACTTTAGTGTCATCCTTTAAAACAAGTGAATGCCAGTTTAAACACTCTGTTACCCATGCTTGCCCCAGTGTTGGGGATGGTTCCTGGTTAAGGTGTTTGAATGAAGATTACTTGCGGCTCGAGTGGGCTGTTCAAATGAATTGCTTTGCTATTTAGGGGATTTGAAATGATGGCTTGTCTTCCTTTTGAGGGTTTAACTATTGACAATCACTTTGTCATAGCATCCTCCAGGTGCTGCCCTTTTCTATAATTCATTCTCTTTCTTTTCTTTCCTCAGTGTTTCTATCTCTTTGGGTCAGAAATGGTCCCCACTGGTGAGACTGTGTGTATTATCCCCCTCTTCAAGTCAAGGCATAACAATGAAAAGGGAAGCTTCTAAGAAAAAGACAGTCACAGAAGATGATATACATATACTTCAAATGTGTGTTTCATTTCATAAGTTTTATGTACATGCTAGGCATCTTGATTTAACAAAAAGTAGAATTTAAATGTAGAGTTGACAAAAGACAGGACTAATAGAAACTAAAGGCAAAGTTTAACAAAAAGAACATCTCTTTGGTAATCATTTCTTCAGGTAGGCTTCGGGACCACCCCCGCTTCTTCCATGATCCATCCTCCAACTTTTTCACTAAGTTGTGCTGGACGGATTGATGCACTGACTGTAGAATGGTAGAGGTGGGTGGTTATAGTGTAATCAGAGATGCGACATTTTCCTTTCCCTTCTCCAGCTGGGCCATTAAGGTTGCACATCCCATCTTGCGTTGTAAAGATAGATAGGGCATGGTGGTAGCTCTTCTTCCTAGTCACTTTGTTCCCCAGTCTCTGACTCTCCTTTAAAATATTCTATAGCTATGATGCCGTCTGGGTCTGCTTCCCCCTCTGTAACTATGTTAACAGTGTGATTCAATAGGGGATTTGCTATGCCATTAGGCGCACGGGCCAGTTTTGCTTCTTGGGTGATGATTACTTAGTTGTCAATGAGGTCTTGGATTTTATGTTTCAAAGAGAAACAAGACTAAGTTTCATATCCCTGTCCTCTAGAGTGATACTCACAAGTAAGGATTGGATTTAAGGTTGGAGGCAATGGACTTCGTAGCGGCAACGAGGGTATAAGGTTCAGTTGCTTGGCTTTGAGGAGCTCATGGTAAGCCTTTATTTGAGTGTATGCTAAGCGAGTGAATTCTCTATTTTGTTGGTTATTTCTGTTGGGGTTAAAGTATGGTCGGGCTGCGATTGGTCCAAGAGCAGATGCTTGGACATTGGCAACAGGAATGTTGATGATGGGAGCAGGTAGTTGTGGTCGAGCTTGATATTGGGGATAATATGGCTACTGTTGTGTTAGCAGGATACCAGATACCTCTCCCTCTTTGTTACCAATACCTTGAGCGGTTGTTACCTTCTTCGCTGCATTTGTGAACCCCTTACCTGTCTTAGCATCAGGGTCTGTGATTTTGCTAATTTTCAATCCATTCTCGATCATTTCCCCTTGCATTATATGCTCAAAGAAACTCTTCCTAAGGCTCAATCATAAGCGTTCATAATACATGCCTTGGAAGGTATTCATAAACAGCTGTACATACTTTTTTTTCATTAGTGGGGGGTTGACTTAAGCAGCCGCCTCTCTTCATCATCATCTGGGCACACCTATCCATGGTGAGGTCACTATTGTGTCAGTACTGGGACTAAAAGGCCATGACCAACTCGTTCCAAGTTGTTATCTTCTTCAGATCCAGGCGGGCGAACCATCATAAGGCCGACTCAGTCATGCTATGTTAAAATAGTTACATCAGGAGTTTGGGGTCATTCCTATGACCGCTTAACGTGCCCGTGTACAATCTTAGATGAGCCACAGAATCTCTGCTCCCATCGTACTTTTGGAAATTGGGCATTTTGCATTTGGGAGGCCTTGGATGATCGGGAAAGAAGCATAGTTCATCATAGGATGTCCCACTGAAGGTGTCATGACCTTATAGGCTGCGCATGGACTCTTCTAAACCTTGTATTTTGAGATCGAGGGGATTCGGGCTTTCCTTCTTTGGTGTAGCAATCAATAGGATGGTTTCAGGGTTATTTTATTCTCCTTCCTCAATGTGCACCACTTCGGGGAGTTCCTTGTTCTTCCCTGTATTGTCAGTTCACAGGATGACCCTTAGAGGGATGGCTTCAGTTTATTTGGGGTGAGACGTTGAGGCTGAAGGATTCATGGCAGGTCCTTCGAAGGCCATCAAATGTACGAGCTTGAACATCTCATCTATTTTTGCCTTCATCTCATTTACTTCATCCAATGTTACCAGGCTATTCTGTTGATCAAGAGTACTACCTTCACTCATCATTTGTGTTGCTCGGTGTTGGGTAAAGATGGGTGTTCAAAGTACAAGAGGCACTCGTGTCCTTCTTTTCCTTTTTTGGGAGCAATGGTAACCTACAATGCAAGCAAATCTCACTAAAAACTATTTCTAGCCTTTAGTGAGAAAAGAGGGGGAACAAAAAATAAGGAAAAAAAAGAAAGAAAGAGATAATATGTCAGTTTCTGGATTGAGCAAGATTGTATGCAATGCATGACTTAAGGATGCCCCTACCCTTTGAGAGGGACGAAGCATGATGCTTTGACTCAAGCTTTGGAGATAGGGCATTGCCCTTGTTATGCAATACTATACCAGTACCTATAGCCATTCATTCATACATTCATTCATTCATTCAACAGAAATAATAATTTTATTGAGATGAATTTCCTTTGTACATGGAATTTTCAGAAGTACATCAAAATAGGGAAAGGGAATAATTTTCCTTGGTACTTTCATCTATTCTATCTTTATATTTGGAACCCTAAACAACTCTTGAGTCTTTGGATTTGCCTTCTTAGATGGAGGTAGGTGAGAGACCACGATGTTGGATTGCTCCTTTGTCTTCTTGGCAGCCCAATCTCCGTGAGCAAAGAGGGATTAGGGCCCCTATTTATGAGATAACTTTGATACATGCCATGAATCCTTAGGGTCACTTGGTACCCTTAGGAGTTTTGGTTGGCTTGATTTAAGCGAGAAGGAGTTTGGACTGTTCTCTGAGGGTTAATCAGATGTATGAAGATGCAGTAACTTGAGTTACTTTGAGAACTCTTGTCTTAAAATGGATACAGATGCATGAGTAGTTACGATGCGAAAAGATGTATACATAACATGATGACAAAAAGTCGAGCAGCATAACAACGTGAATTGAATAGAATATAAGAGAAAGTACAGCGGTTGCCCTTTCCTCATTGGCTTTGAAATTGACGCACGTGTCTTAAATTCGGCAGAAGTTTGTTTATGCATGGGATGCTACATGAGCGTGAGGTTGGGGGTTTACTAATACTTCCTAAAAAGCTCAATTCCCGAACTTTCAAACCTCCGGCATCCACCCCCGAAAGGGTGAACTCCATCTTTGGTTGGTGGTTCGAGCGAGGAAACTATCAAGAGACCGTAGGTTAAGAAATTGACACAGCATCTGCCCACGGTCAATATATTGTTCCCTCTTCTATCTAGAACACTAGCAGCCAGGTAATTAATGCAAAATGCAAATGCAAGTGAGCGCACCAAGTGTGTGTGAAATTTTTGAAAATGGAAGAAAGAACCCAACAACACATCACATCTTGTTCATTCAATCACATACATGGCAGTAAATTATGACATAGAAATGAAATGTGAACAAAGGTCCACCTACAAAAGAAAATGCTAGGAGTTAGTAACTTTTCGAAAAACTCAATATAAGATAAAAATGGATGGTCAATGCAAAAGCACAAATGTAAGCAATGAATGCAAGTGATGACACTTGTTTGAAAACTATGAATTTAAAAAAAATTTTGGGAACTTAGAAAAATTTTAAAAAATGGATAAAACTGGACAAAGTAACCGGGGATTTTGGGTGAATGAAGGGTGAAGAGATGTGATAATGGCATAACCCTCTAAGTGTCTCCAGTGGAGTCTCCAGCTGTTGCGACTAGGTACTCTCTCAGAAAAAGTATGGTACTCTCTCGTTAGAACTTATCCTTCTAGAAGGACGAGTGCGACTAGGTTTGAACTTGAAAACATGATTTGGTATAAGGGCTTTTTGGTAAAAGTTTGGGAGTCGCCACCTAACTTGATTAAGGTGAATTAGGTCACCTAAAACTTAGTATAATTCGGAGATTACACTTCGGGTTTTAGAAAAAGGTTTTGGAAAACTTCCTCAAGAGAGGGTTTTTTTTTAAGAAAATAGGTTGTTTGGCAACCTTTGAAAAGTTTTAAGCCCTTTTAGAAAATAATGCCACTTAGGTCTTTCGAAAACAGATATCTATGGCCCGGGAATTGGTTACGTGTAGGGAAGATATTCTAAGATCATTACCCTACCCTGCCCTGCCCTTTCGGTGCCTAAATGTCTAATGACCTTTGCTTGCTTACTAGAATAACTAGTTACTATTATCCACTTAATGTCCACTTTAGAGTTTTGAAAACAGGTTTAATCATCACTTTTTGGATGAATGATGCATGATGCAAGTTTTAAGAAAAATGTTTGAAAACATGTAAGTTTTGAAGGAATTTGAAATAGGAATCTTGAATTGATAGAGAGTTTTGAAAAGAAGACTTAAGTTGAAACAAAAGTTATGACCGCACTGTTTTAGGTTACCTACATATCTCATTTGGCGAGAATCAGGTCATTCGTAGTTCGGGCAAGAGCCCGATAGAAAATAGACGTTTTGAGGTCTTTGGAAAGGCTAGAAGACACTTTTTAGTCTTTGAAAAAAGAGGACTTGAGAATTTTCATTTAAAATCGGATGTTGGAGTGTTTTTGGAATAGAACATGAAGATTTCTGAAAGTGCTCTTGAAATGGGATTTTGAAGTGTTTTGAAATATTTTTTTAATATAACTCAAGTGAGTTTTGAAAGTTTTGAAAATTTAATTATGGACTTGAAAATGGGATTTGGAGTTACAAGAGCTCTTATGAACTTGTCTTGAAATGATTTGAAAGTAGTCTTTGAACACATTATTGTCGCACTCCGATTTTTTGCACTCAAGGAAAAATACGCACAAGTGGGAAAAACACGGTACTCTCTCGTTAGAACTCATCCTGCTAGAAGGACAAGTGCGATCAGGTTTGAATTGGAAATTGATTTTGAATAAAGGCTTTTAAAAAAGATTTGAAATTGCCACCTAAATTGATTAAGGTGAGTTAGATCACCTAAAACTAAGCACAATCCGAAGATTACACTTAGGGTTTTGGGAAGAGGTTTTTGAAAGCTTCCTCAAGAAAGGGTTTTCAAGAAAATAGGTTATTTGGCAACCTTTGAAAAAATGTAAGCTCTTTTTGAAACTAACTCCATTTTGGTCTTTGAAAAAATGTAAGCCCTTTTGTAGTTCGGACAAAAGTTCAATTGAAAATAAACACTTTTAGGTTTTTGAGAAGTTTGATTTGAAAAGATTTGATTAAAAAAGAGTTTGATTTGAAAAATGATTTCATATGAACTTGGAATAGATGATTTGAAGTTGAAACTTGGGTTTAGAATTGACTTTAGTTGAAAAGATGGAACTTGGAAGAAGAACTTAGACTTGATTTAGAAAGGTTGAGATTTGAAAACATCTTTGACTTAGATTGAAGTTGAAAACCACCTTAGTTTAGAAAGGAGTTTTAGAAATTAGTTGGAGCTTCCTACCTTAAGATTAGGGTTGAACTAGGATTTAGGTGTCCTAGGGTTTAGGTAACCTAGAGTTGGAACATGTGGTTGAATTAGGAAGGTTTCATTTAGATTTGAAAAATTCTATTTTAAACAGTTGGATTTAGGAAAGGTTCGAATTAAGAAAGTTGGATTTATGGAAGATTTGAAAACACTTGACTTGGAATAATTTGGAAAGTTAGGATTTAAGAAAGGTTCAACTTTGGAAAGCTTTGGAAAGCTTTAAATTAGGAATGTTTCAAAATAAGAAAGTTCCATTTTAGGAAAGTGCCAAATTAAGAAAGTTTCATTTTAGGAAAGTTTTGAATTTAGAAAGATTTCAACTTTGGAAAGATTTGGAATTTGGAAAGTTTTGAAATTTAGACAGATTTAAAAAGTTAAAATTTAGAAAGTTGAGATTTGGAAAGGTGTAGAATTAAGCAATGTTGAAATTAGGAAATGTTTGAATTAAGAAATATTTGATTCTTGTTTCCTAAAATAGAATATTTTATTTTATTTTAAAATAAGATGATTTGATTTGACTTCTAAAATTGGAGGATTTGATCTAGTTTCCTAAACGGGAAGATTGGATCTAGTTTCCTAATTCAAAAGATTGGATTTGACATGGAATTGGGAAGGTTGAATTTTGAAAATTTTGGATTTGGAAAGTTAATGATTTGATGTAGAAAAAGAGATTTTGGAAATCTAGAATTTGATATAGAATATAGTTTTGGAAACCTATGATTTGAAGCAAAAGAGGAAGTCACAATTTTAGGAAAGAGAATTAGGGTTTCTTAACTATGAAATCTTGGACTTGACTTGGACTCCAAGAAAAAAGAGTTTTTGTGAAGAAGATCTTTTGAAGAGAGAAGTTTGAAAATAGATTTTAGAGAGTAAACTTTTGAAGAGAGTTTTTAGAAAGTGAATTTTTGAAGAGAGCTTTTGGAAAGGAGTTTGAAAAGAGTTTTTGGAAAATAGACTTTTGAAGAAAGTTTTTTGAAAAGCAATTTGGAGAATGATTTGAATATGGACTTTTTGAAATCTTTTGAATGTCTCACTTTCCTAAAACGATTCTAACCATGAAAAGATTAGAACTATCCTAAGTTAGTGGTTTTGAAAACAATATAGACTTGAAATATGGACCAATATGATCTCATTGAATATCACATTTTCCTAAAACAACCCTAGCCATGGAATGGCTAGAATCTTCTTAAGATTATGATTATAAAAACAAGATTTGGAAATGAGATTTTGAATGCAAGTTTGAAAGATGATTTTGGTGCAAGTTTTGAAAACCACTTTGAAAACAAATTTTAAAGGGATGTATGAGTATGACATGCATAATGCAAGCAAGGTCGTGAACATACAAGGTTGGCTTCACCACATAATCAAGCGGGCCAAATCTGTATGGTCTAAGGTTGAACTAGAAGAAAGCCTCTGATACAGTGATTTTCAACAGTCCTTCCTACACATGAATCGGGGAGTCCCTTGTTCTAAGCATGCAAGAAAGGGGGGAAAAAGATAGGAGATTAAAATAGAAGAAAACCTAAGTGGGTTAGGAGGAAGAAGAGAGAAGGACAAAATACGTAAACATAAAGAGAAAGCCTATTTGGTTTTCTTCTTGTTTTGCTCGCCTTGCTTGCTTTGCTTTGATCCTTGAGAGCTGCCAAGTTAAAGCACTTTGAGTCCTCAATAGAGGCTTTGGAGGCTTGTGTATGAGTGTATAGAGTGTATGTAGGTGTTAGGATTAAGTGTATGAAGGCTAAGGTTTAGAGAGACTAGAGAGGTTAGGGTTTTTGAGAGACTTTAAGCTATGTAATTCAAAAAGCAGAGTTTCTAGACTAAGTTTACTGACCCTTTTCACATAAGGGTCTCTGTATTTATAGAAACAGGACTAGCCTAGTGCCTGTTGCAGAGGCGCTAGGGCAAATTTTCCACTGGTGGTGCCAGGCTAATTTTTGGCTTGGCGCCACTTAGGAAATATTTTAGGGTGGCAAGAAACGTTTCTTTTGACCCTTAATACACAAGGCATGTAATTTTTGGATTAGCTCCAGAAAGATCGAGAATGATTCGAGAGGCCGGGAATGGGTAGAAACCCTTGAAATAGTCTCCTGGAGGTAACAGACTTGAAAAGCAAGGTTGGGAATGTCATAGTGGTCGGTCGAGCCCTTAAGGGCAAAAGGGTCAACTAGACTGAAAAACCACCAAAATGGACTTAAAATGTCTCATGAGAGGACTTGAAGGTTAGAAACACTATTTAGAATATTCTGAAAGGTTACCGATTTGATACCCAGAGTCGGTGTGGTTGGATATGGCGACCAGCCCACTATGGGCAAAACGGTCATTTTACATTGAGTTTGTCAAAATAGACTCAGAATGCTCTGAAAATGTGTTAGAAGAGTGAGAATACTATTAAACGCATCCTTGGACGGTAACTGGTTTGATACCAAGAGCCGATGTGGTTCTTGGAGGCGTTCGGCTGCCTAGGGGCAAAATGATCATTTTGACTGGATGGTCTCAGAATTGGTCTGGAACCGACTGGCAGGCACTTGAACATGCCGGATCGTCTTTAAGACAATCTTGGAATGATGGACTTATCACTTTGAGGACTTAGGTACTTTCTTGAGAAGTGTGCCGGAAAAGGCCCAGGGGCAGTTTGGTCATTTTTCACCAAAGTTGGCTAGCAAGCACTGGTGTTGACCCGGTTTTGAGTGTTTTCATCACTCTAACGGTCTATGACAAGTTAGTTTTTAAAGGTATCTCATCCTTTGGTAAACATGTTATGGCCAAGATGCGAATTCGGTCCTGTGACATAAGGGTTTTGTTAACAGTTTTCGATGTCGCTCTATTTGCGAGTATTTCCGCCACTCTGACGATTATGATGTTTGTAAGTGTTTCTGCCACTCTGATGGTGTGCGTTCATTTCAAAGACTGCCTAATCTCAGGAAGCTGCTAAGTGGACTTATCATCTGAGGAATTAACTTTCCCGAAGGACGTGCCAAATAACGAATATTCTACATTGACAGGCTAGTTGGCGCCAAAGGTGGACCGTTCTACCATCTCAAGGACTTGGGTTCCATCCCGGTCGATTGGTTTGAAGGGACTTACTGTTCCGAAGAGTTTTCTTAAAAACATGCTAGACTGGATGGTCTCATCACTTGAGGGATCAACTTTCTCGAAAGGCATATCGGGTTTGATTTGAATTGGAATTGGATTTGAAGTTGGATTTGAGATTGAAAAAGGAACTTATCGTCTTTGGAAAGACGTGCCAACTTGAATTGAACCAAGCTCACCCTAAGGATATTTTGGTCATTTTGCCTCTGTTAGGCCTTGCAGACCCACAAAGCGATTGATTGATTGATTGGATTGAGTCTAAAAAATTGATTTGGACTTAAATATGTTTGTGTTGGTTTGAATATGAGTCCAGACGGACCGGAGATTGCCGAGCGGACAAAAATAGGGTGCTTACAGCTACCCCTCTATTTTTGTCTTTGCTTAACGAAGGCAAAAAACGATAAAGTAAAAGTCCAATGTTGATTGTGAGGCAATCGAGGGGACGAATTTTGAAAATTTTTGTAAACTACAGTTTGAAAATGGATAGTAGTGGCGCTAGGCATAAAATGCCTTGGCGCCAGGCCTGTGGCTTAAAACAATAAACTTCTGGCTCGAAGTTTTGTGAGTTTGTAAAAAGTTTTGAGCGTTTGAGAGCTTCTTCAAGTGTTTCGAAACAAGAGAGGCTTGAGTATTGAATGAGTGACTTTTGGGGACCTCAGAGGCTTGCCGGAAGTAGTCATTGTCATTGAAAAAGTCGTTGGAGAAGAAGATTTAGCCGAGATTTGTTTTTTGTATTTTTGTAGATTTTGATGTGTACAACTTCGTTTTAGTCGTGTAAATTGTGGAAATTGATGGTTTGATGTGCTTTGAACGCTCTAGTGGAGTTATTTTTACGTTTTGACGCTTATTTGATTAGATTTGGGTAGTTTTGCATATTTATGCAAAGAGGATTCCTGTATGAATTAGAGATTTGCTCCTACAACTTTGGGTATTGAGTTTTCTGGCTAGATTTTTATATTATATGCCTTAGAAAAATGTGTTTAATAGCCGTATGCGATTTTTTGAAAACTTTATGAATTTTTGATTTTTTAAAAAGTAGAAAAATAGGTTGAAAAATAAGAAAAATTAGAAAATAATGGAAATATCTAACTTTAATCCCTAGAAAAATGTGAGAATATTTTAGAAAATATTTGAAGTGGTTTTGAAAAACTTTTGCGACAATAACCTTTGTGTGTGTTGGTATTATGTGATTGTAATATTGTGAAGTGCATTGTTTGTGTCTTGTTGTAGTGTCTTGGACATTGTAGGGAGTATTTTTAAATGAAACTCTGCTGAAAATTTTCAAAATTAAGAAAAGAGTCAGGGAATTTTTAAGATGACATCTTTTTTAAAGAAAAAGACACAAAACCTTTGAGGGTGGGGCCTTTTTGGCAGAGAAGGCCCCGAGAAACTTGAGGAAGCCTAAAAGTATTGAAGGAAAAACTTAAGAAGAAATTTTTGAATAAAAAATTTTGAGGAAAATATTTTAGAAGATTTGAAAATGAACTTTGAATTTAGAAAACTTAGGAATTGATAAATATTTTTTTGGAAGATTGAAAACTTGAGAATTTCTTAGAATTGATTTTGAATAGGACTTTTGAAGAAAAAAAAACTTTTGGAAAACCTTAAAACTTGATTGGAGTATAAAGTTTTTTGAGGAATAAACTTGAAATGGACTTTGATTGAAAATTCATGAGATTTGGTTTTGAAGTAAACTTTTTACCTTGAATTTGAAACCATTTTGAAATTTGGACAAAACGTGTAGAAAATTTGCTTTGACTTGCAATTTGAATATTCGAAGGCAAAATGTTTAGAAAATTCATTTTGACTTGAAACTGAAAATCTTTTGAAAGAAAAAAGTTGAGGAAATTCTTTTTGATCGAAACTTGACATTTTTGAAGACAAAATGTATAGAAAATTCATTTTGACTCAAAACTTGAATTTTTGAAAGACAAAATATATAGAAAATTCATTTTGACTTGAAAAATGAATTGTAAAATCAAAATGTGTAGGAAATTCATTTTGACTTGAAACTTGACTTTTAAACTCTAAATGTGTAGGAAATTCATTTTGACTTAACATTTGAAATCTTTTTCACTTTTTATCTCTCTCTTTTTTTTTCTCCTTTTGTTTTATTTTTTTTTCTTTTATATATCTCTTATCTCTTTGGGCTATACTTACCATATGTCAACATTTTTACCTTGATTTTTAAGATGGCAGACGCAGGCGATGACGGTTTAGAGAGGAGGCACTGATCCGAGAAGGGTGCCCATACAGATTTAGTAGGCAGCTCCATTATTCTAGAGGTAGCCAGAGGTCCACTAATTGAGCATCCTCCAATCAAAGCGAAAGGGGGAGTAGACCTCCAGTTAACCCCTTCCCTCCAGTTGAGCCAGCCTTTGAGGAGGAGATGGATGTTGAGGACAAGGCGCCAGGCCTTAGAGATCGGCTGACAAGTTACGGGCAGGCCTCCACTAGGCATAGACAGATGGACGCAAATCTTGGTGACTTGGAGGTACCGGATATTCCTCTCCTGGGAGACTTAGCTTATCATCCCAACGTCTATTCTTAATAGCACTTGCCTTCTCCCTGGGTACATTCATCGTTTAGAGGGGTTGTACATTTTATCTTTAGCACTATGCGGTCGGCTCCATCTTACCGGGCCTTCTTAACGGAGATTGGGTTTGGAGCTTTCATGGAATTACTGGCTAACCGCCTTAACAGACATCTAGTGTTGGCCCTGATTGAGAGGTGGTTTGGCGAGATGGGTACCTTCCACTTTGTGGGCTTCGAGTTGGGTCCTACTCCATTAGATTGGGCTATTATTACGGGGCTTTCTTTTGTCGGTCGACGGATCACCCTATAGTCAGTTAGCAAGGCTAATGCGTATGGTTTGTTGGACTTGCCTCCTCTTAAGCGTTTCGCCTTTCCAGTCTCTTACCTTAGTCGGGACGAGAGTACCTTTGTTATTAAGCCACCACCTGCCCGGCGAGATATTATGAGGCGACAACTTGTTTTGTACATCATTTTCAGCTACTTCTGCAACAATAATAAGTCGCTCGTTCATTTTCAATTGGTGGGCATAATAGCCGATCTGGGAGCTTTATCTGAGCTGGACTGGGGGTCTTTCTCCCTTGGCTGCTTCCTTCGATCCGTGCGAGTTCGGACTACGTCACGCTGGGGCAGTGTGACTGGTTTTTGGCCCTTTCTTGTCTGGTAGAGTTATGAGTACCTGTCAGTTCTTCATCCTGAGGTTATAAAGGCTGATCTTTATCCTCGTGCTTTGAGGTGGGCTCATGATTGGGTGGCCCAACGATATACTGATTTTGTGATGATACGGGCGAACTGGAGCTGATCGAGGCGAGAGATGTGACTTGGCGGCCCTTTGTCAGATTGGTTCATTATGAGGCGGTTAGATATTTTGTCCCGTTGTCTTTATTGAGGGTTTCCTTTCTTAGCGATGATTCTTAGGAGTCCTATCTAGGAGACCGACATTAATGCCAGTTTCATGAGGAGTTCTGATCAGCAGGGGATCCACCAGAGTACATGTTCGGAGTCTTGATTGAAGGAGTTCTTATTCCATATCAGGAGCGTTAGCCAAGTACTGGTTTCTTACTTCCTCTAGAGACTGACTATGCCGCGCATTTTGGAGCTCATTCTGTAGGTGCCTTCACGCAGTTTGAGGTAGTGGTCGGTGGGTACGCCGTTGGTCAGGAGGTGGTGGACTTGTGGTGTCGACCCGGAGGATATGTGCCCCAGGTTGAGTTCACTACTGTGAGGGATCAGAGGGATCGGTATCAAACCGAGAGGGACCAGTTCCAAATGCAAAGGGATCATTTCTAGGCGGAGGTAGCTTCCTTGACAGCACGGTTGGCTCAGATGGGAGATGGCGGGTGTAAGCACCCCATTTTTGACCGCTCGGCAGTCTACACTCCGTCCAGACTTGTTTTCAAGTCATTATGGACATTTTCCAATCGAAACCAATCCTCTAGTCCAAATTCCGTCTTCCCATTGCTTCGCAGGCCTGTCAGGCCCGAATAGAGGCCAAATGACCAAAATGCACTTGGGGCATTGTCCTTTCTTATTTCAATTCCAATCCTTCTCTCGAGATAGTTTATTCCTCGAGATGGTCCGAGTAGCAAAACTACTTACAAAACCGTCAGAGTGGCGGAAACACTCACAAAACCGTCAGAGTGGCGGAAACACTCACAAAACCGTTAGGGTGGCGGAAACACTCACAAAACCGTCAGAGTGGCGGAAACACTCACAAAACCGTCAGAGTGGTGGAAACACTCAAAACCCAGGCACGTCTCTTCGGATACGGTAATACCCCTTTCCAATCCCTCTCTCGAGACAATTTATTCCTCCAGACGGTTCCAATCCAGGCACGTCTCTTCGGGGACGATAAGACCCCTTTCCAATCCCTCTCTCGAGACAGTTTATTCCTTGAGACGGTCCGAGTAGCAAAACTACTCACAAAACCGTTAGAGTAGCGGAAATACTCATAGAACCGTTAGAGTAGCGGAAGTACTCGCGGAGTCGTCCGAGTAGCGGAAATACTCAACCGTTAGAGTAGCGGAAATACTCACAGAACCGTTAGAGTAGCGGAAATACTCACAAAACCGTTAGAGTAGCGGAAATACTCATAGAACCGTTAGAGTAGCGGAAGTACTCACGGAGCCGTCCGAGTAGCGGAAATACTCACAGAACCGTTAGAGTAGCGGAAATACTCACAGAATCGTTAGAGTAGCCGAAATACTCACAGAGCTGTTAGAGTAGCGGAAATACTCAACCGTTAGAGTAGCGGAAATACTCCCAAATCATCAATCCCGTCTGAGTAGCGGAAATACTCAACCCCGTCCGAGTAGCGGAAATACTCACAAATCTTCGACCCCGTCCGAGTAGCGGAAATACTCACACCGTTAGAGTGGCGAAAACACTCAAAACCTAGGTCAACACCCGTGTCTGTTAGCTCACTTCGGTGGAAAAGGACCAGACTACCCTTAGGACCTTTTCCGAGACTTTTCGGTCAAGATGACCATTTTGCCCCTAGGCATCCGAACGCCCCGGGAACCACACCGGCTCTGGGTATCAAACCGGTAACCCCCTAAGAATACTTTTTATAGTGTTCTCAACCTCCCCTTACCTTTCCGGATCATTCCGAGTCAGTTCCGGCAAACCCGGTACAAAATGACCGCTTTGCCCCTGGTGGGCCGGTCTCCTTCTTCAACCACACCGGCTCTGGGTATCAAACCGGTAATGTCCCGAGAATACTTTTTATAGTGTTCTCAACCTTCCTTTACCTTTCCGGACCATTCCGAGTCAGTTCCGGCAAACCCGGTACAAAATGACCGTTTTGCCCCTGGTGGCCCGGCCTCCATTTCCGACCACGTCGGCCCTGGGAATCAAACCGGAAACCTCTGGGAACGTTCTAAATAATGTTTCCAGAACCCAAGTCTTCTTCCGGGACAGTTTGAGTCTATCCCGGCAAGTTTTCGGTCCGATTGACCGTTTTGCCCCTAAAGGCTCGGTCAACCTTTCCGACACATCCAATCCTCACTTTTCAAGTCAAATACCTCCAGGACACTATTTTAAGTGTTCCTGCTTCTTTTCGGCCTTCCGGGTCACTCCCGGCTCCTTCAAATCATTCCCGGACTTTCCGGAGTCACTCCTAGTGAAGCCAAGCTAAAGTTTACATGGTAGTCACTAGTACAGGTGCCCAAATCTAGTCAAAGATATGTTGCTTGCCGACCTTAATTGTTTCCTAAATGGCTGGCACCACTAGTAGTGGCGCCAAGCCAAAAAATGGCCTGGCGCCACTAGTAGTGGCGCTAGTGTAAATTTTGCCTTGGCGCCACTGCAACAGGCGCCAGGCTTGTCCAACTTCTATAAATACAAAGCCTCGTTCAACGTGAAAGGGGTCTGGAAACTTAACCCAGGAATCCTATATTTCGATATACAAAGCTCGAGCACCTCCAAAACCCTAGCCTCCTTAGGTTTTCTAAACCCTAGCCACTATACACAAACCCTAGCCTCTTATACACTCATACACTCCCTCATACACTCATACCCTAACCTTCAACCATCCTTGGAAGACTTGAAGAGCTGCCATCTAAAGCTTGAAGACAATCCTTGAAGGTTGAAGAAGAAGTTCAATACCGAAGACCGAAGACCGAAGACTGCACGGCGCGCAAAATAAACAAGAAACAAGGTAGGCTTTCTCTTTAATTTTCTGCACTTCCCCCCTCTCTCTTCTCTCTCCAACCCACTTGGGTTTTCTCTATTTTAATCCCCCATCTCTTTCCCCCCCTTTCTTTGCATGCTTGAAACAAGGGGATTCCCGGTCCATGTGTAGGATTGGACTATGGGAGAGTCACCGTGTCGGGGGCTTTCTTCTAGTCTAACCAAAGACCACGTGGGTCCGGCCCCCTTGATTATGTGGTGAAGCCTTAACCTTCTATGTTCACGACCCCAAATTGCATTGTGCATATCATAGTCTTGCATCTTCCAAAATTCGTTTTCAAAAAATTGTCTTCAAAAATCGTTTTCAAATTTGTTTTTCAAAATTGCATCAAAATCTCTTTTTCAAAAACTTTGTTTTCAAAACCACTTTCTTAAAGTGGTTCTAGCTCTCTTATGGCTAGAATCGCTTTAGGAAAGTGAGATGTTTTTACACCTTCTAAAACTCTTTTTCTAAATCTCTCTTCCTAAAAATCTCTTTTTTAACATACTTTCCTAAAACTCTCCTCTTCAAAATTGTTTTCTAAAAACTCCCTTCCAAAATCAATTTTTCAAAACTTCCTTTTTTTTCTACTCCTTTCCAAAAACTCTTTCTCCTCAAAATTCACTTTCTAAAAACACTCCCTAAATTCACCTTCCTAAAAACTCTCTCCAACAACCTCTTCCAAAAATCTTTCTAAAAAAACTCTCTTTCCAAAATCTTCCTTCTAGAAATTCCCCTTTAGGATTTTCCTTCTAAAATCTACGTTTCCAAAAACATGCTTTCCAAAAACTCCCTCTCTTTAAAATCTCTTTCGAAAAACTCTCTTCAAATTTACTTTCCAAAAACTCTTCCTTCTAGAAACTCCTCCCTAGGATTCCCTTCTAGAAAACTTTCGTTTCCAAAAACGCACTTTCCAAAAACTCTTTCCTTAGAGCCCAAGTCAAGCCCTAGAGCCCACAATTAGGAAACCCTAATTTTCTTTCCAAAAACATGATTTTCAAGCTTTGCCCCAAACCTAGGTTTCCAAAATCTCTTGTTTTCACATCCAAACTATACATGTTTCCAGAACCTATTTTCTACGTCAAAACTATGGTTTTTCAAATCTAGGGTTTCTAGAATCTCCCTTTCCAAATCCTTGCCAAATCAAATCTTCCCTTTAGGAAACAAAATCAAACCTTTGCTTTAGGAAACCAAATCCAATCTCCCCGTTTAGGAAACTAGATCCTATCCTCCGTTTTTGGAAACAAAATCAAACCCTTTTTTTTAGAAACCAAATCCAATCCCTTCCTAATCCAAACCTTTCTTAATTCAATTCCTTCCTAAACCATAAGTTTCCTAAACTTAAACTTTAAATCTTTCCTTAAATTTCAAAATCCAAATCTTTCCTAAACTTCCACTTTCCTAAACCTTAAGTTTCCAAAACTTGAACATAAAAATCTTTCCTAATCCAACCCTTTCCTAATTCTACCCTCTTTTCAAATCTTAACTTTTCAAATATAAGCTTTCAAACATTTACTAAATTCAAACCTTTCCTAATTTCAAGACTTTCTGAAATTCAAACTCTAAAACTTTCTAAATCCTAAACTTTCTAAATTTCAAATCTTTCTAACATTCTAAGCTTCCTAAATTCAAAACTTTCTAAATTTGAAACTTTCTTAAGTTGAATCTTTCTAAACCTAAAACTTTCTAAATTCTAAACTCTCTTAAACTTCAAATCTTTCCAAATCTAAGACTTTTCTAAACTCAAAACTTTCTTAATTTAAGACTTTCTTAAGTTGAAACTTTCTTAATTCAAACACTTCCTAAGTTGAAAACTTTCCTTTTTCGAACCTTTCCTAAAACGAAATTTTCTTGTTTTCAAAACTTCCTTGTTTTCAAAGCTTTCCAAATTCAAAACTTCCTTTTTTTAAAAAAAAAAACATTTCTAAATTCAAAACTTTCCGATTTTCAAAACTTTCCTAATTTGGGAACTTTCCTAATCTGAAAACCTTTCCTTTTTCGAAAACTTTCCTAAACCTAAAACTTTCCTAATTTCAAAACTTTCCAAAAATGAAACTTTTCTAATTCGAAACTTTCCTAAATCGAACATTTCCTAATTCGAACATTTCCTAAATCCAACCTTTCCTAATCTCCTAAACCTTCCAAGTCAAGTCAAATCTTTCCTAAGTCTCTTCTCTTTCCTAAGTCTAGGTTTCCTAAACCTTCATCTTTCTAAAACAAGTCCAAATGAATATTTTCAAATCAAAGTCCAATCTTCTTTTCAATTTCAATTTCTAATCTCTTCTTCTAATCTCAAATCAAATCCAATTTTCAATTCAATCTCTTTCTTCCAATCCAATCTCTCTCTTCAAATCAATCTCTTTTCAATCGGACTCCGGTCCGAACTACGACTGACCTGATTCCCCCAAAGGGATACGTAGGCAACCTTCATAGGTGCAGTCACAACACTTTTCAAACTTTCAATTCCACCCTCATGGGTGCGGTTTTCAAAACCTTTTCAAATCTCAAATTCCCACCTACTTTCAAAATTTCTATTTTCAAATTCCTATTTCCAAATTTTCAAAATTTCCAATTTCAATTCCATCCTTTCAAATCTATTTTCAAATCAAAGCAATCTCCTTTTAAATCTATTTTTTTAATTCTTTTCTATTGCTTGCATATCATGCATCATGCTAAATTAGTTTTCAGACATTGTTTTTCTAAAGTGAATAGGGTTGAACTATAGTTAGTCGAAGACTCTCATAGGTGAATCTAGGATAGATTGACATGTAGGTACCGAAAGGGCGGGGTAGGGTGATAGCTTAGTGCGTCTTCCCTACACGTAACCAACCTCCGAACCTAGATCACTGATTTCAAAGACCAAAAGGAGTTATTTTTCTAAAAAGGGCTAAATGTTTTCCAACGGTTGCCAAACAACCTGTTTTCCTAAAAACCCTCTCTTGAGGAGATATTTTCAAAATTGTTTTTTCCAAAAACCCTAAGTGTAGTCTTCGGATTATTCTTAGTTTTTAGGTGACCTAACTCACCTTAATCAAGTTAGGTGGCGACTCCAAATCTTTTTCAAAAGCCCTTTATTCAAACCAAATTTTCAATTCAAACCTAGTCGCACTCATTCTTTTAGGAGGGTGAGTTCTAACGAGAGAGTACAGCATTTTTCCTGCTTGGGTGAGTATTCCTCGAGTGCGAAAAATCTGGGCGCGACAGCGGGGTATATTATGATTTCCTTCTCTTTGTTCTAACATTGCTTAGTTATTCCTTTGCTTTACTGATTTTGATTTTTTCCTTCTTTGTAGGATGTTGGTGCTTCTAGCAGTCATCTGCCTCCTCTAGAGCCAGGCTTCAAACACTTTGACCCGGACATCGACTTTGACCTTTGATGAGTGCCCCTTGACATGGACTCAGATTTTTTTGTATTCTATCCTAGAGATGTATTTAGTTTCATTGTCAGACAGTTTATTTTGTAAATTCTGCATGGAAAGGATATTTATGATTCAAATAGTTAGATGTATGTATTACTGCACGAGTAGGGATGGATTTTTATGATTTACATAGCTAGGTATATAGACAGATGCATGTACAAGGATGATGATAATGTATATTTATTACATGAGATGATATTAAATTGCTTTGGTAACTTCTATTTCTTCAAGGAGCCATGTCCTATGTATGCGAAGCTTATGTCGAAATTTATCAAAATATATACACATGTTAGGGATGCAACAGTTAAGACAATGAACGTGGTGCTGTCAAACTATACATCCTTGAAATGGCAACTCCTTCCTTTTCAGGGGTTTGGTCTCCCTTTTAGCTGGACCTTACCTTGACTGGATGATAGCACTTTGTACCTTTCTTATCCTTTTGATCAATTCTGACTTTCTACCTTGAGTTAGTGTATGGGATCATTTGGCTTGAACTCTCAACCCTCGAGACTTTGGCAACTACTTACCTGACCTTTGGCAGAGTGACGAGCAGCCAATTTTTCAATTTGAGGAGACTTTGTTGTAGGACCGTAATGTAGACTAAGTTATGGGGTTTTGAAACAACGAGATATACAGGCTCAAATTTGATGTCGCTTTTGGCAGGGTTTAGATCCACACCATCCTTGGTTGTTTTTCTAGTAGGGTTAGCATCCTTCTTTACCTTTAGTAACACATCTGGCTCATTTAGAGCAAGCAATCTGTTATCAATCGGAGTGGACGTAAATCAGGTTGTAATGTAGGCCATGGTTTTAGGTTTAACAAGAAAAGATAAAGGCTCAAACCTATATCTTCGATTGGGTTTCTCTATCACCTAGGATCACCTGTGGATCTTCCTTTTTGCCTTGCTATATATTTCTCAGGATGCCATGAAATGGCTCTATTCTCTCTTAGCTTTTCTTTATGTTTTTCAAGATGGCACAAAATAACTCTTTTTTGGCCTTTTCTTAGATATATTCTTTTTTTTTTTTTTACCTCTCGCCCCTTCGTAACTTTTCCTTTTTGCTTTGCGTTTCCTCCATTTATTTTCTTCTTTTTTTATTCATGAGACAAACACTTCTACAACTTCTTTCTCTCAAATCTTTTCCTTAACATTTCAATTTAACCCATTATGGGCGGTGAGAGGTTGCGGTTTTCTTGAAAAGTAAAGTAACCAGCTTAACAGGCTTTGAAAAAGGTTGCTTTTGATTATATGAGAAATGAAATGAGGCCTCTCTTCATTTTGAACCAGATTGCTTGATCCATAGAGCCTTTATGTTGATTTAGCTTGATGGAGGATGAATGACATGCCTTGTGGAGTTCTCAATTATCTGTCTACCCTAGTGTGGGAGGATTGTCTTGGATCAGGGTTTGACAAGAAATCTTTGCTTTCTGCAAGGCACTAGTGGGTTAAGCAAAGGGAATATAAACATTTTTTTATGAAAAAATGAAAGATGGCTCATCTTCCTTTTGATAGTCTGGCCACACATCGCTTGGCTTTGGTGTCTTGTAAGTGTTACTTTTGGGGTAGTTTCCCCACTCATCCTCATCCTCTTTCTTTTTGGAAAGTTGATCAATCGGTGAGTGGTTAACTTATGCTATCATACCCTTCAAGTCAGGTCCTCCATACGATAGACCATGCCCCTTGTGTAAAAAGCATTCACCAATCACAAGAAAAATATAAGATAATAGTAATGAATGGAAAGACTATCATTTTATTCTCTTAATGAAAGGCATAGAGTTCTTAAGCAATATGGAAATGCAAAAGTCAATTAAAAGATGTAAAATAAAAAGGATAGAAAGAAAGTGGGTAAAAACACCCCTCTCTCATACCTTTTTGAAAAGAATCCTTCTTAATAGGGCTTTGGGACGATGCCCACATTTTCGACACTCCATCCATGGTTACGATCTTCGGCCAAGGCAAGGCAGGCAAGGCTTTTTCTAGAGTTGTTGGCAGTGACGGTGTAGTTGTTGGCTTCATTGATCTTGTTGCTTTCCTCGGTTTCTCCACCAAAGAGGTTGGCTAGTTCACCTCCCTCTAGCTCGAATGGTTCTACAGGTGTCTTTGGCTCTTGATGTCCCCAGCCCATATCTTCATAGTCAAACTTAGTCGCGGGCCATGGGTTCTCTAACAGATGGTGCTCAGCTACGGCATACTTAGGGTACAAAAATTTCTCACCCCAACCATCAGTGACCACTTCTTTAGCAAGGTCCTCCTCCACAAGTGTGGGCTCCTTAATCGACCAGTCTGATGAATCGGACACTTCATAAGGATCGTAGAGATAGATCGGGCATGGCGGGAGATCCTCCTCCCAATCACTCTCTTCATCAGTCTCCCAATTCCCAGCATAATTTTTTATCATGGCCTCTTCCATCCTATCATCGTCTCCCATTTCTTCCAGTATCAGGTTGATGGTGTAGTCCGATAGAGGATTGGTAGTTATATTGGGGACAGAAGGAGGCTTCACTGGTTGTACGTCAATGGTTTTATTGTCTATTAGGTCTTGGATCTTATACTTGAGGGCGAAGTAATCTTGGTTATACGTCAATGGTATTCGCAAATTACCAGATCAAAGTTAAGAGGCAAGGGATTGGGTAGAGGTCGAGAAGGCATAGGATTCAAGTATCCCACTGCTAAAAGGTCATAATAGGCAGTGGTTTGTGTGCAAGCAAGTTTGGTAAAGAATCGGTCTTTTCTTGTTCCCCTTCTAGATCAGAACAGTGTCTTAGATGTCTTGAAAGGCTGGGGGTCCGTTTCAGGCATGATACTAGTAGGGTTGATGGCTTGAAGATCAAAGAAGTTTCGGGTTTTGCATTTCAAAGTAGGACCATTTTTCGTATCATGGCCAGTTGAGTTAGAATGGGATTCACACGATAGATTATATGATTGGGGTGCTCTGTTGAAGGCCGGCCTGGAAGGTATCGGAACAAGGTGGTTGGCTTGGCGAAGATGTCGGTAGTCCAATGGAATGTAATCTCAGTCCTCTCCCTTAGTTCTTTTTCATAGGATAGCATGTCCCTTATAGGTTTGGTCTTGAGGAGCCTCTGCTTGCGCATTGGTGGTCAAACCTTCATGGGATAGGAGTAAGGAGAGCATTGCTTCTATTTTGGTCATCCTTTTCCCAAGTTCCCTTACTTCTTGTAATATCTAGGCCTAGTTCTATTCAAGGATTAGACTTGCTGACTCATTGAGCGGCTCCATTAAGGTCTTAAACTTAGGTGTAATCTCTGTGAAAGAAAAAGAAAGACAAAGACACAAGCCACAAGTTAGTTTTTGATATTTGGAAAGTTTTATGCAATGTATGTCTTAGGGGTGTCCCATCTTAAGAGGGAAACTAAATATGATGAATTCGGCTCACTTTTTGGAGATAGGGATTTTGCCCTTGTATGCAGATACTTTGTCGTTTGAGTGGGAACATACATTCGTTCATTCATACATGAAAAATAAAGAAGCATATTAAACTTTGGAGTTTAGATACAACGGAATTGAAATACATTTTAATAGGGGGGGAGGGAACAACTTCCCTAGGACTTCCACCTATCTACTTTTACATTTGAGATCCTAAACTACTCTTGAGTCTTCAGATTTCCCTTCTTTGAGTTTGATATTGAGGAGGTCGTTAAGAGACCTTGTTTGATTACCCCTTGTCTCCTTGGCAACCCTATCTCTATGAGCATAGAGCGATTGAGGCCCCTCTTATAGAATGGCTCGAAATGCGTGTTATGAATCCTTAGGGTTACATGGGAACCTTTAGGATTTGGGTAGGTTTAATGCAAGGGAGAGTGAACTTGGTGTCACTCTCTTTGAGTTGATCGTATGCATGAAAATACAGTGACTTGAGTTACTTTGAAACTCTTGTCTTGACATAGAATATTAAATACATGAACATGGATGTATAAAGTAGAAAGAGAGAAAGAGAGAATTGTAAAGTAAATATGGATGCATGAGTAGTTATACGGGCATTATAATAATAGGAAAACAAACATTATAACAACAGGAATAGACAAGCTTAAAGGAAAGTAAAGCAGTTGCCTTTTCCTCCATAGTTTTGAAATTGACGTGCGTGTCATAAATCTGGCAGAGGTTCGGCTATGCACGATGTCTATATGAGCATGAGGTTGAGGGTTTACTAATGCTTCCTTAGCAGGCTCGGTTTCTAGATCTTCAAACCTAGGCCCACTCCCCGAGGTGGTGCCATGATCGGTTGGTAATCCGAGCGGGGGAACCATTAAAAGGCCGTAGGCAAAGAAACTAACACCGCATCTTGCCCACAACCAATATACTATTCCACCTTCTAACTAGAAAGAACATAATCAGGTAAAGAATATAAGTATGCAAATGCTTGTGCTCAATGTAGTGTGTGTGTAAAATTTTGAAAAGGGGAGGAAAGGACTATCGCGCCTCAATTTTTTGCACTAAAAAAAAAAAGTGAGAAAAACACAGTGCTCTCTCATTAGAACTCATTCTCCTAGAAGGGCGACTGCGACTAGGTTTGAATTGAAAATTGATTTTGATAAAGGGCTTTTGAAAAACAATTTGGAGTCGCCACCTAACTTGATTAAGGTGAGTTAGGTCACCTAAAACTAGGCACAATTCGAAGATTACACTTAGGGTTTTTGAAAAGGATTTTGAAAACTTCCTCAAGAAAGGATTTTTTGAAAAATAGGTTGGTTGACAACCTTTGAAAAAATGTAAGCCCCTTTTTTTGAAAATAACTCCATTTAGTCTTTGAAAATAGTGATCTAGATTCGAAAGTTGGTTACGTGTAGGGAAGACGTATTAATCCATCACCATACCTCGCCCTTGCAATTCCTATATGTTTATTAACCTTAGGTTCACTCATCTAGAATCTTTGATTAAATAAATGTCCAAAAACTATCAACTTTTAGAAACGAATTTTGAAAAGAGAAGTTTGACATGATGCATGATATGCAAATGCAAGAATTTGATTTGATTTTGAAAATGGATTTGAGAAAACTTGATAGGATATTGAAAAGAGATTTGAAAAGAGTACTTGATTTGAAATCAAAAAGTAGGTTTTAAAAATTAAAAATAGAGATTCGAAATAGATTTTGGAATTTGAAACTTGAAATAGATTATGGAATTGAAAACTTGAAAAAGGTTATGGAATTAGAATCTTGAAAAAAGTTATAGAATTGGAAATTTGAAAATAATTATGAAATTAAAAGCTTGGAAAAAGTTATGAGTGCACAAATGCGGGTTGCCTACGTATCCCTTTTTGGGAATCAGGTCAATCGTAGTTCGGACAAGAGTCCGATTGAAAATAGAAAATTTTGATTAGAAAAAGAGTTTGATTTGAAACTTAGAATGGAATATTAGAATTGAGATGGAACTTAGACCTAAAATTGAACTTGAAAGAGGATTTGACCCTTGAAAGAGAACTTGGACTAGATTTGGAAAGGTAGAGATTTGAAAACAATTTGAAGTTCAAAATTAGAAAACCATCTTGGTTTAGAAAAGAGTTTTAGAAAAAAGTGGAAGCTTCCTAACTTTAGATTTAGGATTGAACTAAGATTTAGGCCTCCTAAGATTTAGGTTACCTAAGATTGGAATACGTGGTTGAATTAGGAAGGTTTGATTTAGATTTGAAAAGTTTGATTTTAGAAAGTTGGATTTAGGAAAGGTTCGAATTAGGAAAGGTAAGAATTAGAAAAGGAAATATTCAAATTAGAAAAGTTGGATTTTAAGAAAGATTTTGAAAAGAAGTTTGACTTGATTTGCAAAACTCGACTGGGAATAGATTTAGAAAAGTTAAGGTTTAGGAAAGATTGGACTTTGGAAGGCTTTAGAATTTTGGAAAATTTGAACTTAGGAAAGTTCTATTTCAGGAAAGTGTCAAACTAGGAAAGTTTGGATTTAGAAAGTTTCACCTTAAGAAAGTTTTGAATTTAGAAAACTTTGAAATTTAGGAAAGTTTTGGTTTTGGAAAGATTTCAATCTAAGAAAGATTTGGAATTTAGAAAGTTTAGAAACTAGGAAAGGTTCCAATTTAGAAAGATTGGAAAGTTTGGAATTTGGAAAGGTTTGACATTAGGAAGGTTTAGAATTAGAAAATGATTAAATTAGGAAAGATTTAATTTCTATTTTCAAAAGGAGATGATTTAATTTTGTTTCCAAAACTGGAGGATTAGATTTGGTTTCCTAAGTTGGAAGATTAGATTTGACATGGAATTGGAAAGGATGAGATTTAAAAAACTTGGATTTAGAAAGTATGAGTTGACATGAAAAAGAGGTTTAGAAAACCTAAGAGTTTGATATAAAAAATAGAATTTTGAAAATCTATGTTTGGATGTGACAAAGGAATGTGGAAATTAGGGCTTCCTAATCATTGATTCTAGGACTTGACTTGGACTCCAAGAAAAAGAGATTTTTGAAAGTAAATATTTTAAAGCGAGTTTCTAGGAAGGAAACTTGAAGAGTGTTTTTAGAAAGTAAAATTTTGAAGAGAGTTTTTGGAAAGAGTTTGAAAAGAATTTTTAGAAAGTAGATTAGAAAAAGAGATTTTTAGAAAGAGATTTTGGAGAGAATTTAAACAGAGGTTTCGGAAAGGAGATTTTCGAAAAGTGACTTGAAGAGAAAATGGAATACGGACTTTTACAAGTCTCTAAAAATATCTCACTTTCCTAAAACGACTCTAACCATATGAAGATTAGAACCACTCTAGGAATGTGGTTCTGAAAACAACAAAGTTTTGAAAATATGAACCATATTGGTCTCATTAAATATAACACTTTCCTCAAGCAACCCTAACCATAAAATGGCTAGAATCACCTTAGAATTGTGATTTTAACAAAAATAATTTTTATGGTTTATACCCAAAACTTATGTAGTACTTTCCAAAAACAACACTAACCATGAAACGGCTAGAATCATCTTACGATTGTGATTTTTGAAAACAAGTTTGAAAGAGAAGATTTTTAATGCAGGCTTCGTAAAAGATTTTGATGCAAGTTTTGAAAACAAGTTTAGAAAACGATTTTGAAGAGATGTATGAAAATGATATGCATAATGCGAGTAGAGTCGTGAACATACAAGGTTCAAGCTTCACCACATAATCAAGGGGGCTGAATCCATATGGTCTAAGGTCGAATTAGAGAAAAGCCTTCGACACGGTGCCTTTTGACCATTTTTCCTACACATGAACCAAGAAAACCTTTGTTTCAAGCATGCAAGAAAGGAGGGGAAGAAGATAGGGGATTAAAATAGAAGAAAACCCAAGTGGGTTAGGAGAGAGAAGAGAGAATGGGGGAATTGCATAAACGTTAATAGAAAACCAACCTTGGATCTCCTTTGATTTACTTTCTTTACTTGCTTTACTTCGTGTTGATCTTCTAGAGCATCGAGATTGTAGCACCTTAAGTTTTCAATGGCCGACTTGGAGGCTCGTATAAGCGCGTATTGAGTGTATGTATGCTAGGGTTAATGTGTATGGGAGCTAGGGTTTGAAGAAGCCTAAGAGTGCTAGGGTTTGGAGAGAGTTCTAGGGCCGTATATCAAGAGAGAGAGTTTCTGGAGTTAGATTGCTGACCTTCTATACGCAGGGAGGAGGTTCTGTATTTATAAACAAAAAATTGACCTGGCACTTGTTGCAGTGGCGCAAGGCTTAAAATCCCATTGGCGCCACTAGTAATGGTGCCAGTCACTTAGGAAATATTTTAGGGCAGCAAGCAACGTATCTTCAATCCTTGATACGCAAGATAGAAGATTTGGGCAGCTGTCCTAGTGACTACCATGTATTTTTTTAGTCTGGCTTCACTAAGAGTGACTCTGGAAGGTCTGGGAATGTTTTTGAAGGCCGGGAATTTTTCGAAAAGCCAAAAATGGGTAAAAACCCCTGAAATAGTGTTCCAAGGGTAACGGATTTGAAAAACAATGTCGGAATTGCCGACCGGGCTATTACGGGCAAAACGAACAACTAGACTGGCAAACCAACATAATGGACTTGAAATGATCCATGAGTGGATTTGAAGGTTGGAAACACTATCTAGAGTGTTCCAAGGGAGTGCCAGTTTGATACCCAGAGCCAATGTGGTTGGAAAAGGCGACCAGCCCACCAGGGGCAAAACGGTCACTTTTGCACCGAGTTTGCCAGAATTTACTCGGAATGATCCAGAAGATAATGGAAGGTCAGGAATACTATAAGAAGAATTCTTAGGAGATTACCGGTTTGATACCCAGAGCCGGTATGGTTCTCGGAGGCACTCGGATGCCTAAGGGAAAAATGGTTATTTTGATCGAATGGTCCTAGAATTGGCTCGAAACTAACTGGAAGGCACTTAAACATGCCGGATCATCTTTGGGATGATCTTGAAATGGTGGACTTACCATTCTGAGGACTTAAGTTCTTTCTCGAGAAACGTGCCTAAAATGGCCCAAGGGACAGTTTGGTTATTTTTCACCAGAGTGGGCTAGCAGGCATTGGTGTTGACCCAGGTTTTGAGTGTTTCTGTCACTCTGACAATCTGTGATGAGTTGGTTTCCAAAGGTATCTTGTCCTTTGGTAAACGTGTCATGGCTAAGAGGCAAGTTCGGTCTCGTGACATAGGGGGTTTGTTAGCAATTCCCAATATCAACCGGTTTATGAGTGTTTCTGCCACTCTAACAATTCGCGTTTATTCCAGAGAGTGCCAGATCTCAATAAGCTACTAGGTTGACTTATCGTCTAAGGAATCAACTTTCTCGAAAGGCGTGTCGAATAACGAATATTTCTTCATTAGCAGGCTAACAGGCGCCAAAGGCAGACCGTTCTACCATCTCAAGGAATTAGGGTCTCGTTCCAGTCGACGGGTTTGAAGAGACTTACCGTTCCAAAGAGTTTTCTCTGAAAACGTGCTAGATTGGATGGTCTTATTAATTGAGAGATCAACTTTCTTGAAAGACGTGCTAGATTAAGTTTGATTGACTTGCACTGGAATTGGAACTAGAATTGAAGTTGAATTTGAGATTGAAATGGGGACTGAAATGAGGACTTACTGTCTCTAGGAAGACGTGCCAACTAGAATAGGACTGAGCAATTCCACTAGGGCATTTTGGTCATTTTGCCTCTATTGGGCCTGGCGGGCGCGCGAAGCTATTGATTGATTGGATTGAGTCCGGAAAATTGATTTGAACTTGAATATGTCACTTGGAATATGAGTCCGATCGGACCAAATATTACCGAGCGGGCAAAAATGGGGTGTTTACAACTACCGAAGATAGAAAACAATAAAGTAAGAATCTCATTTTGACCGCGACGCGATTAGAGGGACGGACTTTAGAAAACGTTTTGGAAATCAAAGCTTGAAAATGGATATTTTACCCAAGGGGGTGTTCGAAATCGAGTTTTGACGAGAAAAAGGCAAACTGCCTGGATTTGGAACCTGGCGCCACCACTAGTGGCACCAGGCCTGGGATTTAAATCAAAAAGCTCCGAAGCTTACGGGTTTATTCCAGTTTTTTAAGAATTGAGAGCTTTTTCGAATACTTGGCGAGAAAATAGACTTGGATGTTGAAGGAGCTATCTTTGGAGACCTCGGAAAGTTGTCAGAAATAGTCGCCGTCGCCGAAAAAGTTGCCGGAGAAGAAGATTTTGCCAGAGAACTCCAAGAAGTAAGATTTTTGTTTTGTGTTGATTTTGATGTATAGAACTCCATTTGAGTCATGCAAACAGCTGAAATTTTAGCATGTTTTGAACGCTCTAGAGCAATTTTGCATGATTATGTGAAGGGTGTTTCTGCAGGAATTGGGGGTACAACCCTACACCTTTGGGTATTGTGTTTTTTGGTTAGATTTTTATCCTATGTGCCTTAGAAAAATGTATTCAATAGCCGTGCGAAGTTTCGTGATTTTTTGAAAACTCAGTGAATTTTTTATTTTTTAGAAAATAGAAAAATACTTTAAATATAGAGAAAATTAAGAAAATTTAAGGGATTGATGGGATTATTGGAGTTTAATATTTAGAAAATATGGGAGTATTGTACAAATTATTTGAAATGACCTCGAGAAATTTTGTGGCAACTATGGAACCCATTGGTTTTTTGAAAAATAAAACATGTCTTTTGAAAATTTGGAAATCTTGAAAATGTGTACGAGTGTTAGTGCTATGTGATTGTGATGCTGTGAAGTGCATGGTTTATGTTTCATTCTAATGTCGTGGGTGTGGTAGGGACCATTTTTAAGCGAAACTTTTCAAAAAAATTTTTAAATTTAGAACAGAGTTGGAAAAGTTTTGAAGTAAAATCTTTTTGAAGGAAAAAGATATAAAACTACTGAGGGTGAGGCCCTTTTGGTGAAGAAGGCCCTAAGAAACTCGGGGGGCCTTTTAAAAACTTTTTGAAAGAAGAACTTAGGAGAATTTTTGAAAATAGAATTTTAGATGAGACTTTGGAGAAAAGACTTTTGGGAAATCCTTTAAAAATGGACTTTGGATTTAGAAAATTTTGACTTTGACTTTGATAAGAATTTTAGACGGAGGAGTTCATAAAAACTTTGAAATTTGAGAGAAATTTTTTAAGGAAAGAGTTTTGATTGAAATTTTGAGAATCTTTGAGGATTGATTTTGAAAGTGTTAGAAAATCTTAAGACTGTATTGGAAGAAAAATATTTTGAAGAAGAGAATTAGAAAAGTTTTAAAATGGATTTTGACGAAAAACATTTGAGATTTGATTTTTAAAAGGACTTTAAGCCTTGATTTTTGGAATAGATTTTGGGAGCAAATGTTTAATAACCTTAGGATTTGAAAATGATTTTGAAGATGAAGTTTTGGAAGAGAGAGTTAGAAAACCTTTTAGGAACTCATTTTGGAAAAGAATTTTTGGAGGAAAAGGTTAAGAAACTTTTTAAAAGCTTATTTATTTTTATTATTATTTTACCTCTTGTCCTTTTGATTGTATATATCATTATTTGATATTCTTACCTTGGTTTATCTTTCAGGATGGTTAACATTAGTGATGACAGTTCTGAGAGGAGCTGTCGGTCTGGGAAGAGGGCCTGTTCAAATTTCGTTGACAGCTCTAGTCATTCCGGGGGTAGTCATAAATCAGCTAGCAAGGCATCCTCTAGTCTGAGCAGAAGGAGAAGTAGGCCTCCAGTCGACCCCTTCCCTCCTGTCAAGTCAACTTTTGAGGAGGAGATGGACGTCGTGGATAAGGCACTAGGCCTTGGAGATCGTTGAGCAAGCAAAAATGAGTAGCTTACAATTACCCCTCCTTTTCTGTTTTGAATCGATATTCCGTCTAGCAGGATGATACTCCTCTAGGGAAATTAACGATTAATGTCTACTACTTCTTGAATCGACACTTCATCTGAAGAACACTGCTCCTCTAGGGAAGTCCAAGATTGATGTCTAATACTTCTTGAACCGACACTCCGTCTGGTGAAACGCTACTCCTCTGGGGATGTCCAAGGTTGATGTTTGATACTTTTTGAACCGGCATTCCGTCTAGTGAAATGCTACTCCTCTGGGGTAGTCCAAGGTTGATATCTGATACTTCTTAAACTGGCACTCCTTTTGGCGAAACGCTGCTTCTCTAGGGATGACCAAGGTTGATGTCTGATACTTCTTGAACCGGCACTCCATCTGGTGAAACGCTGCTCCTCTGGGATAGTCCAAGGTTGATGTCTGATACTTCTTGAACAGGCACTCTGCCTGGCAAAACACTGCTCCTCTAGGAAAATCCAAGGTTAATGTCTGATACTTCTTAAACTGCTGGTGAAACGCTGCTCCTCTGGGGAAGTCCAAGGTTGATGTCTGATACTTCTTAAACCAGCACTTCGTCTGGCAAAACAATGCTCCTTTGGGGAAGTCCAAGGTTGATTTCTAATACTTCTTGAACCGACACTCCGTTTGGCGAAATGCTGGATGTCCAAGGTTGATGTCTGATACTTCTTGAACCGGCACTCCGTCTGGCTAAACGTTGTTCCTCTAAGGAAGTCCAAGGTTGATGTTTGATACTTCTTGAATCGGCACTCCATCTGACGAAACGCTGCTCCTTTGGGAAAGTCCAAGGTTGATGTTTGATACTTTTTATATTGGCACTCCATCTGGCAAAATGCTGCTCCTTTAGGGAAGGCCAAGGTGGATATCTGATACTTCTTGAACCAACACACCATCTAGCGAAACACTGCTCCTCTAGGGAAGTCCAAGGTTGATATTTGATACTTCTTGAATCAGCACTCCATCTGGCGAAACATTACTCCTCTAGGGAAGTCCAAGGTGGATGCCTGATACTTCTTGAACCGGCACTCTGTCCTGCGAAACGCTGCTCCTCTGTGGAAATCCAAGGTTGATGTCTAATACTTCTTAAACCGCCACTCCATCTAGCAAAACACTGCTCCTTTGGGAAAGTCCAAGGTTGATTGGGGAGGTCGAGGATGGGCTATTTCTCCATTCTTTTTCTCGTCGACAATGGACGTTTGAGCTTGCTTGGTCGCGGGGTAACTCTAGCTTCTTTTTGTGCTTTACCTTGTTCCTTGTTTCCTATTTGAGAGAGAGAGAAGGACATAAAGCAAGTTTTTATGCAAAAATAGTTTATTTATACCAATTCTAAAAATGCACAGGTAAATGGGTGAATGTATGTTATAATTTTTTATGAATGCACAAGGGATTAAATGCATAGCCTATTTTTTATGAATGCATAGGTTTATATAAGAATTGAATTGAATGCATATCCTACTTTTTTATGAATGCACAGGCTCATATAGAAATAGACTTGAATGCATGTTATACTTTTGGATGAATGTACCTATAAGAATGGAATTGAATGCATGTCATGCTTTTTGATGAATGTATGAATAGATTTAAACTATACATGAATTTAATGGATGTACAGGTTATACATGACATGGATGTATTAGTACTACATGTATATAAGCTATTTATGAAGAATGTCCCAAGATTGCCCTAGGGTTCATACTCTCGGAATTCTGTTTCCCTTCCAGGATTCTACCGTATTCTTATCGAGGTGGAATAGCATTTGCACGATTCTCCAAGAATCTTGACTTTTTGGTTTGCTATCCTATCCCTACATTCTACAGGGTTGCTATTTGGGATTTTTCTGACTTCACTTGGTTTTCTCTCTTAGATTTCTAAAATGCCACCGTGGTTTGAGCGAGAACTGGCATGCCCTTTGTAGAGCGATAAACAGTTAGGCCCTCAATTAGAGAAGATTTCTTTTAGGATCATAATGTAGGCTGGGTTTAGGGGTTGTAAGAAACGTAGGGATATTTAGGCTTAAATATCTTCTTTTAATGGGTTGTTTTAACCAAAACCATCTTAGCACACCTTGGAGCATGAGATTGCCCTTGCATTCCTTTCCAGTTCTCCTTTCTCATCCTACTTGTCTTGGTATTGTTCAAGCTTATTTGGACTAAGCAATTTTCTTCGATTAGAGAGAACTTTAATTTGGACCATAATGTAGGCTAGGTTAAGGGGTTTATGAATGAAAGGGTATAAAGGCTCAAAATTATAACTTGTGGGGTTTCGAAAGACCAATGATCACCTTGGCAATTTAACTTCCATTCACTGCTTTCTTCTTTCCTTCATACTCTTGTTGTTCTTTTAGACCGCTTTCTGCCTTCTAATTTAAGATTTTTTTTTTCATTAAGAAATTTGTTATTAAATCAACATTTGGAGATGCCAACTTTTTTATTTATATTTTGGGATGACAGTATCCTCTTTCGAAGATCACCACGAACACAATATCTTCTTTACTAGAGATGCCTTTGGCGCCATAACTTCTTGAAAATCACCATTTTCAACATTGCTCATTATATCTTCTTGAAAATCACCCCTTCCATCATTGCTCATTAGTTCCTACTTATGACTTTTGCCTTAACCCAGTGTGGGCGATGACCATCTGGTCAGTTTTCTTGAGAAATTGTAGCTTGCTCAAGTGGGCTTTGCAAACAAATTTTTTGTGTATGGTAGCAGAATTGAGGGCCTTTCATCATTTCGAATTGAATTGCTTAGTCCATAGAACCTTTATACAAAATTTAGACAATGTTCCTAAAAAAAAATTATGTGCTTCTACTAATAACCCCTATATATTCTATTGAATCAACTACTCTGTGCTTACCCGGTCGCGCCCAAATTTTTCGCACTCGAGGAATACACACACAAGCGGAAAAAACACTGTACTCTCTCGTTAGAACTCACCCTCCTAGAAGAATGAGTGCGACTAGGTTTGAATTGAAAATAGATTTGAATAAAGAGCTCTTAGAAAAAGTTTGGAGTCGCCACCTAACTTGATTAAGGTGATTTAGGTCACCTAAAAACTAAGTATAATCTGAAAATTACACTTAGGGTTTTGGAAAACGATTTTGAAAATATCTCCTTAAGAGAGAGTTTTTAATAAAAACAGGTTGTTTGGCAACCTTTAGAAAACATTTAAGCCCTTTTTAAAAAAAATAACTTCTTTTGGTCTTTGAAAACAGTGATTCTAGGTACGGAGGTTGGTTACGTGTAGGGAAAACGCACTAAGCCATCACCCTACCCCACCCTTTCGGTACCTACATGTCAATCTACCCTAGATTCACGTATGAGAGTTTTCAACTAACTATTGTTTAATCCTATCCACTTTGAAAAAGAATATTTGAAAAACATGATGTATGATATGCAAGTGTAAGAAAAGAGAATTGGAAAATAGATTTGGAAATAGATTTGAAAAGAAATTAATTTGATTTTAGAAGAAAGATTTGAAAGGATAGATTTGAAATTAGAAAGTTTTTGAATTTGGAAATTGAGATTTGAAAATAGATTTTTGGAATTGGAAATTGGAAATTGGAAATAGAACATAGAATTGGAAACTTGAAGAAGATTGTAGAATTGGAGATTTGAAAGAAGTTGTAGAATTAGAATTTGAAAAATGTTGTGAAATTTGAGATTTGAAAAATGTGGAGACTGCACCCATGAGAGTTGCCTACGTATCCTTTTGGAGGAATCAGGTCAGTCGTAGTTCGAACAAGAGTTCGATAGAAGATTGAAGGTTTGATATGGAAGAAGAAATTAAATTAGAACTTGGATTTGACTTGAACTTAGAATAGAAGATTGGAATTTGGAATTGAAAAGATTGAACTTTAATTTGGAAAAATAGAGATCCTATACTTTAGGAAGATAGGATTTAAGAAAGACTTGAGATTTAGAAAGATTTGACTCGAATGTTGGACTTGGAAGATTTAAGAAAGGATTGGATTTAAGAAAGATTCGAATTAGGAAAGGTCCAATTTAAGAAAGTTTCGAATTAGGAAAGTTTCATTTTTGGAAAGTTTCGAATTAAGAAAGTTTTCGGTTTAGGAAAGTTTCGAATTAGAAAAGTTTCAACTTAGGAAAGTTTTGGATTAAGAAAGTTTCAAATTTAGAAAGTTTTCAAAATAGGAAAGGTTTTCAAATTAGGAAAGTTTTGAAATAGAGAAGTTTTGAAAGCAAGAAAGTTTTGAGTTTAGAAAATTTTAGATTTAGGAAGATTTGAAGTTTTAGGAAAGTTTAAAATTTAGAAAGATTTGGGTTTAGAAAGTCTTAACTTAAGAAAGCTTCGAATTTGGAAAGATTTAGAATTTAGAAAGATTTGAAATTTAGAAAGTTTAATATTTAGAAAGTTTTAAAGTTTGAATTTTAGAAAATCTTGAGAATAGGAAAGATTTGAAAACCTAGATTTGGAAAGGGATGGAATTAAGGAAGGTTGAATTAGGAAAGATGTGAAAGTTGAGTTTTAAAATTTAGGAAAGATTTTTATGTTCAAGTTTTGGAAACTTAAGATTTAGGAAAATACTAGATTAGGAAGGAGTTGAATTAAGAAAGATTTGAATTTGGAAGGCTTAAGGCTCCTATTTCCTAAAACAAGGGATTGGATTTTGTTTCTAAAAGAGAAGGTTTGATTTTGTTTCCAAAAATAGAGGATAGGATCTAGTTTCCTAGACGAGAGATTGGATTTGATGTCCTAAAGGGAAGATTGGTTTTGGGCAAGGATTTGGAAAGGAAAATTTTAGAAACCCTAAATTTGGAAGACTATAGTTTTGACGTAAAAAAGAGATTTTGGAAATATGTATTTTTGGTGTAGAAAACAGGGGGTTTTGAAAACCTAAGTTTTAAGGCAAATTTGAAAACCATGTTTTTGGAAAGAAAATTAGGGTTTCCTAATTGTTAGCTCTAGGGCTTGACTTGGGCTTTAAGGAAAGAGTTTTTGGAAAGTGTATTTTTGGAAACAAGTTTTTGGAAGAAAATCATTTTAAAAAAGTGGTTTTGAAAACAATAAGATTTGAAAATATGAACCATAAAAGTCATTTTAAATGTAACACTTTCCTAAAGCAACCCTAGCCATGGAAAGGCTAGAATTACCCTAGGATTGTGATTTTGAAAACAAATTTTGAAAAAAGAGATTTTGATTTAATTTTGAAAACAAGTTTAATGCAAGTTTTGAAAACGAGTTTGAAAATGATTTTGGAGAGATGCAAGATCATGATATGCACAATGCAAATTTGGGGTCATGAACATACAAGGTTAAGGCTTCACCACATAACCAAGGGGGCCGAACCCACGCGGTCTCCGGTTAGACTAAAAGAAAGCCCCCGACACGGTGACTCTCCAATAGCCCAATTCTACACATGGACCGGGAATCCCCTTGTTTTAAGCATGCAAAGAAAGGGGAGGAAAGAGATGGGGGATTAAAATAGAGAAAACCTAAGTGGGTTAGGAGAGAGAAGAGAGAGGGGGAAGTGCAGAAACTTAAAGAGAAAGCCTACCGTATGTCTTGCTTATTTTGCGCGCCTTGCTTTTCTTTGGTCTTCATCTTGATCTTCGTCTTCAATCTTCAAGGCTTCAGTTTACAGTACTTCAAGTCTTCAAAGGAGGCTTGGAGGCTAGTGTATAAGTGTATAGGAGTGTATATGAGTGTATAGAAGGCTAAGGTTTGGAAAACCTAAGGAAGCTAGGATTTAGGAAGTGCACGAGCTCTGTATATCAAAATATAAGATTTTTAGACTGATTTTGCGGACCTTTTTCACGCTAGAGGAGGCTCTGTATTTATAAAGATGGGATAGACCTGGCGCCTGTTGCAGTGGCGCCAGGCCAAAAATGCTTCTGGTGCCACTAGGAGTGGCGCCAGGCCAAATATTGGCTTGCCGCCACTACTAGTGGCTTCACCCAATTAGGAAACTATTAAGGTCGGCAAGCAACGTATCTTTGACTAGATTTGGGCACCTGTACTAGTGACTACCATGCAATTTTTAGCCTAGCTTCACTAAGAGTGACTCCAAAAAGTCCAAGAATGATTTGAAGAGGCTGGGAATGACCCGGAAGGCCAGAAAAGAGTAGGAACACTTAAAACAGTGTCCTGGAGATATTTGACTTGAAAAGTGAGGATAGGATGTGTCGGAGGGGTTGACCGGCCATTAGGGGCAAAACAGTTAACTGGATCGGAAAGCTGTCAGGATGGACTCGGACTGTCCTTAAAAAAGACTCGAGATTTGGAAACATTATTCAGAATGTTTCCAAAGACTGCCGGTTTGATACCCAGAACCGGTGTGGTCAGAAAAGGTGACCGGCCCACCAGGGGCAAAACGGTCATTTCGCACTGGGTTTGCCGGAACTAACTCGGAATGATCCAGAAAGATAGAGGAAGATTGAGAATACTATGAGAAGCAATCTCAGGAGGTTACCGATTTGATACCCTGAGCTGGTGTGGCCAGAAAAAGGCGACCGGCCCACCAGGGGCAAAACGGTCATTTCGTACCGGGTTTGCCGAAATTGACTCGGAATGATCCTGAAAGATAAAGGAAGGTTAGAAATACTATAAAAAGTATTCTTGAGAGGTTACCGGTTTGATACCCAGAGCTGGTGTGGTTCCCGGAGCGTTCGGATGCCTAAGGGCAAAATGGTCATCTTGACTGGAAAGTCTCGGAAAAGGCCCAAGGGGCAGTTTGGTCATTTTTCACCGAAGTGGGCTAGCAGGCACCGGTGTTGACCTGGGTTTTGAGTGTTTCCGCCACTTTGATGGCGGTTGCGTGATACAAGGATTTGTTGGCAATTCCTTATATCGACCTGTTTGTGAGTATTTTCGCTACTCTAACGGTTGCAAGTACCTTACAATTGATCAAGAACCTACATTCATTCATACGATCATTCATTTGTGGCAAACAAAAAGGTAAAAAGGTACATTAAACTTTTGGATGCACCCAAAAATAAAACCTATACCCCAAAAATAAATATGTAGTAATGCGAGTAAGGATCGTTCCCACGAAGAGTGTCCAGCCTAGTTTTATGCTATGTGAACAAGTCTGGGGGGGTTTTGGATATAATGAAAACTATTTTACTAATAACTAAGAAACAACTCAGATTAAAATGTCGAAATTAATCAAAAGAACAAACCTTGGTCTAGGTCAACATCCACTATTGGAATTTACAACTGATCATCGATGCAAGCATATCAATTCACACGTTAAATATCTATCATCGGAATTATTTTCCTATCTCTCCTTAGTCATTGTTAATTGGAAACAAGCGATCTCATTAATCCTAACTATTAAACAACCCAAGATAAGCACTCAAGGTTTAATCTAGTAGCAGCCTTAAGAATTAGAGAGATCGATAAAACTAAACAACATAAGCACAAGTGATTGCATTTAATTTAGTAGAACGTCCTTCCTGAGATATAATTACTCCTAACCTAGCAATTCATTAAATCTCAGTTGCTTCGCAAATCAGAGGAATCAAACAATTACGGATTTGATATCTAATCCAGTAGTAGATTGCAACGAATAATAAACTAGTAAGCTCCTAGTGATTAAACAAGACAATCATGAAAATAAGCACAGAAGGATATCTGATACTCAAAGCATAAATCGAATAATGAAAACAAATTAGATCTCACAGTTTATCTTTAATACCGCGGCTTATGTTTCCTTCAACTAAGATTCAAAGTTTAGCCACGTAGGGCCATGAAGAAAACTCAAAGAATAAGCTAGAATATTAAGAAAAATGCTAACCCTAAAAACAAAATAGTCCCAGCTTTTATAGGCTTCCAAAAATTTGCAGGTGTGTCCAGCCGTTCGAATGCCCTTACTACCGTTAGAACGCATCGGACCACCATTCAAACGGTACGTCGAATGCACTTCAAACGGAAAAATTGCTCTCTGTATATTTTGAACGCACTTTGAACTTGAATTTGACATGAATCCATTTGATGTACCGTTCGAACGCCTCTCTGGTCCGTTCGAACGCCTCTCTGGTCCGTTCGAACGCTCTTCGAACACTTCTTCTAATTCAACACGAATTCATCCCTTTTAAGCTAAGATCCTCTTCCTTGGCATTCCATAGTACTCTAAATCAAAATATAAGAATAATGAGTATACGTAGGCACCAACTAAGTATAAAAGATTAAATATTAAAGGAAAAAAATATAACATTTGCATTCTCATCAGTTTAAAATGCAAGAAAATCAAAGTACACTTTAATAGGGGAAGGGGGAACATTTTTCTTTAGACTTTCACATACCTATTTTTACAATTGAAATCCTAAACTACTCTTGAGTCTTCGGATTCGCCTTCTTCGAGCTTGACGTTGAGGAGGTCATTGAAGGACCTCACTTGATTGCCTATTATCTTCTTGGCAATTCTATCTCAATGAGCATAGAGAGATTGGGGCCCCTCTTATGGAATGACTTGAAATGCATGTCATGAGTCCTTAGGGTTATATTGGAACCCTTAGGATTTTAGTAGGTTTAATGCAAGGGAGAGTAACCTTGGTGTCACTCTCGATGGGTTGATCATATGCATGACAATACAGTCACTTGAGTTACTTTAGAACTCTTGTCTTGGGCTGAAATATTGTATGCATGAATATGGATGCAAAGAGTATAAGGAGAGATAATGCAATTGAAGTAAATATGTATGTATGAACAGTTAGACAAGCACTATAACAATAAGAGTACAGTCATTATAACAACAAAAATAAACAAATATAGAGGAAAGTAAAAGCAGTCACCCTTTCCTCCATGGTTTTGAAATCAGTGCGTGTGTCTTAAATCCGGCAGAGGTTCAGCTATGCACGATGTGTGTATGAGCATGAGGTTGAGGGTTTACTAATGCGTTTTAAGAAGGCTCAATTCCCAAATCTTCAAACCTAGGCCCACTCCCTGAGGTGGTGCCATTATTGGTTGGTGATCCGAACAGGAGAACCATCAAGAGGCCGTAGGCGAAGAAACTGACACAGTATCTTGCCCACAACCTATATACCATTTCTCCTTCTAATCAGAAGGGACATATTAGGGTAAAGAATGCAAATATACATAATGCAACTGCACATACAATGCGTGTGTGATTTTTTTAAAAATTGAAGGAAAGAGCCCAACAACGCCTATCCATCTAGTACATTCCATACATTCATACACGGCAGTTAATATAAAATGAAACAAATATGAACAGAGGTTCACCTACAAAAAAAATATGCAAAAGTTAGTACCTTGAATGACAAACTTAATGCAAGATTGAATAATTGAATGTAATTGAAAACAAGTAATGACATGTTTTTTGAAAACAACTTGAAAAAACTTGATTTTAAAAGTTTGAAGTGGATAGAATTGAACAAATTAATCAAAGACTCCAAATGGGTGAGGGTAAAGAGACATGATAATGGCCTAACCCTCTAAGCGTTTCCCAGTAGAGTCACCAACTGTCATGCTCCAATTTTTTGCACTAAAAAAAAAAAGAAATAAAAAAAACACAGTGCTCTCTCATTAGAACTCATCCTCTTAGAAGGACGAGTGCGACTAGGTTTGAATTAAAAATTGATTTTGATAAAGGGCTTTTGAAAATAATTTGGAGTCGCCATTTAACTTGATTAAGATGAGTTAAGTCACTTAAAACTAAGCACAATCCGAAGATTACACTTAGGGTTTTTGAAAAGGATTTTAAAAACTTCCTCAAGAGAGAATTTTTTGAAAAATAGGTTGTTTGGAAACTTTTGAAAAAATGTAAGCCCTTTTTTGAAAATAACTTCATTTAGTCTTTAAAAACAATGATTTAGGTGCAGAGGTTGGTTACGAGTAGGGAAAACGTACTAAGCCATCACCCTATCCTACCCTTGCGATACCTACATGTTTATTCACCCTGGTTCACTCATTCGAAATCTTTGATTAAATAAATGTCCAAAAACTATCCACTTTCAAAAAAGAATTTTAAAAAGAAAAGTTTGACATGATGCATGATATACAAATGCAAGAATTTGATTTGATTTGATTTTGAAAATGAATTCGAGAAAACTTGATCGAATTTTGAAAAGAGATTTGAAAAGAAAACTTTATTTGAAATCGGAAAGTAGGTTTTAGAAATTGAAAATAAAGATTCGAAAATAGATTTTGAAAATTGAAACTTGAAATAGATTATGGAATTGAAAACTTGAAAAAGGTTATGGAATTAGAAACTTGAAAAAAGTTATAGAATTAGAAATTTGAAAATAATTAAGAAATTGGAAACTTGCAAAAAGTTGTGACCGCACCATCCCTTTTTGGGAATCAGGTCAGTCATCGTTCGGACAAGAGTCTAATTGAAAATATAATATTTTGATTGGAAAAAAGAGTGTGATTTGAAACTTACAATGGAAGATTGGAATCGAGATGGAACTTAGACTTAGAATTGAACCTGAAAGAGAATTTAGACCCTTGATTTGGAAAGATAGAGATATGAAAAATTTTGAAGTTTGAAATTAGAAAACCATCTTGGCTTAGAAAAGAGTTTTAGAAAAAAGTGGAAGCTTCCTAACTTTAGGTTTAGGATTAAACTAAGATTTAGGCCTCCTAAGGTTTAGATTACCTAAGATTGGAATACGTGGTTGAATTGGGAAGGTTTAATTTAGATTTGAAAAGTTTGATTTTAGAAAGTTGGATTTAGGAAAGGTTCAAACTAGGAAAGGTAAGAATTAGTAAACGAAATATTCGAATTAGGAAAGTTGGATTTTAAGAAAGATTTTGAAAAGAAGTTTGACTTAATTTGGAAAACTCGACTTGGAATAGATTTAGAAAAGTTAGGGTTTAAGAAATATTGGACTTTGAAAAGCTTTAGAATTTTGGAAAGTTTGAACTTAGGAAAGTTCCATTTTAGGAAAGTGCCAAATTAGAGAAGTTTTGGATTTAGAAAGTTTCAACTTAAGAAAATTTTGAATTTAGAAAACTTTGAAATTTAGGAAAGTTTTGGTTTTGGAAAGATTTCAATCTTAGAAAGATTTGGAATTTGAAAAGTTTGATTTAAGAAAATTTTAGAAAGTTTTGAAATTAGGAAAGGTTCCAATTTAGAAAGATTGGAAAGTTTGAAATTTAAAAAGGTTTAACATTAGAAAAGTTTAGAATCAGGAAACAATTGAATTAAGAAATATTTAATTTCTATTTTCAAAAAGAGATGATTGATTTTGTTTCCAAAAACGGAGGATTGGATTTGGTTTCCTAAGTTGGAAGACTAGATTTGACATGGAATTGGAAATGATGAGATTTGGAAAACTTGGATTTAAAAAATATGATTTGACATGAAAAAGAGGTTTAGAAACCTAAGAGTTTAATGTAGAAAATAGAATTTTAGAAATCTATGTTTGGATGTGGCAAAGGAAAGTGGAAATTAGGGTTTCCTAATTAATGGTTCTAGGGCTTGACTTGGACTCCAAGAAAAAGAGATTTTGGAAAGTAAATCTTTTGAAGCGAGTTTATAAGAAGGAAACTTGAAGAGTATTTTTAGAAAGTAGAATTTTGAAGAGAGTTTTTGAAAAGGAGTTTGAGAAAAAATTTTAGAAAGTAGATTCGAAAAAGAGATTTTCAGAAAGTAATTTTGAAGAGGATTTAAAAAGAGGTTTCAGAAAGGAGATTTTTGAAAAGTGACTTGAAAAGAGAATGGAATATGGACTTTTACAAGTCTCTAAAAATATCTCACTTTCCTAAAACGACCCTAACCATAGGAAAATTAGAACCACTCTAGGATTATGGTTTTGAAAATAACAAAGTTTTGGAAATATGAACCATATTGGTCTGATTAAATATAACACTTTCCTAAAGTGACCCTAACCATAAAATGGCTATAATCACCTTAGAATTGTGATTTTAACAAAAACGATTTTAGGATTTACACCCAAAACTTACGTAGCACTTTCTTAAAACAACTCTAACCAAGAAACGGCTAGAATCATCTTAGGATTGTGATTTTTGAAAACAAGTTTGAAAGAGAAGATTTTAATGCAAGTTTCGTCAAAGATTTTGATGCAAGTTTTGAAAACAAGTTTAGAAAATGATTTTAAAGAGATATATGAGTATGATATGCACAATGTGAGTAGGGTCTTGAACATATAAGGTTCAAGCTGCACCACATGATCAAGGGGGCCGAATCCACATGGTCTAAGGTCGAATTAAAGGAAAGCCCCCAACACGGTAACTTTCAACCATTCTTCCTACACATGAACTGGGAAAACCCTTGTTTCAAGCATGCAAGAAGGGGGGGGGGGGGGGGGGGGGGGGAAGATAGGGGATTAAAATAGAAGAAAACCCAAGTGGGTTAAGAGAGAGAAGAGAGAAAGGGGGAATCGCATAAATGTAAATAGAAAACCAACCTTGCGATTTCTTTGATTTGCTTGCTTTACTTGCTTTACTTCGCGTTGATCTTCTAGAGCTTTGAGATTACACCACCTTGACTCTTCAATGGTCAGCTTTGAGGCTTGTATAGGCTTGTATTGAGTATATATATGCTAGGGTTAAAGTGTATGGGGGCTAGGGTTTGTAGAAGCCTAAGAGAGCTAGGCTTTAGAGAGAGTTTGAGGGCTGTATATATATAGAGAGAGAGAGAGAGAGAGAAAGAGAGAGAGAGATTTTTGGAGTTAGATTGCTGACCTTCTATATGCAAGGAGAAGGCTCTGTATTTATAGACAAAAAATTGACCTAGCGCCTATTACAGTGGCGTCAGGCCATTTTTTGGCTTGGCGCCACTAGTAGTAGCGCCAACCACTTAGGAAATATTTTAGGGCAGCAAGAAGCATATCTTCGACCCTTGATATGCAAGGCAGAAGATTTGGGAGCCTGTCCTAGTGACTACCATGCATTTTTTAATCTGGCTTCACTAAGAGTGACTCCAGAAGATCCGAGAATGTTTTGGAAGGCCAAGAATGGTCCAGAAAGCCGAAAATGGGTAAAAAAAAAAATCCCTGAAATAGTGTCCCAGGGGTAACAAATTTGAAAAACAAGGTCAGAATTGTTAACCGTTCTATTAAGGGCAAAATGGTCAACTAGACTGGAAAACCAATGGAATGGACTCGGAATGATCCATGAGCGGACTTGAAGGTTGAAAACACTATCCAGAGTGTTCCAAGGGAGTGCCAGTTGGATACATAGAGCCGGTGTGGTTGAAAAAGGCTACCAGCACACCAGGGGCAAAAGGGTCACTTTTGCACCGGGTCTACCGACTCGGAATGATCCAGAATGATAATGGAAAATTGGAAATACTATAAGAAGCATTCTTGGGAGGTTACCAGTTTGATGCCCAGAGCCAGTGTGGTTCCTGGAGACACTCGGATGCCCAAAAGCAAAATGGTCATTTTGACCGAATAGTCCCGAAATTGGTCCAGAACCGACTAGAAGGCACTTAAACATGTCAAATCGTCTTTGGGATGATCTTGGAAGGGTGGACTTACTGTTCTAAGGACTTAGGTACTTTCTCAAGAAACATGCCAAAAATGGCCCAAGGCGTAGTTTGGTCATTTTTTTACCGGAGTGGGCCCAAGGCATTAGTGTTGACCTAGGTTTTGAGTGTTTTTGTCACTCTGATGGTATGTGATGAGTTGGCTTCCAAAGATATATCATCCTTTGGTAAACGTGTCACGACCAGTAGGCAAGTTCAGTCCCGTGACATAAGGGGTTTGTTGGCAATTCCCAATGTCGACCTGTTTACTAGTGTTTCCGTCACTATGACAGGTGTGATGTTTATGAGTGTTTCTGCCCCTTTGAAGGTTTGCGTTCATTCTTGAGACTGCCTGATCTCGGGAAGCTGCTAGGTGGATTTATCGTCTAAGGGATCAACTTTCTCGAAAGACATGCTGAATAACGGACATTTCTTCATTGGAGAGTTAGCAGGCGCCAAAGGTGGACCGTTCTACCATATCGGGGACTTGGAGTCTCGTCTCAGTTGGCGAGTTTGAAGGGTTTACCATTCCAAAGAGTTTTCTCATAAAACGTGCTAGATTGGATGGTCTTATCACTTAATAGATCAACTTCCTTGAAAGGCGTGCCAGATTGAGTTTGATTGCCTTGGACTGGAATTGGAACTAGAATTAAAGTTGAATTTGAGATTGAAATGGGGACTTACCGTCTCTAGGAAGACATGCCAACTGGAATAGGACTGAGCAATGTTAGAAGGGCATTTTGGTCATTTTGCCTCATCGGGCCCGCAAAATGATTAATTGATTGGATTGAGTCTGAAAAATATATTTGAACTTGAATATGTCACTTTGAATATGAGTCCAGTCAGACCGAAGATTGCCGAGCGGGCAAAAATGAGGTGCTTACAAAGACTCAACAACTCTCATTCATTCTATCCATTCCATACATTCATTCATACATGACAGTTAATACAACATGAAATAAATATGTGAACAAAGGTTCACTTACAAAATAAAGATGCAAAAGTTAGTACTTGAATGACAAACTTAATCAAGATTTGAATAATTGAATATGAATAAAATACATGCTGTGACACGTTTTTTAAAACAACTTGGAAAAGCTTGATTTTGAAAGTTTGGGGTGGATAGAATTAGACAAGTTAATCAAAGACTCCAAATGGGTGAGGGTGAAGAGATATGAAAATGGCCTAACCTTCTAAGCATCCCTAGTAGAGTCGCCAACTATCGCGCCCCAATTTTTCACACTCGAGGAAAAATACGCACAAGTGAAAAAAACACGGTACTCTCTTGTTAGAACGCATCCTCCTAGGAGGACGAGCGCGACTAGGTTTGAATTGAAAATTGATTTTCAATAAGGGATTTTAGAATAGGTTTGGAGTCGCCACCTAACTTGATTAAGGTGAGTTAGGTCACTTAAAACTAAGCACAATCCGAATATTATACTTAGGGTTTTGGGAAGAGGTTTTTGAAAACTTATTCAAGAGAGAATTCTTAAGAAAATAGGATGTTTTGGCAACCTTTGAAAAAATATAAGCCCTTTTTGAAACTAACTCCATTTTGGTCTTTGAAAATAGTGATTCTAGGTTCGAAGGTTGGTTACATGCAGAGAAGACGCACTAAGCCATCACCCTACCCCGCCCTTGCAGTACTTACATGTCTATTCACCCTAGGTTCACTCATTTGGAATCTTTGATTAATACATGTCCAAAACTATCCACTTTGAAAGAATTATATGATGCATGATATAAAAGTGCAATAAAAAGATTTAATTTCGAAAATAGATTTGAAAAGAACGATTTGATTTTGAAAATAGATTTTAAAAGACTTGATTTGAAATTGGAAAGAAGGTTTTAGAAATTATAATTGAAGATTTGAAAATAGATTTTAGGATTAGAAACTTGAAATAGATCATGGAATTGGAAGTTTGAAAAAGGTTTTGACTGCACCCATGAGGGTTGTCTATATATCCGTTTTTAGGAATCAAGTCAGTCGTAGTTCGGACAAGAGTCCATTTAAAAATAAACACTTTTAGATTTTTGAAAAAATTATTTGAAAAGATTTGACTAGAAAAGAGTTTTATTTGAAAAAGGGTTTGATTTGAAAAAGGATTTGATTTGAACTTGGAACAGATAATTTAAAGTTGAAACTTGGATTTAGAATTGACCTTAGAATTGAATTTGGTTTGAAAAGATGGAACTTGAAAGAAGAATTTGGACTTGATTTAGAAAGATTGAGATTTGAAAACATCTTTGACTTAGATTGAAGTTGAAAACCACCTTGGTTCATAAAGGAGTTGGAGCTTTCTAACTTAAGATTAGAGTTGAACTAGGGTTTAGGTATTCTAGGGTTTAGATATCCTAGGGTTTAGGTAACCTAGGGTTGGAACATGTAGTTGAATTAGAAAGGTTTGATTTAGATTTGAAAAGTTCAATTTTAGAAGTTAGATTTAGGAAAGGCTCGAATTAAAAAGATTCGAATTAGGAAAGTTGGATTTAAGAAAGATTTGAAAAGTGATTTGATTTGATTTGAAAACACTTGACTTCGAATAATTTGGGAAGTTAGGATTTTGGAAAGGTTGGACTTTGAAAAACTTTTAATTAGGAATGTTTCAAAATAGAAAAGTTTCATTTTAGGAAAATGCCAAATTAAGAAGGTTTCATTTTAGGAAAGTTTTGAATTTAGAAAGATTTAGAATTTGGAAAATTTTGAAATTTAGAAAAATAAAATTTGAAATTTAGAAAGTTGAGATTTGGAAAGGTTTAGGATTAAGGAATGTTGGAATTAGGAAAGGTTTGAATTAAGAAAGATTTGATTCTTGTTTCTTAAAATAGAAGATTAGATTTTATTTTTAAAAAGAGATGATTTTATTTTATTTTTAAAATTGGAGGATTTGATCTGGTTTCCTAAACGAGAAGATTGGATTTAGTTTCCTAATTCAAAAGATTGGATTTAACATGGAATTGGGAATGTTGAACTTTGAAAATCTTGAATTTGGAAAGCTAATGATTTGATGTAGAAAAAGAAATTTTGGAAATATAGGATTTGATGTAGAATATAGTTTTGGAAGGAAATATAGGATTTGATGTAGAATATAGTTTTGGAAACCTATGATTTGAAGCAAAAGAGGAAGTCACAATTTTAGGAAAGAGAATTAGGGTTTCTTAACCGTAAAATCTAAGATTTGACTTGGACTCCAATAAAAAAGAGTTTTTGGGAAGAAGATCTTTTGAAGAGAGAAGTTTAAAATTAGTTTTTAGAGAGTAAAATTTTGAAGAGAGCTTTTAGAAAGTGAATTTTGGAAAAGAGCTCGTGGAAAGGAGTTTGAAAATTTTTTTTAGATAATAGACTTTTGAAGAGAGTTTTTTAAAAAGCAATTTGGAGAATGCTTTGAATATGAACTTTTTGAAATCTTTTGAATGTCTTACTTTCCTAAAACAATTCTAACCATGAAGAGATTAGAACCATCCTAAGTTGGTGACTTTGAAAACAATATGGACTTGAAATATGGACCAATATAATCCCATTGAATATCACACTTTCCTAAAACAACCTTAACCATGGAATGGCTAGAATCATCTTAAGATGGTAGTTTTGATGAAAAGTGATTTTAGGGTTTACACCCAAAACATGAACCTTGATGGTCATAATGAATATAACACTTTCTTAAAACAACCCTAACCATGAAATGGCTAGAATCACCTTAAGATTGTGATTATGAAAATAAGATTTGAAAATGAGATTTTGAATGCAAGTTTGAAAGTTGATTTTGATACAAGTTTTGGAAACCACTTTGAAAACAAATTTTGAAGGGATGTATGAATATGACATGCATAATGCAAGTAAGGTCGTGAACATACAAGGTTGGCTTCACCACATAATCAAGGGGGCTGAACCTATATGGTTTAAGGTTGAACTAAAAGAAAGCCCCCAACACAATAACTGTCAATAGTCCTTCCTACACATGAATCTGGAAGTCCCTTATTCCAAGCATGCAAGAAAGGGGGGGAGAAGATAAATAATTAAAATAGAAGAAAACCCAAGTGAGTTAGGAGGAAGAAGAGAGAAGGGGAAAGTACGTAAACATAAAGAGAAAGCCTACCTTGTTTTCTTCTTGTTTTGCTTGCCTTGCTTACTTTGCTTTGCTTGATCCTTGATAGCTTCAAAGTTGCAGCACTTTGAGTCTTCAATGGAGGCTTTGGAGGCTTGTGTATGAGTGTATAAAGTGTATATAAGTGTTAAGGTTAAGTGTATAGAGGCTAGGGTTTGGAGATACTAGAGAGGTTAGGGTTTTAGAGAGCCCTCAAGCTCTGTAATTCAAAAAGCAGAGTTTTTGGTCTGAGTTTGCTGACCCTTTTCACGCAGGAGGCTCTGTATTTATAGACACAAGACTAGCCTAGCACTTGCTACAGTGACTCCACTAGGAGTGACTAGGAGTGACTACGGAAGGTCCAAAAATGATCCGAGAGACCGGGAATTATCCAGAAGCCTGGAAATGGGTAGAAACCTTTAAAATAGTGTCCCCGATGTAATAGACTTGAAAATCAAGGTTGGGATTGTCAAAGTGGTCGGTCAAGCCCTCAGGGGCAAAACGGTCAACTAGACCAGAAAACCACCCAAATGGACTTGAAATGTCTCATGAAAGGACTTGAAGGCTAGAAACACCATTTAGAATGTTCCAGAAGGTTACCGATTTGATACCCAGAGCCGGCGTAGTTGGACAAGGAGGCCGGCCCACTAGAAGCAAAATGGTTATTTTGCACCAGGTTCGTTGGAATAGACTCAGAATGTTTTGAAAAGGTGCTAAAAGATTTAGAATACTATTAAAAGCATCCTCAGAAGGTAACCGGTTTGATACCCAGAGCCGGTGTCATTCTCGAAGGCGCTCGGACGCCTAGGAGCAAAATGGTCATTTTGACCGGATGGTCTCAGAATTGGTCTGGAATCGTCTGGAGTGGTCGAGAGGCGTGCCAGAAAAGGCCCAAGGGACAATTTGGTCATTTTTCACTAGAATGGGCTAGCAGGCACTGGTGTTGACTAGGGTTTTGAGTGTTTCCGTCAGTCTGACAGTCTGTGACGAGTTGGTTTCCAAAGACATCTCGTCCTTTGGTAAACGTGTCACGGTCAAGAGGCGAATTCGATCCCGTGACAGGAGGGTTTTGTTGGCAATTTCGATGTCGACCTGTTTGCAAATATTTTCGACACTCTGACGGTTGCGATGTTTGTGAGTGTTTCTACTACCCTAACGGTGTGCGTTCATTCTGGAGACTACTTGATCTCGAGAAGCTACTAAGTGAACTTATCGTATAAGGAATCAACGTTCTCGAAAGACGTGTCGAATAACGAACATTCTTCATTGGCTAGCTAGTAAGCACCAAAGGTGGACCGTTCTACCATCTCGGAGACTTAGGTTCCATCCTGATCGACGGGTTTAAATGGACTTACCATTCTGAAGAGTTTTCTTAAAAAAACGTGTCGGACTGGATGGTCTTATCGATTGAGGGATCAAGTTTTTCGAAAGGCGCGCCGGGTTTGATTTGAATTGGAATTGAATTTGAAGTTGGATTTGAGATTGAAATAGGGACTTACCGTCTTCGAGAAGACGTGCCAACTGGAATTGGACTGAGCAACGCCCCAATGGCATTTTGGTCATTTTGCCTCTGTTGGCGGGCCCGCGTAACGATTGACTGATTAGATTTAGTCTAAAAAATTGATTCGACCTCGATTATGTATACGTTATTTTGAATATGAGTCCGGATGAACCTGAGATTGCCGAGCGGACAAAAAAGGGGTGCTTACACTTATGAAAGGCATTTTTAATGTTTCATTTACCTTTAAGAGCTTAGTCATTGAAGAACTAAACTTCTTTAGGGTAATGAGTTTTGAAGACTTATTTTAAAAAAGGGGGCTAGAGATTTCCCTTTAGTTTTTTAAAAGTTTAAGGTTATAAAGCCCTTCTTGAATATCTCACTTACACTTAACCAATCCTAACCATGGAAGGATTAGGGTTGCTTAAATAATGTGATGTTTGAAAATCATTCTTGAAAAGAGCTTTTGAAAATACTGAGGATTTTAGAACCCTAATATGGACAACCTTGAGGGTTGCGTTTAATGTATCACCTTCCCTTAGAATTCCTAACCATAAAAGATTATGGACACTTTAGGGTTGTGAGTTTTTGCAAACATTTTTGGAAATAGTTTTTGGAAAGTGTTAAGTGTCTAGCCGCGTTAGTTAAGACAAGTTTAAGAGAATTTCTTGAAATTATTATTTTTTTTTTTTAGGATAGAGTGTGGGGATATTTGAAAAGATTTTGGATTTGATTCTTGAAATCTTAAGAGAGTAGGACGGTTTTTGAGTTGAAAGTTTATTTGAAAATGGGTCTTTGAATTGGCATCTTGAAGCTTACTGACTTAGGTTGGATTGACCTGTGGTTAACTAACTCGGGTTAGGCTAACCTAGGGTTAAGGTGACCTAGGGTTAACTAACTAAAGTTAGATTAACCTAGGGTAAAGGTGACCTAGGGTTAACTAACTAACGTTAGGTTAACCTAGGGTTTGATTGACCTAGAGCCAAATTAACCTAGGGTTGAAGGGTGGTTTTGAAAAGTGGTTTTGGACTAGGGTTCTATCATAGTGGTTTAGGAAAGGTGATTTTATGTATGAAATTTGAAAATATATTTTAAAAACCATTTTACGAAAGCCACTCATGTGTGTTGGGGTCCTATGGTTAATATTTGAAAACTATTCAAGAGAGTTGCTTTGGAATCATTTCACTCACAACTCAAGAGAGCAAAACTTGTGAGAATCAACATTGAATAGATAGTTTTGAAGACTTGAAAATTAAAGAGAATGATCCTTTGAAAATTGGTTTTGGAAAATCACTTTTAAGAAGTTGAAGACCACTCTAAAGAATAAGGGTTCATATAGTTGATTTGAAGGAAATCACTCCAAAGAGGACTCCATGGGACCATTTCAACCACAATATTCAAAAAAGCAAAACTTCTAAAAATCAAGGTGAAAATGATGATTTAGGAAAATCATTTTTATGCAAGTTAAAGAGAGTGCAATTTTGAGAATCATTTTTGAAAGGGGTTGTTTCGAAAACCATTTTCAAATGAATAGAACTAACTCTAATGAACTAGGGTTCATATTGTCAAGATAATGGGGATACCACTCAAGAGAGGGTTCTAAGGAACCATTTCAACCACAAAGTTCAAGAGTGTAAAATCCTTGGAAATCAACATACAAGAAGAGGGTTTGAAAGCCATTTTAGTACAACTTTAAAAAGCAATGAAATGCAGGGTTACAAAATAAAGTCAAGGGACTTGAAGAGGGTTTTCTAAGGTATAGAAACTAAGGGTTTAACCTAGACTTCAAGAAACTAACTCTAGCACCATTTTTAAAGAATCTTTTGAATATGGAGATATAGAAAAGAGATAGTGAGGGTTTTGAAAACATGAAAACAAAGCCAAACATGTAGAACATGAACAAGATAATTATATGCAAAAGGGTTATTAAATCATACAAGGCTAGAGACTTCACCACATAGCAAGGTGCTCTAAGGTCATACCATCTTAAAATAGGTTTGTGAGAAGTTCTTTATACAGTGGCTCTCACAAACTTTCCTCTAGGCATGAACTAAGAGCTTCCTTGTTTCAAGCATGTAAGAAAGGGGGATAGAAAATGAGGGTTAAAATAGAGAATAACCTAAGTAGGCTAGGAGGGAGAAGGGAGGAGTGGGGGTTACAAAAATGTAAAGAGAATACTACCTTTTGCCTTCAAACACTTTCAAACCTCCATAGATGCCTTGACTTGCGCTTGAATAGCCTTGAGGAGGCTTAAAGGGGCTGGAGTGAGGTCTTCTATGCCATTGAAGGCTATATAGGTGTAGTGTATGGGTTAGGGGGGAGATGGAATCTAGCCTAAATGATTGAAGTGTGGGATATATATAGGAATTCAAGGTTCTAGAGCACTTTTAGTAGAGCTTCGCTATCAATTTTGATCTTAGAATATGCAAAGGGGGAGACTTGTATTTATAGGTAAAGTTGGAGAAGACTGGCACATATAGTAAATGCGCCTGGGTAAAATTTGCCCTAGCGCATATGCTACACGCACCAGTACTGTTCCACTAACAGAATGTCACATGGCACACATTGTACTAGCTAAATCTTTAGGGCTAAGCAAAGTTTGATCGATCTGATCAAAATTTGGGCGCATGTATGTAAGCACCCCATTTTTGCCTGCTCGGCAATCTCCAGTCCGTCCGGACTCACATTCAAATGACACAGACACATTCAAGTCTAGATCAATTTTTCAGACTTAATCCAATCAATCAATCGCTTTGCGGGCCCGCTGGACCCAATAAAGCAAAATAACCAAAATACCCTTACGGTATTTCTCGTACCTATTCTAGTTGGCACGTCTTCTTGAAAACAGTAAGTCCCTATTTTAATCTCAAATTCAATTTCAAATCTAGTTTCAATTCAAATCAAATCAAGCACGCCTTTCTAGAAAGTTGATCCCTCGGGCAATAAGTCCTTCTAGTCCAGCAAGTTTTTTGAGAAAACTCTTCGGAACGGTAAGTCTCTTTAAACCCATCGACCGGGACGAAATCCAAGTCCCTGAGATGGTAGAACGGTCCACCTTTGGCGCCTGCTAGCCCGCCAATGAAGCATATCCGTTATTCGACAGGTCTTTCAAGAAAGTTGATTCCTTGGACGATAAGTCCACCTAGCAACTTCTCAAAATTAGGCAGTCTCCAGAATGAACGCGCACCATCAGAGTGGCGAAAACTCTCACAAAAAGGTCGAAATAGGGAATTGCCAACAAACCCCCTATGTCATGAGACCGAATTCACCTTTTAGCCGTGACATGTTTACCAAAGGATGAGATACCTTTGAAAACCAACTCATCCCAGACCATCAGAGTGATGGAAACACTCAAAACTTCAGTCAATACCAGTGCCTGCAAGCCCACTCTAATGAAAAATGACCAAACTACTCCTTGAGCTGTTTTCAACACGCTTCTCGAGAAAGTACTTAAGTCCTCAGAGCGGTAAGTCCACCTTTCCAAGATCGTCCCAAAGACGATCCGGCATGTTCAAGCGCCTTCCATTCAGTTTCGAACCAATTCCAGGACTATTCGGTCAAAATGACTATTTTGCCACTAAGCATCCGAGCGCCTTCGGGAACCACACCGGCTCTGGGTATCAAACCGGTTACCTTTTAAGGATGCTTCTAATAATATTCTCAATCATTTAGCACCTTTTTGAAGCATTCTGAATCCATTTTGGTAAGCCTGGTACAAAATGACCATTTTACTCCTAGTGGGCCGGTCGCCTTTCTCAACCACATTGACTCTGGTTATCAAACAGGCAATTCTCCAAAGCATTCTAAATAGTGTTTCCAACCTTCAAGTTTTCTCATGAGACATTCCAATTCAATTCCGGTGGTGTTCTGGTCTAGTTGACTATTTTGCCCCTAATGGCTCGACCGCTACTTTAACAATCCCAAACTTGTTTTTCAAGGCCGTTATCCCTGGGGCACTATTTCAAGGGTTTCTACCCATTTTCGGCCTCCGGATCATTTCCGACCTCCCAAAACATTCTCGGACCATCCAAAGTCACTCCTAGTGAAGCTAAGCCAAAAATTACATGGTAGTTACTAGTACAGGCGCCCAAATCTTTTTTGCCTTACGTATCAAGAGTTGAAAGATATGTTTCTTGCCACCCTAAGGACTTTCCTAAGTGGTTGGTGCCAGTCCTAGTGGTGCTAGTAGGGTTTTTACCATGGCAGCATTGCAACAAGCGTCAGGCTAGTCTTCGGTCTGTAAGTACAGAGCCTCCACCTGCGTGAAAAGGATCCGCAATCTCAGTCCAGAAACTCTGCTTTTTGAATTATAGAGCTCGAAGTCTCTCCAAGCCTTAGCCTTCATACACTTAACCCTAACACCTATACAACCTCTACACACTTAAACACAAGTCTCTAAAGCCTTCATTAAAAACTCAAAGTGCTGCAACTTGGAAGCTCTCAAGGATCAAGCAAAACAAAGCAAATAAAGCAAGCAAAACAAGAAGAAGACAAAGTAGAATTTCTCTTTATGTTTATGTATTTCCCCCTTCTCTTCTTCCTCCTAATCCACTTGAGTTTTCTTCTATTTTAATACCCCATATTTTACCCCCTCCCCCTTTCTTGCATGGTTGAAACAAGGTGTTCCCCGATTCATGTGTAGGAAGGACTATTGAAAGTCACCGTGTCGAGGGCTTTCTTCTAGTTCAACCTTAGACCATCTAGATTCAGCCCCCTTGATTATGTGGTGAAGGCAACCTTGTATGTTCATGACTTTACTTACATTATGCATGCCATGTTCAAACTTCCCTTTGAAACTTGTTTTCAAAGTAATTTTCAAAACTTGCATCAAAATCATCTTTCGAACTTGCATTCAAACTCTCTTTTTCAAAATCTTGTTTTCATAATCACAATCTTAAAGTAATTCTAGCCATTCTACGGTTAGGGTTGTTTTAGGAAAGTGTTATATTGATTGTGACCATCAAGGTTCATATTTTGAGAGTAAACCCTAAATTGTTTTTCATTAAAAACCACAATCTTAAGATGAATCTAGCCATTTCATGTTTAGGGTTGTTTTAGAAAAGTGTGATATTCAATGTGATCATATTGGTCCATATTTCAAATCCATCTTGTTTTTCAAAACCACCAACCTAGAATGGTTCTAATCTCTCCATGGTTAGAATTGTTTTAGGAAAGTGAGATATTCAAAAGATCTCAAAAGTCCATGTTCAAACTCCTTTCCAAATTGCTTTTTAAATTCCTTTCCACAAATTCTCTTCAAGCCCCTTTCCAAAATTGCTTTTGAAAATACTTTCTAAAAACTCTCATCAAATCTCCTTCCTAGAAACTCTCTTCAAAATGTCAACTTTCTAAAAACTCTTTTTCTTGGAGTCCAAGTCAAGCCCTAGATTCCATGGTTAGGAAACCTTAATTCTCTTTCCTAAAAACATGACTTCCTATTTTACTTCAAATTATATATTTCCAAAACCTCTATTTTTTACATCAAATCCTAGATTTCCAAAGTCTCTTTTTCTACACCAAAATGATAGATTTTCAAATCTAAGATTTTCAAAATTCAACATTTTCAATTTTATATCAAATCCAATCTTTCAAATTAGGAAACTAGATCAAATCTTCCTGTTTAGGAAACTAAATCAAATCCTTCAATTTTGGAAACTATATCAAATCATCTCCTTTTGGAAATAAAATCTAATTTTCTAGTTTTTGAAATAGGAATCAAATCTTTCTTAATTCAAACCATTCCTAATTTCAAACCTTTCTAAATTTTAATCTTTCCAAATTCTAAAACTTTCCTAATTTCAAATCTTTCCTAAAATAAAACTTTCTTGAATTCAAATCTTTCCTAATTTGAAAGCTTTCCTAAAATAGAACTTTCCTATTTTGAAACTTTCTTAAATTCAAAGATTTCTAAAATCTAGTCTTTCCTAAACCTAACTTTCTAAATTCATTCAAATCAAGTAATCAAGTCAAATCTTTCTAAATCAAATCAAATCTCTTTTCAAATCTTCCTTAAATCCAACTTTCCTAAATCGAACTTTTCCTAATTTGAACATTTTCTAAATTCAACTTTCTAAAATCAAACCTCTCAAGTCTAAATCAAATCTTCGTAATTCAACTACATGTTCCAATCTTTGGTTGCTTCAACCCTAGGATACCTAAACCCCAATTCAACCCTAACCCTAAAGTTAGGAAGTTTCAACTCTTTTCTAAAACTCTTTTCTAAACCAAGATGGCTTTCCAATTTCAATCTAAGTCAAAATGTTTTCAAAATCTAGTTCTTTCCAATTCAAGTCCAAGTTCAATCTTTTCAAATCAAAATCAATTTCAAATCCTCAAGTTCTATTTCAAATCAAAGTCAATTTCAAGTTCAATTTCAAGTCTCTTATTCAAAGTTCAAATCAAACTCTTTTCTAATCAAATCTTTTCAAATCAAACTTTTCTAAAACCTAAAAGTGTTTATTTTCAATCGGACTCTTATCCAAACTATGACTGACTTAATTCCTAAAAAGGGATACGTAGACAACCCTTATGGATGCAGTCACAATCTTTTTCAAACTTTCATTTCCATAATCTATTTCAAGTTTTTAATTCTAAAATCTATTTTCAAACCTCCAATTTCAATTTTTAAAATCTACTTTCCAACTACAAATCTTTCTTTCCAAATCTATTTCCAAAATCAAATATTTTGCTTGCACTTGCATGTCATACATCATATCAATTTTTCTTTCTAAAAGTTCTTTTCTAAAGTGGATATAATTGGACATTTATTAATCAAAGATACTAAATACGTAAACCTAGAGTAAATAGATATGTAGGTACTGCAAGGAAGGGGTAAAGTGATGGCTTAGTGCGTCTTCCCTACACGTAACCAACCTTCAAACCTAGATCACTGTTTTCAAAGACCAAAAATAGAGTTATTTTCAAAAATGGTTTAAATATTTTCAAAGGTTGCCAAAAAACCTATTTTCTAAAAACCCTCCCTTGAGGAAGTTTTCAAAATCTTTTCAAAAACCCTAAGTGTAATCTTCGGATTGTGCTTAGTTTTAGGTGACTTAACTCACTTTAATTAAGTTAGATGGTGACTCCAAACCTTTTTCAAAAGCTCTTAATTAAATCAATTTCCTATTCAAACTTAGTCACCCTCATCCTTCTAGGAAGATAAGTTCTAACGAGAGAGTAGCTTGTTTTTTCCACTTATCTGTGTTTTTTTTTAGTGCAAAAAATCAGGGCGCGACAGCTGGCGACTCCACTGGGGACACCTAGAGAGTTAGGCCAATGTCATGTCTTTTCACCCTTCACTCATCTAGAGTCTTCAATTAATTTGTCCAATTCTATCCGCTTCAAATTTTTGAAATCAAACTCTTTAAAGCTATTTTCAAAAATGTCATTGCTTGCATTCAATTATTCAATCTTGCATTAAGTTTGTCATTCAAGTACTGACTTTTGCATCTTTATTTTTGTAGGTAGACCTTTGTTCACATATTTATTTCATGTTATATTAACTGTCATGTATGAATGAATATATAAAATAGACAGGATGGATGGGAGTTGTTGGACCCTTTTCTTCACTTTTCAAAATTTCACACACACACACACTGCATTGTGCACAAGCATTTGTATACTTGCATTCTTTACCTGAAATATCCCTTTTAGTTAGAAGGGGGAATGGTATATTGGTTGTGGGCAAGATACTGTGTCAGTTTCTTTGCCTATAGCCTCTTGATGGTTTCCCTGCTCAGATCACCAATCAACAATGGCACCACCTCAGGGAGTGGGCCTAGGTTTAAAGATTTGGGAACTGAGCCTTCTTAAGAAGCATTAGTAAACCCTCAACCTCATACTCATGTAGATATCATGCATAGCCGAACCACTGCTAGACTTAAGGCACGCACGTCGATTTCAAAATCATGGAGGAAAGGGCGACTACTTTACTTTCCTTTAAGCTTGCCTATTCTTGTTATTATAGTGCTTGTATTCCTGCTGTTATAATGCATGTATAACTGCTCATGCATCCATGTTTACTTTACAAATGTATTCTCTCTCTCTACTCTATACATTCATGTTCATGCATTCAATATTCTATATCAAGACAAGAGTTCCAAAATAACTCAAGTTATTGTATCTTCATGCATATGATCAACCCCAAGAGAATGACACCAAGTTCATTATCCCTTGCATTAAACCTACCAAAATCCTAAGGGTTCCCATATATCCCTAAGGACTCATAACACATATTTTAAGTCATTCCATAAGATGGGCCCTAATCCCTATATGCTCAAGGAGATAGGGTTGCCAAGGAGACAATGGGCAATCAAACAAGGTCTCTCAATGACCTCCTCAACATCAAGCTCAAAAAAAGTGAACCCGAAGACTCAAGAGTAGTTTAGGATCCCAAATGTAAAAGTAGATAGGTGGAAGTCCCAAGGAAATTGTTCCATCTCTCCCCATTAAAATGTATTTCACTTTCATTGTATTTAGACTTTAACGTTCAATGTACTTCTTTATTTTTCATGTATGATTTAATGAATGAATGAATGTTCCCGCTCAAACAGTAAGGTATTTGCATACAGGGGCAAGCCCCCTATCTCCAAAAAATGAGCCAAGTCCATCATGTTTAGTCTCCCTCTCAAGAAGGGAAACCCTTAATGCATGCATTGCATAAAGCTCCTCAAATATCAAAAACTAACTTGTGGTATGTGTCCTTGTTTTTCTTTTCTTTCTTTTTTTTTTTTTTTATAGAAACCATATCATAGGAAGCCATCATTGCTCCTAAGAAAGACTGACATCCACCTAGAGACCCCATCATTACCCGACAAAGAGCTGCACTAATCACCGCCAATTCTGACGAGTCCTCGTCTATCTCTCGTGAGGAAGTCAATGAAATGAGAACCAAGATCGATGAGATATTCAAGCTCATCCAGTCCATGGCCATAAAGGAAGCTGCTTTGGCCCTGTCATCATCCACTGTTTTTCCTAAAGACCTCGAACCTGCTAACCCAAGAGTTATGCTACAATCCGACATTACGGGGAAGAACAAGGAGGATCCCAAAGGGCCCAATACTAAAGAAGAAGATACCATAGTGCTCTCTTTTGTTGTGAAAAGAACTTCCCCTGACCCCCTCAATTTAAAAATTCAAGGGTTAGAGGACTCGCTGCGAAGCCTTCATGGCCATGACTCCTTTGGGCTTGCATTATATGACAAGTTGTGTTTCTTCCTAGACCATCCGAGACTTACTAAGTTCAAAATGCCTGATTTTCAAAAGTATGATGGCACTGGTAACCCTATTGCCCATTTTCACCTTTATGCTGGGGCATTGAGTGGTCACAGTAATGATCCAAAACTTCTCATGCAGTTGTTCCAACATAGTCTTACTAGGTCCACTCTGCAATGGTTTGCCCGACTAGACCTAAGGAATATCACAACTTGGATCGAATTGGTCAATACATGCAAAGCCCAATACCGTCATAACATCAACCAACCTCACCTTTGACCGATGGTCCCTAATAACGATAAGTAAAAGTGAAAAGGAAAACTTTAAAAGCTATGCCCTTCGATGGAGAGAGGCAACTACACAAGTCAATCCCCCATTAGAAGAGAAGGACTAGGTACAACTGTTCGTACACACATTCCAAAGCATATACTATGAGAAGCTCTATACTAGCGTAAGGAAAAGCTTCTCTGAGCTAATTATGCAAGGGGAAATAATAGAAAATGGTCTCAAAACGGGGAAGATTACTGACCCCTATGCAAAAACTGGAGAAAGCTCTACCAACATAGCCAAGAAGGTGGCTACTGCAGGGGGAGTAATCAAAAAGGAGAGTAAGGTGTCTGCCATCTTGCCCATTCAACCACCCCAATACCGTCCCCCACTTCAGTCTCACCCTATTTTACCCATGTCCACTCTAAACATGCCTACCTAAGAACATAACTTTGGCCCTGCTAGGGCACGACCTAACTTTAATAGGCCAGTCCGATGCTTCCGTAACTTTGATGCCTTAGCTTGCACCCAAACTGAAGCCTACCATAACCTCCTGAAAAACAACATTCTCAAACCTGTACCGACCCATCCATTACTAAGTCTCCAACCTCCAAACTTTAATGGTACCCTTACTTGTGAGTATCATTCGAGCGGCCAAGGGCATGACACCAAAAGTTACTTCTCCCTTAAACATAAAATCTAAGACTTGATCGATAATAAGACCATTGACCTACAACCGGTGAACCCTACTCCTACCCCTAATGTGACCACACCCTCTATCGGATCACACTGTCAACTTGATATTAGAGGAAATAGAAGAGGGGGAGGAACTGGATGTGATTGTGGTCGAAGACTATGATAGGGATTGGAAGACTACTGAAGAAAGTGATTAGGACGAAGAGTTCCCACCATGCCCAATCTATCTCTATGATCTTGACAAAGTACATGATCCCTCTGAATGGCCCATTGAAGAATCCATCCCTATGGAGAGGGCCCTTTCCAAAGAAATGGTCGTTGATGGTTGGGGCGAGTGTCGCACCGAGATTTTTCACACTTGAGGAATACACACACAAGCGAGAAAAACACTGTACTCTCTCGTTAGAACCCACCCTCCTAGAAGAATGAGTGCGACTAGGTTTGAATTGAAAATTGATTTGAATAAAGGGCTATTAGAAAAGATTTGGAGTCGCCACCTAACTTGATTAAGGTAAGTTAGGTCACCTAAAAACTAAGCATAATCCGAAGACCATACTTAGGGTTTTGGAAAATAATTTTGAAAATATCTCCTCAAGAGAGGGTTTTTAAGAAAACAGGTTGTTTGGTAACATTTAAGCCCTTTTTGAAAAATAAATCCATTTTGGTCTTTGAAATCAGTGATCCTAGGTTGGGAGGTTGGTTACGTGTAGGGAAGACTCACTAAGCCATCACCCTACCCCGCCCTTTCGGCACCTACATATTAATCTACCCTAGATTCACCTATGAGAGTCTTCAACTAACTAATGTCCAATTCTATTCCCTTTGAAAAAACAATGTTTGAAAAGAAACTAACATGATGCTTGATATGCAAGTGCAATAAAAGAGAGTTAGAAAATAGATTTGAAAAAAGTTTGATTTGATTGGAAAAGAGATTTAAAAAGAGATTGGAATGGATTTGAAAAGATAGATTTTGAAATTGGAAAGTTTTAGAAATTGGAAATTGAGAATAGATTTTTTGGAAATTGGAAACAGAACATAGAATTGGAAATTGGAAGGCAATTATGGAATTTGAGATTTGAAAAAGGTTGTGGAAGTAGAAACTTGAAAAATATGATGACCGCACCCATGAGGGTTGCTTACGTATCCTTTTGGAGGAATTAGGTCAGTCGTAGTTCGGACAAGAGTCCAATTGAGAATAGAAGAGTTGATTGGAAGAAAGAGATTGAATTGGAAATTGGATTGGAAGATTGAGAGATTGAACTTTGAAAAGATTTGACTTTAGAAAACTTGGTTTCAGGAAACCTACACTTAGGAACGTAGAAAACAAAGATTTGACTTGGAAAGATTTGACTCGAATGTTGGACTTGGAAGATTTAGAAAGATTAGATTTAGGAAATGTTCAAATTAGAAAAGGTTCAAATTAAGAAAGTGTCATTTTAGGAAAGTTTTGGTTTAGGAAAGTTTCAACCTAGGAAAGTTTTGACTTAGAAAAGTTTTAACTTAGGAAAGTTTGGAATTAAGAAAGTTTCATTTCAAGAAAGGTTTTTGTAAGCACCTTATTTTTGCCACCCCGCTCGGCAATCTCCGGCCCGACCAGATTCGGTTTCTAACATCACAACACATGCAAGCTCAAGACGAGCCTTTCAATCTGCAATCCAGTCAACTGGCCACTTCTCGGGCCCACAAGGACCCACTAGAGCCATAAGCACCATTATTCCAGGCAGTTTTCCGGACCGGACAATCTCGGAAACCAACGCCATCCAAGTAGTTTCCCGGGATCGGGCGATCTTGGGGACCAACATCTCATCAAAAATTTTAGACGGTTCACTTCTGGCGCCTGCTAGCCCGCCAATATAGAATGTCCATCATTCGATAGTTCTCCCGGACCAGGCGCTCCCGGAGACCAACACCACCCTTCCAGGTAGCTTTCTAAGACCAGGCGTTCTTAGGAACCAACACCACCCATACAGATAGTTCTCTAAGACCGGGCGTTCTTGGAGACCAACACCACACAGGTAGTTTTCTGAGACCTGGCAGTCTCAGGAACCAACACCTAGGTCAACACTAGCGCCTGCTAGCCCGACTCGGTGAAAAATGACCAAACCTGCCCCTTGGGCCTCTAGGCACGTTTTGGGAAAGTTCAAAATCCCTCAAAACGATAAGTCCATCCTTCCAAAGTGTTGTTAAACCATCAGGCGTCCCCCACACGCTATTTGGACCAAATATGGTCCTATTCCGGCTCACTCTAAGTCAAAATGACCATTTTACCCCTGAACACCTTAGCACAGCACAACCCTGCTGAACGGTAAAGGACTCTCCCAAAACCATCCCTGAACAACCCTACACACTTAACACAACGCACCAAACCATTCCTGACTATTTCCAGCCAACCCTGGTCAAAATGACTATTTTGCCCCTAAAAGGCCAAATATGACCCAAAATAGCACCAGTCTTGGGATTCCAAGCAGAGGGTCTCACCACACGCCCCTGTTTAACCCAAAGAGCACCCTACGACACCAAGCTCACACGACGCGATAAAAGTTCCTTGGAGCGTCTCGTAGACGCTCCCCGCCTAAATTGTCTTTTCTCCCGATTCCCTGGTTATAACGCACCGTCAACCGACTTGAGAAATGTGTAAATCAGGAAATTCTCGAAAGCTCGTCCGTAGATCTTTCTATCGATACGGCTCGGTCAAATAGGTCACCTCCCAAAGCCCTCCATTGTACGATGCGAAAACTATAACTTTTAGCAACCCCTGGAGCGTCTCACAGACACTCTGCCAATGTTGACTTTTCTCGGATTCCCTAATCAAAACGCACCATCAAACGACTTGAGAAATGCATAAATTTGGGAATTCCTAAAGGTATTTCCAGAGTACTTTCCACCGGTACGATCTGATCGAATAGATCGCTTCTCGACGGCCTCGATCACACGAAATGAAAACAGCCACTTTCAAACACCCAAGGAGCGTATCACAGACACTCCACAAAAGTGACCTTTTTGGCACACTTCATGAGACGATATCACTCACTTCCAAACATTATTCAAACTTTTTGAAAACATGAAAGTTCATCGGAAGCGCTAGGAGAACTTCCCAAGTGCGACCGATTCCCCCGAGACCTTCCCAATTGACTCAATTGTCGAGGCAAAGTTTGGACGAACTTTCCCAGTGATAGAGCATATGCTACATGCGCTCAAATTTTGATCAAATCGACCGACTTTCGATCGACGATCGAGATTTAACCAGTACACAGGGTGCCACGTGTTATTCTGGCAATGGAATAGTACCTACGCATGTAGCACATGCGCAAGGCCTGTTCCAGATTGCCTATAAATAGAGGCCTCCCCCTTGCATATTCAAGGTCCGAAATTGATACGAAATTTTGCTGAAATCACTCCAAAAACTCGAATCTCTACATATATTCCTCCCCTCCAGCACTTAGGCTAGATTCTACCCATCCTAAGCCTATACACTCCACATACAAGGCCTCATACACACTTATACACTCCACTCTAGCCTCTCAAGGCTTCTTGAAGTCACTCAAGCTTCAATCAAGACATCCATTAAAGGCTACAAGAGTGTTGAAGGCAAAATGTGGCATCCCTTTTACATTTGTGCTCTCCCCCACTCTTCTCTTCTCCCTCCTAGCCTACTTAGGCTATTCTCTATTTTAATCCCCATCATCAACCCTCCTTTCTTGCATGCTTGAGCCAATAGGGCTCTTAGATCATGCCTAGAGGAAAGCAAGTGAGAGCCACCGTGTAGGGGGACCCCTCACTAGCCTACTTTAAGATGGTATGGCCTAGGAGCCCCTTGTTTACGTGGTGTAGCCTAAAAGCCTTGTATGTAAATCATGACCCATTGTATATTGCTATTTTGATCATGTCTTGTGTGTTTGGCTTCATTTTATGCTTATTGTCATGCTCCACAATGCTTTCATTGCTCTTAATTTTATGCCATTTCCAAGCTTTACACTTCTTTCAAAAACTGTTCCAAGAGTTGGCCCCTTGAAGTTTAGGATGAGACCTTAGGAGTCATGCCTTAGAAAATCCCTCACTACCCCCTAATTCACACTTTTGCATCATTGCATTTCAACTTGCACAAAAGTTGCTTTCAAACTCCCTAATTTTCAAGGTTTCCATTCTCTCAAATTTAGTGGTTGGAATGGCCCCATGGAATCCTCTCTTGAGTGGTCTCCCTTTTGTTGGCCATATGAACCCTCTCTTGATGGAATGTTCCCTTTGAAAAATGGTTTTCTAAATCTTTCTCCAAAGATGATTTTCAAAAATGCATTCTCTCCATCTTTGCATCAAAAATGACTTTCCAAAAATTGCTATCATTATGTTGATTTTTGAAACCCCCACTCTTGCCAAGATAGTGGTTATAATGGCCATGAGGAAACCTTCCTTGGAATGGTCTTCAATCACCAACCATGTAAACCATACTCTTGGCTAGAGTCAAAATTTTCATGGAAATAATCTTCAAAAGGGTTGTCCACCAAAGTCCATTGCATAGCATGTTTTGTCCTTCAAAATTCTCTCCAAAAATGCATTAAACCAACTTTCAAAACAAATTTCCAATCTAATCCTAGGTTAACTTGACCCTAGTTGTCCAACCCTAGGTTAACTTGACCCTAGTTGACCAACCCTAGTTTAACTCGACCCTAGTTAACCAACGCTAGGTTAACTCGACCCTAGTTCATTCACCCTAAGTTAACCTAACTCAAGTTAGTCAACCTTAGGTCACTCCTAACCCTAAGCCAACCCAACCTAGGTTAGTATACTTCAAGGTTCCAACTCTTGAACCCTTTTCTAAATGATCATTCAAATTTTCAAACTATTCTCATTACCCATTTCTCCAATACCCCCTGCTCTCATAATTTCAAAAAGCCAACTCCATAAACCCTTCAAATGTCCTTACACTCTATCTTCAAGACATTTCCAAAAATATTTTCAAAAGGTCACAAACCTAAGGTGTCCCTAGCCCTCTCATGGTTAGGGATTCCAAGGACAAGTGATAAATCAAGAACAACCTCTAAGGTTGTCCATATTAAGATTCCAAACCCTTAGCCATTTTCAAAAACCATTTTCAAAAACTAATTCATCAAAACATGCCTCCAAGGTTTTCAAAACAAGACTTAAAAAATACTTTGAAGTTCTCTTAAGACATGCCAAAGCATTTTTCCAAAACTCCCTCAAGTTGATCCAAAAACATTTTCAAAAAACACTCTACCATTCAATTTCAAGTCAAAACCTCCGAGACCACAAAGGGTCTTCAATTTCCAAAGACCTCAAAGTGTCTTAAACTCCTCCAAAGACTTCAAAGTGTCTTAAACTTTTCCAAAGATCTCCAAGAGTCTTCAACTTCTAAAGACCCCAAAGTGTCTTCAAACCTTCCAAAGGCCCTAATGCGCCTATTTTCCATCGGGCTCTTGCCCGAACTATGAATGATTGATTCTCGCCAAATGAGATATGTAGGCAACTTAAAATGGTGCGGTCATAACTTTTATTTCAACTACAATCCCTTTTCTAAAATTCCAATCAATTCAAAGTTTCTACTCCAAATTCTTTCAAAACCCCCATTATTTTCAAAATTTTTCCAAAAACTTGCATCATGCATCAATCATCCAAAAAGTGATGACTTGACCCCATTTTTCAAAATTCCAAAGTAGATATTAAGTGGACAATGGTAGTCGGTTATTCTAGTGAGTGAACAAAAGGGTGACTAGACATGTAGGTACCGAAAGGGCGGGGTAGGGTGATGATCTTAGGATATCTTCCTTACACATAACCAACCCTCGAACCATAGATTTCTATTTTCAAATGACCAAAATGGATTTATTTTCCAAAAGGGCTCAAATTTTTTCAAAGGTTGCGAAACAACCTATTTTCTTAAAAACCCTCTCTTGAGGAAGTTTTAAAAAACCTTTTCCAAAAACCCTAAGTTTAGTCTTTAGATTAATGCTTAGCTTTGGGTGCCCCAACTCACCTTGATCAAGTTAGGTGGCGACTCCTATTTTTCTAAAAAAGTCCTTAGTCAAATCAATTTTCGAACCTAGTCGTACTTGTCCTTCTAGGAGGACGAGTTCTAGTGACAGAGTTTCGTGATTTAGGGTCTCCGAGCCGAAAGGACCTTGGACACCCCAAAAATCGGGGCGCGACAGTTTTGAAATAGGAAAGGTTTTGAAAATAAGGAAGTTTTGAAAATTTGAAAAGTTTTGAGTTTAGAAGGTTTTAGATTTGGAAAGATTTGAAGTTTCTGAAAAGTTTAAAATTTAGAAAGTTTGGAAGTTTAGAAAGATTTAACTTAAGAAAGTTTTGAATTTAGAAAACTTTGAATTTGGAAAGATTTGAAATTTAGAAAGTTTAAGATTTAGAAAGTTTTGGAGTTTGAATTTTAGAAAATCTTGAGATTAAGAAAAGTTTGAATGTTGGAAAGATTGGAAAACCTAGATTTGGAAAGTTAAGATTTGAAAAGGAGTAGAGTTAGGAAAGGGTTGAATTAAGAAAGATGTGAAAGTTGAGTTTTAAAATTTAGGAAAAATTTTTATGTTCAAGTTTTGGAAACTTAAGATTTGGGAAAGTAGAAGATTAGGAAGGATTTGAATTAGGAAAGATTTAGACTAGGCAGGGATTGGATTTTGTTTCTAAAAGAAAAAATTTGATTTTGTTTCCAAAAACGGAGGATTGGATCTAGTTTCCTAAACGGGAAATTAGATTTGGTTTTCTAGAAGAAAGATTTGATTTGACAAGGATTTGGAAAAGGTAGTTTTAGAAACCCTAGATTTGGAAGTATATAGTTTTGACATAAAAAATAGGTTTTGGAAACTTATGATTTTGATGTAAAAAGGGAGATTTTGGAAACCTAGGTTTGGGGAAAGGTTGAAAATCACGTTTTTGAAAAGAAAATTAGAGTTTCCTAATTGTAGGTTCTAGGATTTGACTTGGGCACCAAGAAAAAAGACTTTGGAAAGTGATTTTTTTGGAAAGGAAGATTTTTGGAAAAGAAATCCTAGAGAAGAGTTTCTAGAAGAAAGATTTTGGAAGGAGCTTTTTAGAGAGGAGTTTTTAGAAAGTGAATGTGAGAAGAGAGAATTTTTGGAAAGATTTATGGAAGGAGATTGATGAAAAGAGTTTTTAGGAAAGTGAATTTTGAGGAGAGTGTTTTGGAAAGGAGTTTGAAAAGAGAAGTTTTGGAAAATAGATTTTTGGAGAGAGTTTTTAAAAAACAAATTTGGAAAGGAATTTAAAGAGAGTTTATAGAAAGCATATTGGAAAAGAGATTTTTAGGAGGAGGGATTTGAAAAGAGAGTTTTTAGAATATATATATATATATATATATAAATATCTCACTTTCCTAAAGCAATTCTAACCACAAGAGGGCTAGAAACACTTTAAAAAAGTGGTTTTGAAAATAACAAGGAGTTGAAAATATGAAACATATTGGTCACTTTAAATGTAACACTTTCCTAAAGCAAACCTAGCCATGGAAAGGCTAGAATCACCATAGGATTGTGGTTTTGAAAACAAGTTTCAAAAAAGAGGATTTCAATACAATTTTGAAAACAAGTTTGAAAATGATTTTGAAAACGACTTTGAAAACGACTTTTGGAAGAATGCAAAAATTATGATATGCACAATGCAAATTTAGGGTCGTGAACATACAAGGCTAAGGCTTCACCACATAATCAAGAGAGCCGAACCCACGTGATCTCCAGTTAGACTAAAAGAAAGCCCCCGACACGGTGACTCTCCAATAGTCCAATCCTACACATGGACCAGAAATTCCCTTGTTTCAAACATGCAAAGAAAGGAGGAAAAGAGATGGGGGATTAAAATAGAGAAAACCCAAGTGGGTTAGGAGAGAGAAGAGAGAGGGGGAAAGTACAGAAACGTAAAACGAAAGCCTACCTTGTCTTATTTATTTTACTTGGCTTTGCACGCCTTGCCTTTCTTCGGTCTTCGTCTTCAATCTTCAAGGCTTCAGTTTGCAACACTTCAAGTCTTTAAAGGAGGGTTGGAGACTACTGTATAAGTGTATAGGAGTGTGTATGAGTGTATAGGAGGCTAGGGTTTAGTGTATGGTGGCTAGGGTTTGGAAAACCTAGAGAAGCTACGAGCTCTGTATATCGAATATTGGTGTTTTTAGATTGAGTTTGCGGACCTCTTTCACGCTGGAATAGGCTTTGTATTTATAGAGATGAGATAGACCTGGCGCCTGCTGCAGTGGAGTCAAGCCAATTTTCCTCTTGGCGCCACTGCTAGTGGCGCCAGCCAATTAGGAAAGTGTTTAGGTCGGCAAGCAACATATCTTTGACGGATTTGGGCACCTGTACTAGTGACTACCATGCCATTTTTAGCTTGGCTTCATTAAGAGTCACTCCAAAAAGTCTGGGAATGATTTGAAGAGGCCGGGAATGACCCAGAAGGCCAGAAAAGAGCAGGAACACTAAAACAATGTCCTGGAGGTATTTGTCTTGAAAAGTGAGGATGGGATGTGTCGGAGGGGTTGACCAGCCCTTAGGTGAAAACGGTCAACTGGATCAGAAAGTTGTCGGGACGGACCCGGACTGTCCCGGAAAAAGACTCGAGATTTGGAAACATTATTCAAAATGTTCCCAAAGGCTGCCGGTTTGATACCCAGAGCCAGTGTGGTCGGAAAAGGTGATCGGCCCACCAGGGGCAAAATAGTCATTTCACACCGAGTTTGCTGAAACTAACTCGGAATGATCCGAAAAGATAGAGGAAGATTGAGAATACTATAAGAAGCAATCTCAAGAGGTTACCGTTTGATACCCAGACCCGGTGTGGTCGAAAAAGGAGACCGACCCACCAGGGGCAAAACGGTCATTTTGTACCGGGTTTGCCAGAACTAACTCGGAATGATTCGGAAAGGTAGAGGAAGGTCGGGAATATTATAAGAAGTATTCTCAGTAGGTTACCAGTTTGATACCCAGAGCCGGCGTGGTTCCTGGGGCGTTCGGATGCGTAGGGGCAAAATGGTCATCTTGACCGGAAAGTCTCGGAATTGGCTCGAAACTGACTAGAAGGCACCGAATCGTGTTGGATTGCTTTTAAGACAATTTTAGATGATTGGACTTACCGTTCTGATGACTCAGATGTGTTCTCGAGAAACGTGTCGGAAAAGGCCCAAGGGGCAGTTTGGTCATTTTTTACTGAAGTGGGCTAGCAGGCACCGGTGTTGACCTGGGTTTGGAGTGTTTTCGCCACTCTGATGGCGGTCATGTGATACAGGGGTTTATTGATGGTTGTGACGTTTGTGAGTATTTTCGCTACTCTGACGGTTCGCGATCATTCCCGAGACTGCCTGATCTTGGGAAGCTGCTAAAGGGACTTAGCGCCTGAAAATTAACTTTCTCGAAAGGCGTGCCTAAACCAATATTTCTACATTGGTGGGCTAGTAGGCGGCAAAGGTGGACCGTTCTACCATCTAGGGGACTTGGGGTCTCGTCCCGGTCAACAGGTTTAAAGGGACTTACCGTCTCGAAGAGATTTTCTTCGAAAAATGTGCCGGACCGTCTCAAGGAATCAACTGTCTCGAGAGAGTGATTGGAATTGGAAAGGGGTAGGACAATGCCCCTAAGGGCATTTTGGTCATTTTGCCTCTATTTGGGCCTGGTGGACCCGCGAAGCGATGGATAGACAAGGTTAGATTTAGAGAGTTGATTTCGATTGGAATACGTCCATATTGACTTGAGTACAAGTCTGGACGGAACATAGACTACCGAGCGGTAAAAAATGAGGTGCTTACAGCGAGGAATTTTTGCACACTAAATATGCCGTAGCTGAACACCATCTATCAAAGAACCCATAGCCCACGACTAAATTTGACTATGAAGATATGGGTTGGGGACATCAAAAGCCAAGGGCACCTGTGGAACCATTTGAGCTGGAGGGAAGCGAGCTAGCCAACCTTTTTATTGAAGAAATTAATGAGGCAACTGAGGAAAACAAAAGGGCAAAACGAAACTAACAACTGCACCATCATTGTCGATCCACTCAGAGCCCTAGGAGAAGCCTCTGCCTGCCTTGCCTTGGCTAAAGAACTCAATGACGGATGAAGCATCAAAGATGTGGGCGTCGTCCCAAAACCATACTAAAAGGGATCCTTGACAAAAAGCATACAAAAGAGGGGTATTTTTGACCCACTTTCTTTATATCCCCTTTTATTTTTCGTCTTTAAGTTGATGTTTGCATTTCCACTCTGCTTAAGAACTCTATAATTTTCACTACGATAATAAAATGATAGTCTTTCATTCAATTGCTATTATCTCATATTTTTCTTGTGGATGGTAAGTGCTTCCTACACAAGGGGGCATGGTCTATCTTATGAAGGACCTGACTTGAAGGGTATGATAGCATGAGTTAACCACTCATTGAAGGATCAACTTTTTGAAAAAGAGAGAGGATAAGGATGAGTGAGGAAACTACTCAAAAGCAGCACTTACAAGACACTGAAGCTAAGCGATGCGTGGCCAAACGATCAAAAGGAAGAAGAGCCATCTTTCATTTTCCCACAAGAAAAGAGAGAGAGAGAGAGAGAGAGAGAGAGAGAGAGAGAGAGAGAGAGAGAGAGAGAGAGAATATGTTCCCTTTGCTTAGCCCACTAGTGCCTCGCAGAAAGCAAAAGATTCTTTGTCAATCCCGATCCAAGACCATTCCCCCACATTGGGGTAGACAGATAAATGAGAACTCCGTAAAGCATGTCATTCATCCTCCATCAACCTAAAGCAACACAAAGGCTCTATGGATCAAGCAATTCAGTTCAAAATGAAGAGAGGTCCTCATTTTACTTCCCATAGAGTCAAAAGCAACCATTATCAAACCTTTTGAGCCGGTCACTTTTCCTTTCAAGAAAACCCCAACCTAAGGATTGCCACCCACGATGGGTTAGATGGAAATGCTAAGGAAAATATCTGGAAAAAAAAAAAAAAAACAAAGTCGTACAAGGAAAAAAAAGGAAATGGAAGAAAAAAAAAAAAAGCAAAGAGAAAGAGTTGCCACGGGGTAAAAGGCCAACAAAAAAAAATGGCATATTTGAGAAAAGGCCAGAAAAGAATCATGTTTGTGCCATCTTGAAAAGCATATAGAAAAGTCAGAAGAAAAAGAAGCCATTTCATAGCATCATGAGAAGTATATAGCAAAGGCAAGAAGGGAAATCTAAAGGTGATCCTAGGTGATAAAGAAGCCCAATAGAAGCTATAGGTTTGAGCCTTTACCTTTTCTTATTAAACCTGAAATCATGGCCTACATTACAACCCTATTAAGGTCCACTCTAATTGAAAATGGATTGCTTGATCTAAATAAGCCAAATGTGTTGCCAAAGAAGGATGTTAACCTTGCTGAAAAAATAGTCAATGATGGTATAGATCTAAACCTTGCTGAAAGGGATATCAAATTTGAGCCTACATATCCCATTATTTCAAAACCCCATAACTTAGCTTACATTACGGTCCTAAAACAAAGTCTTCTCAAATTGAAAGACTGGCTGCTCATCGCTCTGCCAAAGGTCAGGTAAGTAGTTGCCAAAGCTTCAAGGGTTGAGAGTTCAAGCCAAATGATCCTATACACTAACCCAAGATAGAAAATCAGAGTCATTCAAAAGGTTGAAAAAAATGCAAAATGCTATCATCTAGTCAAGATAAGGTTAAGTCAAAGGATAACCCAAACCCCTGAAAAGGAAGAAGTCACCATTTCAAGGATGTATAGTTTGTCAGCACCCCATTTCCTTGTATTAACTATTGCATCCCTAACATGTGTATATATTTTGATAAAATTTCGGTATGAGCTTCGCATACATTGGACATAGCTCACTGTAGAAACAGAAGTCACTAATAAAGCTTAATATCATCTCATGTAATAAATATATATCATCATCATTATCCCTGTACATGCATCTGTTCATATACCTAGCTGTGTAAATCATAAATATTTTTGTCTGTCTATGCATTAATATATACATTTAACTATCTAAATCATAAATATCCACTCTGTGCAAAATTTAAAAAATAAACTGTCTAAATAATGAAACTGAATACATCTGCAGGAGAGAATATAGAAAAATTTAAGCCTATGTCAAGGGGCACTCATCAAAGGTCAAAGTCGATGTGCAGGTCAAAGTCTCTAAAACCTAGCTTTAAACGATTGCTAGAAGCACCAGCATCCTAAAAAGAAGAAAAAACTGGAATCAACAAGGCAAAGGAATAACTAAGCAATGTCAGAACAAAGAGAGGGAAAGGACAACATACCCTGCCACCTCCCGTCTAAGCCAACTGTGTATTCAAGGAAGCTACCTCTGCCTGGAAATGATCCCTCTCCATCTGGAACTAGTCCCTCTCGGTCTGGTACTGATCCCTCTGATCCCACACAGTGGTAAACTCGACCTAGGGCATATATCCTCCAGCTCGACGCCACAAATCTACCACCTCCTGACCAACGGCGTACCCACTAACCACCACCTCAAACTGAGTGAAGGCACTTACAGAATGAGCTCCAAAATGCACAACATAGTTAGTCTCCGGAGGAAGTAAAAAACCGGCACTTGGCCGACGCTCCTGATATGGAATAGGAACTCCCTCAACCAAGGCTCCGAACATGTACTTTGGTGGATCCCCTGCTAACCGGAACTCCTTATGAAACTGGCGCCAATGCCGATCTCCTAGATAGGACTCCCAAGAATCATCGCTGAGAAAGGAAACCCTAGATAGAGACAATGGAACAAAGTACCTGACCACCTCGTAATGAACCAATCCAACAAAGGGCTGCCAAGTCACATTCCTTGCCTCGATCAGCTCTAGATTCACCCGTAGCATCACAAAATCAGTGATCTCAAATGGCTGGGCCACCCGATCACGAGCTCATCTCAAAGGTCAAGGATAAAGATCAACCTTTATAACCTCAGGACAGCAGACCGGCAAATACTCATAGCTCCACCAGACAAGGAAAGGCTAAAAAATAGTCACATTGCCCTAGCGAGAGGTAGTCTGGACTCGCATAAATCGGAGAAAGCAACCAAAGAAAAAAGACCCCTAGTCCAGCTCAGATAAAGCTCCCAGGTTAACTACTATGCTCACTAATTGAAAAAAGACGAGCGACTTGTTGTTGTTGCAAAAGCAGCTGAAAATGATGTATAAAACAAGTCGTCGCCTCATAATATCTCACTAGGCAAGTGGTGGCTCGACAACAAAGGTACTCTCGTCCTGACTAAGCCAAGAGACTGGAAAGACGGAATGCTCAGGAGGAGGCAAGTCCGACAAAGCACACGCATCGACCCTGCTAAGTAATTGTAGGATCATCCATTGACTACAAAAGAAAACCCCGCAATAATAGCCTAAGCTAATGGAGTAGGATCTAGCTTGAAGCCCACAAAGTGGAAGGTAATCGTCTTACCAAACCACCTCTCAATCAAGGCCAACACTAGATGTTTGTTCAGGTGGTTAACTTGTAATCCTATAAATGCTCCAAAACCGATCTCTGCCAAGAAGGCCTGATAAGACAGAGTGGCCCACTATATAGTATTAAAAACTAGATATGCAGCCCCTTGGAACAATGCATGTACCCGTGGAGGAAGCAAGTGCTGTCAAGAGTAGACGCTAGGATGATCAGCAAATTCTCCTAATGGAGGAATATCCAGTATCTCCAAATCACCAAGATCAGTGTCTGTCTGCCTATGTCTAGAGGAGGCCCTTCCCTAACCAGTCACCCGGTCGCCAAGGCCTGGTACCTCCTCCTCTACATCCATATCTCCCTCGAAGGCTGGCTCAATTGGAGGGAAGGGGTCGATTGGAGGTCTACTCCCCCTTCCGCTTTGACTGGAGGATGCCCCGCTAACAGATCTCTGACTACTCCTGGAGTGGCTAGAACTACCAGCAGAATCCGTGCGCGCATCTTCCCCAGATCGACGCCTCCTCTCCGAACCGTCATCGCTCGCGTCAGCTATCTTAAAAGCCAAATCATGGTAAGAACATTGACATACGGTAAGTACAATTCAAAAAGATAAGAGATGCATGAAAAAAAAAAAAAGGGGATAAAAAGTGAAAAAGATTTCAAATGTTAAGTCAAAAATGAATTTCCTACACATTTTGATTTTAAAAAGTCAAGTTTTGAGTCAAAATGAATTTTTTACACATTTTGTCTATCAAAAACTCAATTTTCAAGTCAAAATGAATTTTCTATACATTTTCTCTTCAAAAATGTCAAGTTTCGAGTCAAAATAAATTTCCTATACATTTTGCTTTCAAAAGATTTTCAATTTCAAGTCAAAATAAATTTTCTAAACTTTTTGCCTTCAAAAAGTCAATTTCAAGTCAAAGCAAATTTTCTATACATTTTGTCCAAGTTTCAAATCAAAATAGTTTCTAATTCAAAGCTAAAGTTCATTTCACAATAAATTTCAAAAATTTTGAAATCAAGGTCTATCTCAAGCTTCTATTCCAAAAGATTTCTATTCCAATCAAGTTTCAAGGTTTTCCAAAAACTTTTTCCTCTAAAAAGTCTTCTTCAAAATCAATTCCTAAAAATTCTTAAGGTTTGGATCTTCCAAAATTTTTATCAATTCCCGAGTTTTCTAAATTCAAAATTCATTTTCAAATTTTCTAAAATTTTTCCTTCATAATTTTTTTGAAAATTCCATTTCAAAATTCTTCATAAGTTTTTCTTCTAATAGTTTTAGGCCTCCCCAAGTTTTTCAGGGCCTTCTCTGCCAAAAAGGCCCTTCCCTCAAAGGTTTTATATCTTTTCCCTTCAAAAAGATTTCATTTTAAAAAATTATCTGACTCTTTCCTTAATTTCAAAAAAAAAAAAATTCAACAGAGTTTCATTTAAAAATGATCCCTACAACGCCCACGACACGAAACAAAAACAATGCACTTCACAATATCACAATCACATAATACCAACACACACACAAAAATATGTGCACATTTTTAAGATTTTCAAAATTTCAAAAACATGTTTTAATTTACAAAAATTCAAAGATTTTCAAGATTGTTGCAAAAGTTTTTCAAAATCACTTCAAATGTTTTTTAAAGTAACTCACATTTTTCTAGGGATTAAAGTTAGATATTTCCATTATTTTCTAATTTTCCTATTTTTTAACCTACTTTTCTACTTTTTAAAAAATCAAAAATTCACTAAGTTTTCAAAAAAATCACGAAATTGCATATGGTTGTTAAACACATTTTTCTAAGGCACATGGCATAAAAATCTAACCAAAAAATTCAATACCCAAAGCTGTAAGAGTAAATTTCAAATTCCTGTAGAAATTCTCTTTACATAAATTGTCCAAAAATACTCAAATTTAATCAAACAAGTGTCAAAACGTAAAAATAACTTCACTAGCATGTTCAAAACACATCAAAGTATTAGTTTTGACTATTTACACGACTCAAATGGAGTTCTATACATCAAAATCAACACAAAATAAAAAATTTACCTATTGAAGTTCTTCGGCAAAATCTTCGTCTCCAGCGACTATTCCGATGATGGTGACCACTTCTAGCACTTCTCCGACGATCCCCAAGTCACTCCTTCATTGCACGCTGCTCAATACTCAAAATTCCCTCACAAATTCTCTCTCAAAGCCCCACAAACCGCAAGGTTTGAGTCTGAAACTTGCTGGTTTTTATTCCAGAACCTGGCGCCACTACTAGTGGTGCCAAGGTTATTTCAAATTCGGATAGCTTTACCCTTTTTCTCGCCAGAACCTGATTTTAAACGCACCCTTGGGCAGGATATCCATTTTCGAAATTTCAGTCTTCAAAAATTTTCAAAGTCCGTCTCTCTGATCGCCTCATAGTTAACATGGGACTCTTACCTTATCGTTTTCTACCTTCGTCAAACAAAGACAAAAAAAGAATGGCAGCTGTAAGCACCCCATTTTTGCCCGCTCTGTAATCTCCAGTCCATTTGAACTCATAGTCAAACTGACACAGATATATTCAAGTCCATATCAATTTTCTAGACTCAATCCAATCAATCAATCGTTTCGCAGACTCACTAGACCCAACGAGGCAAAATAACCAAAATACCCTTGTGGCATTGCTCGATCCTATTCCAGTTAGCTTAGTGTGTCTTCCCTACACGTAACCAACCTCCAAACCTAGATCACTGTTTTCAAAAATAAAAAATGGAGTTATTTTCAAAAAGGGTTTAAATATTTTCAAACGTTGCCAAACAACCTATTTTCTAAATATTTTCAAAAACCCTAAGTATGATATTCAGATTATGCTTAGTTTTAGGTGACCTAACTCACCTTAATCAAGTTAAGTGGCGACTCCAAACCTTTTTCAAAAGCCCTTAATCAAATCAATTTTCAATTCAAACCTAGTCACACTCGTCCTTCTAGGAGGATGAGTTCTAACGAGAAAGTACCGTTTTTTTCCCACTTGTGTGTATTTTTCTCGAGTGCGAAAAACTGGGGCACGACAATGTTACATACGCTCCGCTGCTAGGAATGTTTGTTTAAACTTTGTCTCGATAATTGTGCAAACCGAGAAAGATTCAGGGAAATCGATTGCATTTATGATATTTTTCTAGTGTTTCTCTAGAACTTTGCACTTTCAGAGAGCTCGAATGGTGTTCGAAAGATTGAGATATTGTCTCGAAAAGTATGCACGAAAACACACTTTTGCGGAGCGTCTGTGATACGCTCCGCAGGTGTTCAAAAGTAGCCATTTGTGGGCCATATGATAAGGACCTTCAAGAAGCAATCTCTCCAATTGGACTATACCGACAGACAGTGCTCTAAAAATACTTTCGAAAATTTTCTAATTTACGCATTTCTCAAATCGTTTGACAGTGATGGTACGTTATAATAAGGAAATTAGAGAAAAACACAACTTTAATTGAGCATCTACAAGACGTTCCAAGGGTTACTAAAAGTGGCAGTTTTAGAGCTATGCGATGAAGGGCTTCAGGAAGTGATCTATCCGATCTAGCCGTATCGATGGAAAAACCTATGGATGAGCTTTTAGGAATTTCTTGGTTTACGCATTTCTGAAACTGTTTGACAGTGTGTTATAACCAGGAATTGGGAGAAAAGACAACCTTAACGGAGCTTCTGTGAGGCACTCCAGGGAGGCTTTTGTTGAGTCGAGAGTGTTTAGAGTCGTGAGGTTCACCTTGGGTTAAACAGGAGTGTATGATGAGATCTGTTGTTCGATACCCAGAGCCGGTGTAATTTCGGGGTGCATTTGGGTCGTTAGGGCTAAAATGATCATTTCAACCGGGATTGGTTGAAAAAGGTCAAAATGGATTAGAGTGGTATGTTAAGCGTGCCAGACTGTTCGAGCATGGTCATGGAAGAGTTTTTCAATGTTTGGCGGGATTTGTACTGTGTTGGGGTGTCTAGGGGCAAAACGGTTATTTTGACAAGAGTTGACCGGATGGGACCGGAATTGGACAGGATGGCGTTTAGAGTATGCCTAACTGTTTAGGATCACTTTGAAAATGTGAACTTACTGCCTTGAGGGATTTTGAACTTTCTCAAGATGTGCCTGGAGGCCCAAGGGGCAAGTTTGGTCAATTGTCACCGAGTTAGGCTAGTAGGCGCCGGTGTTGACCTAGGTGTTAGTTCCTTAGACCGTCTAGTATAAGAAAGCTACATGTTCGGTGTTGGTCTCCGAGATCGCCCGGTCTCAGAGAGCTACCTGTGAGGGTGGTGTTGGTCCCCGAGAACACCTAGTCTTGGAGAACTACCAAATGACGGACATTCTACATTGGGGGGCTAGGAGGCGCCAGAAATGAATCATCTGGAATTTGATAAGGTGTTGATCCCTGAGATGGTCCAATCTCAGGAAGCTACCTGGATGGCGTTGGTTCCCGAGACCACCCGATCTCGGAAAACTGCTTGGAATGCCTAGGGGCAATATGGTCTGTTGAGCTTCAATTGAGCTTTATGAGCTCAAGAAGCGACCAGTTGATTGGATTGGAGTTTGAAAGAGCCGTTTTGGGTCTGTATGTGTTGTGATGTTTGGAAACTGAATCCGGTCAGGCCAAAGATTACCGAGCGGGCAAAAATGGAGTACTTACAATTAGCAATTTAAGTTTAGATTCATAAGAACACTTAGATTATTGATTATGTTTGAAAATTTTAATGCATGATTCTTCCATTGTGTGTTGATTTTGTCCAAATCGATGGTAGTAATCTATAATTCTTAAATCGATCGTAATTCTAACTTCAAATTGCTATTGAATTGACTCTATGATAATTATTTTTTAGATCTTATTGAAATTTTGTATTCTTGACTAAGTTTTTGAGTTTTCATGCACTAGTCATGAATTTGGTATGGGAGTTACTTAGGTCGATGGTATGAATACATGAATCTGATTGTCTATAAATCTAAGTTGATTAGTATTGATTTTATTATTTTAATGATCAAAATCCTCCGAATCATACACTCTTGATTGTTGTGTTTGATTTAAGTTATTAAGCCTCATTAAAAGCCTTGTATAAATTAGATGATTAGATCAATTGAATCAAATTCCTTGTTATTAATCATCAAATTAGTTTAAATACTTTTGTTTACATTCAAACCACAAACCTCTTCAAACCAAATCATTTTTTATTTTCTCTTTTTAAGAAGCATTCTACTAAATTGCATGAATCTTGAAAGTGTTGAGGACTAGCTTTGGCTGATAGCTTATATTGGGCTCAATCTTTGTGGAATTTGACCTCGATACTTACCGAGTTATACTACATCGTGATCACTTGCTCTTAGGTGTTACATGGCTACAGTCGCATCATGAAGGTGTTGGTTGGTGATGGTGGTGGAGTGGAGATGGTTACATGGGAGAGGAAGAGAGAAATGGAGGGATGGCTAGGTGGTTTGGCAGAAAATGGGCAAGGGAATAGAGAAGGTGAACACTGGGCGCACAATTTAAGTGGAATATAGTATAATGTTTTATCTTATTTTGACTACTAATGATTACTTAATTAATTTGTTTTTCTAATTATATATTCAAGGGCAAATTAGGGAATTAGAGTATTTTGTTCTTTGGCTTGGTCAACATCCGCTAGTCAACTAACATTGCTTTAATGGGAGGGGAAAAATCTGTTATGAGAATCTACGCGTGAGGGTAATCACTGTAATATTTTAATGGAAAGGGGTATGCAATGTATTCATCAAAAACGTCAAGGGTATCAGTGCAATTTATCCTAGTAAGAAAAATAATTGGGGCTAATTACACTGGTAGGCCATTTACTTTGGGCCCAATTTCGATTTCATCCATGTAGTTCAACAAATTTATCCTTTATAACTTTAAAATTGGATTCAAATAAATCTAATAGAAATCGGGCGTTAGTTACTAAAATGAAAATTGACCAAGTGTTGTGCATGTGGTCATGGTTAAGGGTCATACTCGTACAATAATATGTCACTAATCGCTGGAAAAAAAAAGGTCGAGAAGAAGGTTCTTGGCCAAGGCTACCTGTCACACGACCATAGAGACATTTCTTCTAATACTAAACCAGCAACTATATCTCTGCAACACATAGGCAATTATTCCTAATAATTGGATACAGAACCAAAAAATTTGGTGACATTGTTTTGCTAACATCTTTCCTTCTTTTGTTTTCTTTAGTACCTTGAAGAAATTAAGCAATTCTTATCATGTTGATGGGTAAATAATTAGTGAAAAAAGGGTGATAGCTCGTGAGACTTGAACCCAAACTAATAGTAGTGTCTTACCACATTAGGGGAAGGCAAAATCTTGAGTTGAGAAAAGAAAAGTAGTGATAATAGTTGAGGAGTAAGGTTTACCCACACCATATAATTATGAGTTTAACTCATACTTTTTTTTTTTTTTTTTTTTTTTTTTTTTTTTTTTTTTTTTTTTTTTTTAACGTAGTCTTTCAATGTCAATAAAAAAAATAAAATAAAATAGTGATGGTAGTCTAGATAAGGACAGCACTCAGAAAGAATTGTGAAACCCCTTCTTTTGTTTGTGAACTGATATGATGATTGCCTCCAAATGCTAATAACGTCATGGGGTGTGTCACGCACCTATGTCCATCCATAACACAGTCCACGCTGACTTGGAGTACTACAGTATATATGTCATATATGTATATATATATATATTACCCTTAAAAGTCATTCTCATGCATAATGCATTGCTGTCTACAATGTCAGCAAAATTAGTTGTGAGTGAAAATAACATCCGGGAGAAATTATTGAGTGCTTTTGAAGTATCAACCAGAAAAAATTATTTAGACTCTGTTTGAAATTTAAATTTAAAAAAAAAATATGAAGGTGTTGTTAACTTTTTTTTCAATTTTTTTTTATTTTTTTATCAAAAATTTAAATTTCAAACAAAGTATTAATATTTTTAAAGTATCACGCGTTTTAACTTTCTGTTTATATGTGGTGAGTCTCTCAAATGTTATATGAGATATCTAATCCCACATGTTAGAACATATGATATTCAATCTCAGATGTTAGAGGATCTACCACTTTGTGAAAGGTACAAAAATAACGTGACGCTGAGCTTAGTGATTTTTCTATATGTAAGAGGTAATCGCACAAAAGTCATTTTTTATTGAAAGGGGTGCTAACTCTCAAATTAAATCACATATAATAGAAAAAATAATTTTAAAAAAAGGTAAAAAAGAAGATAATGATGTTAAAAAAATTTGTTTTTGAGAACATGGGCGCTCGTGGATCCATTGAAAAAGCTTTAAACTTTATTTTTAATTCTCCAAAGAGAAAAAAAAATCAAATTCTAGGTCTATTTTGTGGTGGTTTCAATGAATTGTAAAAATATTTATCGTAGAACTGCATACAAAGTTTAATAAAATCGCTGTCAATAATTAATAATAATGTAATAAAAGCAAAGCGTGGGAAGACCATTTTGAAAGTAATAACAATGATAATAATAAGATTATGATATGATCTATATATATACATTGACAGAGAAATCCACTCATCTCCTCTCTAACCTTTTCAGATATTAATCGGCTAGACCTTAATCCAAGTCTCAATTGGCCCAAAAGCTGTCACCCGCTATCTTGTTAATTGTATTATTAGGTTATTAAGAGAAAATTAATCCAAAACAACAAAAGAAAAAAGAAAAGAAAATTGAATGATCAGATTTTTAGCCGGTGTTGTGAAAGATGTCAATAGTAAGTCATGCTTACGTCACTTCTGACAAATTTTTATATTTGAAGACTGTCAGCTCCTACAATCACTTATTTCTCTATTTATATATTTTGACCGTGGGATGCAACAATATATAAAATTTACTTGGCCCATATAACGGAGTTATTACTAACACGTGTTTTAAAAATATATTTTAAATATATTTTATTTAATTATAAAAAAATATTTAAATTTATGTTTTTATAATTTTTAATATTAAAAATATAATTATTAACATGATCAGATAAAATATATTTAAAATATGTTTTTAAAACACATATTAACATTTATCATTAAAAAAGTGAGAAAAGAGTTTACTTGTTTTTATTTATATATATGTATATATTGGTTTCTTGACATGACCCTCCGACATCAACACATGCATGCTACCCATAGCGGAATCGACACCGAGGAAATCTCGAGACCCAAGTCAGCCTACGCTAGCTAGCCGTTACCTAACTCATCAGGGTATTTATATAGTATTTTCATTTACTAATCCTTTTTGACCACAAGTAATCACTCTGCACTAATATTTTTAATTCAAGATACATAGTTTTTTTTTTTTTTTTAATGACAAAGACAAAAATCAATTTGTTGGAAGACCTACATGTGTATATATATATATTCAATATCAGCTACTCGTTCCATCGGATCTGCACTTTCTTTTCGTTTGCATAACAGTTGGTGGAAAACCGAATGCGGTTTAATTTGCGGAATATTTGTACAAAGCATATGAAAATTTGTTGGCAAAAGCACTAAAATATCGCCAAGGTTGATTAAGGTTGTCTGTGCAAAGTGTATGCTAAAATCTCATCTTTGTGAAAAATTCAGTTCTTTGTACAAAGTGGGTTAATGGTCTAACTAGTTTAAGATTGGCTTCAAAACCTTTTTAAATATATTTAAATTTGACTTATTAATCTTTTAAGTTAATTTAAAATAGATTTTAATTGAATCAATTACAAGCCAAATTTAAAAAACTTAGTTTTTTTCGGTGGACGTAAGCTTTGAGTTGAGCTTAAAAGTTAACGAGTTTTTAAATATTTTTAAACTTAACTTATTTATATAACAAGTTGATCTTAAACAAGCTTTAATATTCTAAATATTTAACTAGAATGGCTTAATCAATTTAATCAATTTAACAATCCTAACAGTAGACACTAGACACGCAACATAAAAATAAAAATTGCCTCGGATGCATCAAGGGCTTTAGTTTTTTGGTTATTTATATAAATTGAGCCCTTTTCAACCAAATCGTGTGTACAAATTAGATATACAAGATCCAGTGTCCATAAATCGAGTACCAATTAGCAATAGGCCCCATAAACATAGAAAATATACATATTGTTTTCACATCTCAAAACACCTCTTTTTCAGTCTTGCCTTTTATTCACTCCTCCATGCCACAGTGTTTCTTTCATTCCACATAAGGTCCATTTTTTCCGTGGAACCAAGACAAAAAAAGTTCTAGGTTTATCTGCATTCTGAATTTCTGCAATAACCACGAAAATCCATTGATTGAGATGAAAGATCTGTCAAGGGAGGAATGAAATTAAAACAAAAAAAAAAAAAAAAGGCGAGAAATATATAAATGAAAGGGTAGCCATCATATTACACCAAAAACATCCATCAACGCTAGAGCTAGCGGTCCCCACCTCCCCTCCCATAATAAAACAATTTACCCAACTCCAAACAAAGACAAAGAGGAGTTCTTCTAAGTTCCAACTCTACACGTCTTCCCGAATACTAACAATGATATGATGAATATTTTACCCCCCATTCCAATCCATATCCTCCCTCCACTGCTGCCTCCCCTACCAAATTCACCGATTAAATTCCAAAAAAAAAAAAAACAATATTTTGATTTATAAATTACATTACTTTCCACGAGTCAAGAGTGGGAAAGCTCGAAAAAGAGTCAAAGTCTGAGCCTGCACCACCGTCAGCCGGCGTTGCGAGGGCGGGACACGGCTGAACACCAGCCATCGTCTCCACCGTCAGGGGACCTACCACCTGCTGATGCTGGTTGTGGTGATCCAGCAGAAAAGCGGACGTGTCGAGGGTGGGCAAGAACCCCTGCACCTTAACAGGCCGATGCGGCTCCGGTTTCAGGACGGGAGCAACCGGCAGCCGTGCGTTGCCGCTGAACCTAGCTCCGGTTACCTGCTGCACCATCTGCCGAAAATTGGTCGGGTCAGCCGTGATAAACGTTGTAGGCGTCCGCTTCGACGCGCGCGACTTCCGCTTGGTGGGCTTGCCGTTGACAGGGATCGCGTTCCGGCGCTTCGACGCTGCCCATTCGAGGTCGGAGCCCGAACCGCTCTGGGTCTGGATCACCGCTGGCGACTCCGGCTTGACGAGGTTGAAAAAGGGAGGAATCGCTGCGTCGGGGTAGTTGGAGAGCGATTTCTGGAGGGCTTTGGTGAGGGTTTCGGTGTCTCGGGCGAAGGCTTCCGAAATCCAGGAGTCGGCGAATGTCGGCTTGAACGCCCACGGCTCGATACTCGCCAAATTCTCCGACGATGCCATGTTTTCTGTCCCGAAGTTTTCTCAGAAACTGGCGCAGAAAATCAAAGATCAATAGGCTCCTTACTGCATTTTTATGGACCAAACCGTGAATGAAAGGTGTGTGTGTGTGAGTGTACGCGCGCGGGCGAATTTAAACTTGAAACAAAGTAGTGGATCAGAAAACGAATTGAAGCTGAGATGGTTTAAGATGACTGACTGTGTGGGGGCTACAGTGAGATCGAAGAAGAAGAGTACATTAGTAGGCTAGCGCTAGTGGTAATTACAGGATCAGGACGTGAATAACACTAGACAAGTGCTAGACCAGAGGGAGATTTTAGAGAGAGAGAGAGAGAGAAATGGGAGAGAGGAAGAGGGAGGAGGGATTGAGAGAGAATACATAGGAGGGTGGGTGGGGAGAGGAAGAAACCGCGTTCCTCGGGACACGCGTGAGCTAATGTGTACGGACACTTCAATAACCATGGTTTAGCATTACTGCATTTAACTACCGCAGTTAAAAGCATGTTTCGTTTCTACAATAGTACCCCTTGTACTGGAGGGTTGAGTTTTCAAAAATTAATTGTAGTATCACACAGTTTTCGAAATTATTTAGATTGACTACGACCTCTTTAACCTCTGTCATTTATAAAATATTATACTTACACATTTTATTATTTTTTATTTTTTATGTCAATTTTACTTTTTTGTCACTCATCCGCTAAAATAAATGAATGGAATTAAATCATGCGAAAGTGATCAGCCAAATTTGCTTTATTTCCAAAATATCCTCTTAAAATACACATCATATATGTATCTCTCTATTCGAAACATCACCCAACCACCCACCGAAACCTCCATGGCCAAGACCCACTATTCTCCTCTACACCTCTTTTATCTCAGGCTCTCTTTCTCCATAGCCATCAGCTGATACTCTCTCTCTCTCTCTCTCTCTCTCTCTCTCTCTCGTTTTCCCCTTTCTTCCTTTTTGGTCATCATCACCAACAAAAGTGGATTCAGCCACTGGTGGCCACCCACACCCCCTCCCAAACTCGCCAGTGGCCTCAAACATCTCAGCTGCTCAGCCATCTTCCCTCATCGCCGCCCATTTTTCTTGTTACTGCTACTGATTGGAACTTCATTGGTTTGGAATTTGTCAAAAAGAACCAATCTGCTCATATAGAGAGTAATTTCAAAAGGAACAAATCTGCTCATTCCATAAAATTGCCAAAGGAACAAATGATGCAACTCACATGCAAAGAAGGAAATTTTCTGTTCAAAGAAAACTTTCAGTGCTAACATTGTTCGAATAAATGACTGACACAAAGCAAATTGTATGAATGACATAAGAAATCAAGATGAAACAATGGGCATCGAGTTATTTATTATCGTCCCTACATATTGAATAACAAATCCATACTTGGGTTGTATGATTTTTGGTGATGAAGGAGCAATCGTATGCTTTTTGGTTGTATGATATCTGTATTGTTGGCCAAGGATCAATATTTTGGTCGGTTAGGAGAGAGAATTTCTAGGGCAGTGGAAATGCGAGGGGATTTGGGTGGGGCCGTGCGGTGGCGTGTGTGCAGCCGTGCACCAAGGGTAAGGGGACGAGATGGCAGCCATGGAGGCGAGAGCGACGAGATGGTGGCGGTGGAGGAGGGAGGACAAGGCAGCAATGGGGCTAGCAGTGGGGATTCGCACTGGGAGCTGGAGAGGAAGGGAAGAAGAGAGAAGGGAAAGAGAGGGAAGGAAACTGTGTTGATGATCAAAAAAGTAGCGATGAGGGCTGGCCAGTGGGAGGCGAAGAAGATGGGATGATGAGAGAAGGAAAGAGACGGAATGAGACTGAGAGTTGACCAAAAGACCAATGGGTAAAATTATAATTCTATTTTCTGTGTTAGTGCATTTCCAACTCATTTTAAAATTGGAGGTGGGCTGTAAATTTTACTCTCTAATTCACTTTTATTTTTTTAAAAATTTAAAAAAATAAAGGTGACCTTTATATGGGGTCTTCAAATTTGAAGGCTCTTCAAAATATTTGAAGGCTCATCTATTTTACTATTCATGTGGGGCCAAAGCAATAATTATGTGGGACCCTTAGACTAATTATTATTCTAAATCTAAATAATACATTATTAATGCATTATTTATTATTTAAATAATATTTTAATAAATATTTAATTTAAGTTTTCAATTAATTCATTTAATTTTTTTACTTTGTTAAATATTTATTTAATTTGAGATTTTTTTTATATGTGGAATAAATAAATTATTTATATTTTACTTGTTTTTATTTATCTTGAAATTATTATTTATATATGAAATTAAAAAATTCTATTTATTTTACTAATTATTTATAATAAAATTATTTTAATCCATAGAATCAATGAATTATTTTTTTTATCTTACTATTCCACCTCTTCACTTTATTTTTGTTTTTGTTGCAAATTTAAGAATTAATCAATCTATTTCTACCACCTTCCAATAACATTTAACATTTCAATATCTATTAAAAACAAAAAATAATTTTGATTAGAATAATAACAAAAGATTACATAAAAATGACTTTTCTCGATCATTCACTAATACTTGGAGAAGCGTCACATGAAACAAGCATATATCTTTCTTATAAATGCTCAATCAATGCAGTTCGAAGTGCATAATGACTTTCTTTATTTTTTATTTTCTTATGCCAAGCAAGAAATTGTTGGAATTGTTCTGTTTTATCTACCACCATATCAACTTCTTGGAGGAGAATAGGATTTGGATCGACGACACTCTCATAAGTATCACATTCATCCTCGACGATCATATTGTGCATTATGATGCATGCAGACATAACATCATGAAGTACATGTTTATCCCAAAAACGTGCTGGTCCCTTGACAATGGAAAATCGTGATTGGAGAACGCCAAATGCTCGTTCCACATCTTTTCGACATGCTTCTTGCATCATTGCAAAATACTGCTTCTTGATACCTTGGGGTTTAGAGATAGTTTGGACAAGAGTTGACCACTTAAGATATATACTATCAGACAAATAATAACCAACATCATACTCAATGCCTTGGATGGTATAATGAGCTGAAGGAGCTATACCTTGAGCAAGGTTCGCAAATAAATTAGATGACTGCAAGACATTAATATCATTATTAGAGCCTGGCAGTCCAAAGTATGCATGCCATATCCAAAGATCATAAGATGCCACTGCTTCGAGAATGATAGATGGGTGTCCGTGATAAGTCACATCGTGTCATTACACTATGTCCGACATCTGTCATTACACTCTATCCAACCTTTGTTATTATACTTTATCCAACCTCAGTCATGACAAGTCACGTGGGTCATTACACTCTATTCAATCTCTGTCATGATAAGTCACATCGTGTCATTACACTCTATCCGATATCTGTCATTACACTCTATCCAACCTCTGTTATTATACTCTATCCAATCTCTGTCATGATAAGTCACATCGTGTCATTACACTCTATCCGACATCTGTCATTACACTCTATCCAATCTCTATTATTACACTCTATCCAATCTCTGTCATGATAAGTCACATCGTGTCATTACACTCTATCTGACATTTGTCATTACACTCTATCCAACCTTTGTTATTACACTCTATCCAACCTCTATTATTACACTCTATCCAATCTCTGTCATGATAAGTCACGTCGGTCATTACACTCTATCCGACATTTGTCATTACACTCTATCCAACCTCTATTATTACACTCTATCCAACCTCTGTTATTACACTCTATCCAATCTCCGTAGTAATAAGTCACGTCGGTCATTACACTCTATCCGACATCTGTCATTACACTCTATCCAACCTCTGTTATTACACTCTATCCAACCTCTGTCATGACAAGTCACGTCGATCATTACATTTGTCATTACACTCTATTCAATTTCTACTTCTCTATTTAAACTCTTCTCTAGCAATGTCTTCTAGTTCTGTATTAAACTCTTTCTCTAGCAATGTCTTCTAGTGCAAACCGTCATATTCATGGGAAAGCCTTCTCAATTGAAGAAGACATACTTCTATGTTATGCTTGGCTTGAGATTTCTCAAGATCCCATATATGGGATTAATCAGAAAAAAGAACGATTGTGGGAGCGTATTTATGAAGTTTTTGAGAATCATAAGCCCAACAGCGGTCGAACACCGAAATCTCTCTCATGCCGTATGGGTTTAATTATGAAGGCCATCAACAAATATTGAGGATGCATTCGTCAAGTCGAAAATCTTAATCAAAGTGGTGCTTCTAAATTAGATATTGTAAGTATTTTTTATGCAATTTATTATGAGATGTATACGTAAACCACTAAATATGTTTTTAATTAATTTTGACTCATTTTGCACTTTTTGTAGTTGAATAAAGCCAAAATTCTATTCTCACAAGATCCGGATGAAAAAAAGGGGTTCATGTTTGATCACGTGTGGCCTATTCTAAAGGAAGCCGAGAAGTGGGCCGATGCCATTCCCAAACAACGACAACGAGTGGAGTATTCCAAAGGGTCTCAAACAGAGACTTCTACAACCGAATCTCCAGAAATACCATTCTCTGTTGACTTGAATGCAGATCATGAGCAAGTATCAGTTGAAATGCATACTGATTCTTATAGTCGCCCTACAGGAAGGAAGAAAGAAAAAACGAGAAAAAGGTTGGAAGCTGATAAGAGTCAACTCCTTGGCAAAATGTATGAGGGAAATAACGAAATCCTTGAGATATTTAAGAGAGGAGAAATGAAAAGAGATGAACGGTTTGCTCGAATGGAGAAGGACTCAGAGATGCGTTACCAAGTCATGATGTTACAAGCTGAAAATGAATGTAACAAATTACAACTTGAATGTGAAAAACAAGAGAAAGAAATTATGGAGAAAGACTGTGATTTAATAATTGACCCACTCGAGCATGAATATTTTCGAGGAAAAAAATGAAAATTATTGGAAAAATAAGTCATGATTCCCAAATAGGTGGATCATCTTCTGGTTTTAATCATGGTAATTTTAGTAGCTTTAGCCACCATGAAGGTCAGTACGGAGGAGCAGACTTGCTACCTTATTAGTGTTTGTAATTTTAATTTTTCAAGTCTCATTTATGTGTTTTAATTAGTTCCTTATTGTATTTTATTTTTTGTTAAAATGTATTTCATTAGTTTGCAATGAGGGTTTTTGTTTTTTTAATTTTTTTAATGTAATTTAATTTGTAATTTCATGGGTTGATCATTTAGTTTAAAAAATATTAAATAATTTAATTTTAATTAAATATTTGATAAATAATTACAATTTAAATTAAAATATGATAACAAATAATTACATTTTGAATAAAATAGGAGCACAATATGTAATTTTTGACTTTTTTTTTATATAAAAGAATAGTGATTTGAAGAATGAATAGTGAAATGAAGGTTAGGTGAGTTGGAGTAACAATGTGAAAAAGTGGGACCCATAAACTTTAAATTTAAAGAAGATGCAAAATGAATATGAATTTGAAGTTCTTGAGTTGGAGATGCTCTTAACGGCATTAACTTTGGTAAGGTTTTCGACACATTAAGTGGTGTAGTTGTAGCGTTTTGTAGATAAAAGAGGTAAAGTGAAAATGGGGTATAGTTAAGAAGGCCTTGGTGTAATTAATTTAATTATTTATTTAGACTCTATCATCATCTCCCACCTGAGACTATTTTGCGCCGGTCTTCTTCCTAAAGAAATTAGAATGAGATGGAATAATTATTTTTATTTTCTTATTTGTTTGTTAAGTAAAAATAAAATAATTATTTTTATTTTATTGTATAATATGATAAATTAATAATGTTATAATAAAATAGAATGAAATGAAATCTTAGTATATAATAGGTAAATTGAGTATTAGATTATATAGACAATATTATAAATTATTAGTTATATATTTTCGAGAGTTTGCATATGTGCAATTTTTTTTATAGAAAATGTCCCCGTTTTTAAAAGCTTTTGAAACATTTTAGCAAGTTCCTAACAATGCAAAGAATCTGATCAAAGCTGAAACAATATCAAGCTGTTCGATTTTTGCTTTGAAACATTTGGTGATCAATTTTCACGCTAGCATTACAAGATTTGTTGTGAAGTGCAAAAAACCTAATTTGTTGCTGGATGAAAGAATAAAAAAAAAAACAGTTAATTCTAGATATACACGTGTATATATGCTCGCCGAGGCCATCAACACTGAGTTGGTAATGAAAATCTAACGTTATGGAAAAAAAAATTTCTTCAAAATTTTGAACTTTTAAAATTTTTAAAATAGAAAATAAAAAATAGTTACTAAACACTTTCTAATTATTTTTTTAAGAATTATGAAATTAAATAAAAAATTAAAATATAATAATATTATCAAGTTTTGTTGTATGTTCTAATTCTATGGTAATTCCTATTAAATTATAATATGTGATGCGCAAATATATAAGTAACCTGAGTTTGTGTAGCAGTTGATAGAGTTTTAAGGAAACATCCTATCAGATTTTGCTATGCGGTATTTTTCTTCAAAAAATTTTTCATTACTTCACAAATTCAGGTTACTAATATATTTCTACAGCACGTGTCACCATTTAATTGGAATTACTAATCAGTACTATTTGACCATTAAATTTTTTTTTCATTACATAGGATAATGAAATGACTATTCGCACTCTTAATAGAAGAAATGATTGTTCCAATAAAATGTGGAAATAGTTATTCTTAGAGAATGGTCATTCCAGTTTTAAATGGTGGTACCAAATAAAAGAATAAAAATGAAATTTAGAATAATTATTTTATTCAATTACATTCCCTTGTACCAAACATAGCCTTACATGTGTCATGTGTGTGGGTTGATGCTTATTCAAAACTTTTTTTAAGTTGAGTTTTTTTACTCATAAGTAAAAAAAAGTCAAATTTTTTGACTTTTTAAAATTTTTATAATGTAAGATAATAAAAAATTAACATTTTTACTTAAAAGTAAAAAAAATTAAGCTAAAATAGTTTTGTAAAAAGCCTCACCAAAGCAGGCCCTCATTCAAACGGAATAATTTTATATAAAAATAAAACCAACATATACATAAGAGGAGGAGATAAGCTAAGCTACATGGTCAATCGAGAGGACCTAATAGTTTCTCAATCAATTTTGTTGTAATGTACGTTATTATTTTTATGCTATTTTCAGAACTTAAAATCTAACATTTTATAGATTGATCAAAAGAAATCTAACCTTTTCAATTCTTTAAATATTTTAAAATCATTTTTAAAGAATTCAGAATTTCAATTTTTTTAAAATATAATTCATAATTATCGAATAGTTGATTTTTTGGTATATAATTTTTGTAATGAACCTCGTTAAATTGTAATTTCACTTTCTTATAAAATGTTAGATCGAAATATACATGACCATTACTTGCTTATAAAAATGTTAGCACGTATATTAAAATAATAAAAATAAAAAAATACGTAACCGTATAGATGGTGACTACAACAAAAACTTGCCCCACTCCTGCAAATAAAATAGTATTTTTATTTTTGTTTGTTGTTGATTGCGCCTGTGCTTTGACGGTAAAGCCACGTCATCTCATTAGCATCGCTAGCGCGTAAACTCGCATCCCAATCCCCCGCCCTCTACAAGTGCTACTTTATTCAAACATTTTCTGCCCTTATTACCGTCAAATTAATATTAAATATAAATACGAACAATAAATATTCATATATATTTTTATATTTGTATTAAAATATATACATATATATATACAAAAATCTAGTGTAATGTGCTTACGCCCCAATTATAGTAGGAGATAAGGACTTAAGGAGTACTATGGCAGAAATATCACAGAAAATACTCAGTCTCTGCATATTACTATTCATGTAATTCCTACCATTTAAGGAAGAGAGAAGAAAACCACCATTATCAAAACGAAAAAAATTGTAAATGATGGAGTGTCCCTAATAAAAGAAGGATAATCCTATATAAATAGAAAATTCATACGAAATTTTTATAAGCAAGAATCTTTCAGTTCAAAATAAAATACCTACTATAATAACTATTAATTACAAAATTACTACTATTGTCACTGTTACTTTCACATCATTTTAATAGGAGTTACTATACAAAATTTCTATAAAAATAACATTTTTTTATAAAAGAAACATAATGGAAGGACACCCATGATTCTTGGAGTTTGGATTTTATTGTGACCCACAAACTAAGAATAAAAATGGATAAATTACTTACCATGAGGTCTACCATCTACCCAATTAATACATGATTTTAGAATTCATCATAATTTTGGAAAAAATCAGTAGTAAAATAATTCCAAGGTAGTCCGAAATTTAATAATGAAAAATTAGAAATTTTGGTAGGCTTTAATACTAACTGAAAAAATCGATTCCAAAATACAAGAATTTCATTGAATCTAGTTATTAACTTAGTGGGTATGCATGATCATGAATCGTATGTCAAAATAATAAAACAAATGCAAAAACTCAAGCAACATATACACTTTTTACACGAAAAATTTAAATAAAAAAAATTACAAGACTTAATCTAGCTAATCAATGCACTATCAAAAATATCAATGCATTATCAAAAATAAAATACAAAGTCAGTTATAAATCAACCCTATTGCATTCTCTCGAACTTTTAGGTATGCTTTCTTGGTGTCGACCGAAACGCTCGATCTCGTGTCCATCCCTTGCTACGGTTCTCTATACTATCAATAGTTTTTTTTTTTTTTTTTTCTTTTTTTTCTTTTTGCTGAGTACTATACTATCTATAGTTATGACACTTTTTAAAACCCCAGTGAACTGAATTATATCCACTAACGAATCTACACAAGATTATTTTATGTTCTAAAATACATCTAAGATTACCATGAAGGATTAAAACTCGATTAATATTGAATTAAAATAACAAACAAGCCAAGCTTAAATACATTTTAAAGGTCTACTTGATACTTGAGAAGAGAAGAGAAAAGAAAATGAATATTTTCTTCTCTTGTTCGATTTGTAGTGTGAAAAGTTAATTTCTCTCCACTTTTTCTCTATTTTATATGAAAATCAAACAAGGAATGAACCCATTTTTCTTCCCATTTCACCCTTCATTTGCTTTCCATTTTGCTTCTGTGAGTATCAAATACACCCTAAAGTTCTATAAATTTTCAAGTCAAATTTAAACAATAGACTACTTTGCTTGATTGTAACTTTTTTGAGGTCAAATTGAAATGATAAACAAGCTAAACTTAATACATTTTTGTAAATTTTATAAATTTTCAAATTAAATTTCAACAATTCACTACGGACTAAACTAGTTTACATCTCTATTCTTAGCGCGTGCCAAAAAAAAAAAAAAAGAATTCCTTGAGTTGCTACAATTGTAAGTTCGTTACCAACTCCAGACACTTTATTCGAGCCAATGTCAAGGAGTCATTAGCTTCGCTCGAGCCACCATCAACCCGTTCATGAATCACATGCAGAGCCTTCTTCTGTCTAGCGACTTCAGTTTCGATAAAGCGGACATTTTTGAGCTTGACTTCTAGCCGGTTTCTAATTTTGTTTGCACTATTGGACTCCATCACTAAGTGTAAAACTTTAATTTAATGCAACCCAAATTCTTTTGCTAACAGATTATGTCAATATCAAATAGAATCACATTGTTTAATTAGAAAATTCAATAGAATTTTTACACATAATAATACAGTTAAATGAGAGATTTTTATTTTAAAATAAAATACTTATTATGATAACTCTTAACTATAAAAATTTAATTATTACATTATTCTGAAATCATTTTTATACAATTTTTTTGAAAAAAATAACATTTTTCTATTAAAAAGCCAAACAAAAAATTCAATAGAAAGTACATATTATTTCGAAAAAATAACCCACCCTCATGATTTTCTAGTAAGTGAAATAAGATAACCATTTGCTCTGATTGGCCACGCTAGTTAAAAACTGTACATGGGGAAATTATGAGAAGCTAAGCTAAGCCTCAAGTAGGAGACACATCAGCCTCTTTACGTTACGTTACGTTACGTTACCTGCCCCTCATTTCTCTTTAGACTTGTTAGCCGTTGGATAATCGAACGGTCCTTTTCAGGTCACTTTACACATCAGTTTACGCGTGGGCTCGCGATTCCTATTCTTTTAACTTATTA